>CM042148.1:115232133-115264633 GCA_023376005.1 Doryteuthis pealeii
TTAACAATCTATCTCTATATATATATGTATATATATGTACATATCTATCTATATATATATAGTATATATATATACATATCTATCTCTCTCTATATATATATATGTATATATATATACATATCTATATATATATATATGTATATATATATACATATCTATATATATATATATGTATATATATATATATACATATCTATCTATATATATATATATATATATATATACATATCTATCTATATATATATGTATATATATACATATCTATATATCTATATATATATATATATACATATCTATCTATATATGTATGTATATATATATATACATATCTATATATCTATATATATATATATATATATATATATATATATGCTAATGAACTATGGGAACCTGATTCTAGGATTCAAAACTTCTCAGTAGGAAAAATGTTAAGAAATGGTTTTATTTCAGTTTTTTATTCTCATCAAACGAAAGTTTCTGTTATCTTACTCTGATTACTAACACAATCTTATCAACTGATGAACAGAATTTTCTGTTGCCTTTATAAACATTAGTCTCTATAGTAAGCATGGCTCATATAGATTTGAACAAAGTTCAAATCTATATTTTTTAAAATCCAACAAAAACAATTATATTAGAAATCAATAACACCAAGTAATATTTATTAAACCCTGTTTTGCAAATTAACCAGACACATATGTAAACATTTATTTCTTAGTGATATATAAGACACATTGCAGGATTTTAAATGTACAAATAACATGGGCTGTTTTGAGGCAAATCTAACTCAGATTTTCATAGAGACTTCATTAATAAGATTTATTGTATTGTTTCTATGATATCTGGGGGATAACTTTTACTATTACCAGACATTGTCAGTATCTATTAAGGATTTTTGTTGTTGGGACAGGTGGGTGCCCAGATTAACTTTGTTGTTGGCCAATTCTTTTAATCTCCATTATCAACCAATCAAATTATTTAGAAGAATAGAAGTTTGTTCCCCTTTAATAATTGAATTCTGTTATAAAAATTATTTTCCAAAAATTTATCATTCAAAACCATCATTACACAGGTAATTTATGAGGAAGTGCGTCCTGGTCTCCTGCCTCAAAAATTGCTACTCGGTGACTACTAAAATAACGACCCAGCTCAGTCTATTCAAAACTATCCATCTTCATATCTATCTATCTATCTCAATTTGTTCATATTTATCTATATTACTTTAAATACTAAGATTTTTTTTATTCATGTTTGTTTAATGTCTTGTTTTTAGTTTAAATAAACAAGAATTACGACAAAAAAAGAAGCGACCCCCCTCCCCCAAATACATTTACTTGTCGAAAATATCTATCTATCTCCATTTGTTCATATCTATCTATATTATTTTGTTTGTTTATCTATCTATCTTAGTCTATTCCAAACTATATATCCATCTTCATATCTAAACAAGAATTACGACAAATTACGATAAATAAACAAGAATTACAATAAGCTGGAGTTGTTATTTTGATAGTCACTGGGTAGCAATTTTTGAGGCAGGAGACCGGGACGCACTTCCTCATAAATTACCATTACACATTTTTCATTGTTGTTTTTTTATTCTATTTTTCCTTTATTTTATTATATTTTATTTTTTCATTTTTCATGTTTAATTTATTTAATTATTTATTTTTGCTGTTGTTGTTGTTTTCTGTTGTTATTTGTTTATTGTTTTGTTGGATTTTATGGCATGTCAACCCTTCTTGGCTAATTTTATGCTAAACACATTTTATTTTGTTCATTCTTAATGGGTATTCAATTTCTTTTTAAATCCTGTTTTTATAAACACCTTTCTTTTAAATTTATTGAAACAAGAACAAAATGTTAAACTGCATCTAATGGTGAAGTTCCAATTTTGGATCTCTGGGGCATGTGGAGTACCCATTTATTGTCATTAGTCACAGATCCATTCTGACCTGGAGTGGTAGTACCTGTTAGGATGCCATCTATGGGTTAAATAGAAATGTTGAACCCATAGATAATACCTTAACGCTTACTACCAGTGGGCATGGGAGTAATGGTGATAAAAGGGTACTTCAGACTCCCCTGAGATCCAAATTGGAACTTCACCATTAGATGAAGTTTAACATTGTTGTTGTTCATGTTGATGATGATGATGGTGGTGATACAATTCTGGCCAGAAGGCCGGACCCAGTGCTGATTAACAAGAAAAAAAAAACGAACTTGTCACCTAATGGATTTTGCTTTCCAGTGGACCACAGAGTGAAAATGAAAAAAAAGAGAAAAGATAGACAAATACTTGGATCTTGCCTGAGAGCTGGAAAAGCTGTGAAGCATAAAAGTGATGGTGATACCAGTTGTAGTTGGTGCACTTAGAATAGTTGCCAAATGTTTGGAAAAAAGACTAGTGGGATTGGAAATCAGACCAAGAATCGAGACAATCCAAGCTAGATTGGCTAGAGTACTCTGTTGCATCACTCAGCCTTCAGTTAATAGTGATGATGATGATGGTAGTGGTAGTAGTAGTAGTAGTAGTAGTAGTTGATCTCATCATCGTATTTATTATCATTATTAGTTGAACGGTCCCCAAGGAGTTTGTAAAAGAGTCTGGATGAAATGGAAATCAGAGGAAGAATTGAGATCATTCGCAAAACAATGTTATTCAGATTGGGTAGAATACTCAGAAGAGTCCTGGAAACCTGAGGAGAATCACTCTCACTCAGATTCCAGTAAGAGATTACCAGTGAATGCTGGTGCAAAAATATTCATCATCACTAACATCAGTATTAATAAATTCATCATTAGCATCACCATCATCCTCAATTTACAAAGGTACAGAAAAAGATAAACTAGCTTTAATTCTCCTGTTTTAAATTGACAAAACGAATTCATTCTAATTGTCTTTTAGTTATGATGATACTGTAAACACACACCCACATATGTATATATATCAGTTCAAAAATAAATGTCTATATTTATGCAATTCTTACTGAAGAAGATTAGACACATACTAAATACATATCTATTTCAAATATGTTTTTAGGGATCCATTAATCGAAACACTCAATGTCAGAATATTTTACCAAATGTCAATAAATTATCCTCATTTTCTTATTTTTCACTCTCTCTCTCTCTCTCTCTCTCTCTCTCTATATATATATATATATATATATATAACTGTATTTCTCTCTATACAAATATGAATTTATATACATTACCTGAAAACCACTACTCTTGGCAAGAAATAGAACCTGTTTTGCCTAAGGGATTTTCCTTTTTGAACATGATTTCCTTCACTGTCAGTACAATTGAATCCCTGATGTGTTCAAAATGTTCAAGACTGAAGGTATTTTTCCCTAAAGCAGAAATGAACATTAAATGAAATATTAATTTTCTTCCAACTAATCCTCTTGGCATTCAACACACTTATTCCAGTGAGTGTTCCATTGGTTGAGGCATCTCTAAAACTCTGCCATATTTCTTTAAACTAGCAAGAATAAGCACCCTCCAGATGTAAGTACTTAAGTTTTAATGTAATGAAATATATTAAATTAGAAAGACTAATGAAATTAAATAAGAAATGCATATAAAAAGATTACATTATTTTAATTATATTGTCATTAGTTTTTACATAAAATCATTCATAAGATTGATTTTAATACATTGGAAAATAAAACAATAATATTAGGGATCAATAACACTAATTCATCACTTAGTTAGAACCAGTATGCAAATTAATCACACTATGTATTATTTCTTAGCAATATATAAGACACATTGCAGGATTTTAAACACACTGATAACATGGGCTGTTTTGAGACAGATATAAGATTTTCATGGAGACATCATTAATAAATAAGCTTTATTCTATGTATTAATGATTTTGACTATAAATTAAATACTCATTGATAAACTTACACAATTTTTGAGGTTATTGTGACCTAAGCATTGACATAGTTTTGGTTACAGACTGACACTGAACCACCATTATAATAAGATGTATTTAAGATCTTCACATCTTACCCCTGACATTAATTTTTAGTTTAGGAAAGAAAAATAAACACTAATTTATGTCTTGTCAGAGGGGGGATCCAAGCTTAGGTACTGAACGTATGCCAAATAAGGGAAGTTCCCTTGACTCTTTGCCTACTTTATCCCACTCACAGCAGCTCTCTCATCACTGTGATTCTATGGTAAACAAAGTAAAAAAAACTGATGGTTAAAGCATTATAATAGAACAGAATTCTGGATTCAAGTCAGCTTTGCTTTGCTTAAATATCAACCTCATCATATCCTGCCCATGGCAGAGTGATAGATAAATACATATATTTGAATATCAAATTTTAATACTATTTCTCTGGATTTTTTAGATGAGGTTTGATAATTAGTATTATTTGTATTATTCAGACTATTTTCCTCATCTTCATTGTTATCTCTACAATGTTTTGGCCGATGTGCCCACCGGCCTTCTTCAGGTATTTCTTATCAGACTCGGGAACCTTCTCGGACTTAGGAACCTTCTTTTTGAACTCGGGAACCTCTTGTTGTAATCATGAGCCACCACAGAACTTTGAAAATAACCCTTTATTCAGTCCACTTTTAATTTATTATAATTTATTATTAAATTCTAAATTCTAAAGATTTATAACTTTAGACTTGAAACTGTTTGCTTTTTACTTTGCACTAATATCCTTAGAAAAGGCATGAAGCATTCTCCCCTTAAATATGGTTAAATTGATGGGCAGACTTGGTTCTTTAGCCTTGACTAGGCAACCAGGGTTAGAAAAAGGAAAACCTAATTCAAGCCAGCTTAGCTCCACTTAAATGTTGATCTTGTGTCACATCATGTCCACAACAGAGGTTGGTTGGTTGGTTGATTGTTTTGTTTTACAGCATATCAACCCTTTTAGTGTAATCTGATGCTAAAACAAAATAAACAAACTCTCAGATTGTCTCATACATTATCCGCTGCTTGTTGAATTTAGTGATCTTGTGAGAAGTGGTTCTTTCAGCATGAATTAATCAACATGAAGAGAGGTTGGGTAAGTACATACTTTTAAATTTATCAATCGGCTGGTCACGTCAAGCCCTAGCACCTATATGATTTTCCCAACCCTATTGCCCTTATGGCAAGCCCCACCCCATATAGATGCTAGAAGGCGGTGGCTGTGGGTCTACATGTCCTGGGAATGACGTTAAACTCTACCTGATGGTGAGGTTCCAGGTTTGGGAAATGTGGAGCACCCCTTTATCACCATTGCTCCCTGGTCTACTCTGACCCGGAGTGGTAGTACCTGTTAGGGTCCCATCTTAAATAGAAAAATGTACTTATAAAAAAATTGTATTATCCATTAAGAATTGATTTATTTCAAAACTTTATCGGCATTAAATGACCCACTGAGGTTGATATACCGTAAAACAAAACAAAACAAAACAAAACAAACAAACTTTAAATTTAAAATTTTAAAGATTTAAGATTTCAGTCTCGATACTTCTTGATCAAACCTTTGTAAATCTTAAGTCAAAATTCAGAAAAGTAATTGTCAGCTGAAAGACTTACTAGTATCCTGGGTATGACATAAAACTACATCTAGTGGTGTGTTCCAATAGTGAAGCTCTGGGAAGTGTGAAGTATCCCTTCATTGCTATTACTCCCAGGTCCACTCTGACCCAGAATGGCAGTACCTGTTAGGGTTTGATCCCTAGGTTTAATAAAAAAAATGAGTTTTTATAATGCGTTTTTAAAAAACTGAATTAAAAAAATAAATTTGAATACCCTACAAGAATGAATAAAACAAAAGTTATTTGGCATAAAATAACCCAACAACGGTTGTCATGCAGTATAATAGAACAAACCAAACCAATTAAGTATTGAACAGGTTCTGTTTAACTTTGGTGATCAAGCAGGAACAGATGCTTTCAGTGGGACTTGACTATAATGATGTAATGTAAGAACAGACTAGATAGATATATGATAGGTATGAATAGATAGATACATAGATTGACATGAGAATTATATATATATATATATATAATATATATATATATATATAGAGAGAGAGAGAGAGAGAGAGAGAGAGAGAGAGACAAGGCGAGTGTGATAGAGACAAGGAGAGAGAGACATAGATATATGAATGCGATAGAGAGAAAATGAAAGAGAGAGAGAAATAAGAACAGACTATATATATATATATATATATATATATATATATATATATATATATAATAGGTATGAATACATAGATATATGTATAGATAGATATGAATAGAATGATACACACACACACACTATATATATATATATATATATATATATATGAGAGAGAGAGAGAGAGAGAGAGAGAGAGAGAGAGAGAGAGTGTGTGTGTGTGTGTGTGAAAGTGATATACAGATATATAATTGAATTTTAAATTTAAATTTTCTATCTCGATACTTTTTGATCAAGCCTCATAGATTAAACATTATACTCTGTAAATATTAAACCAAACTTCAATACATGTCAAGTTACAGACTTACTGATTTCCTATCACGAATGTGCATACATATGTATATATGTATATATGTATGTATGTATGTATTTTTTTTTTGTCTGTGTATGTTACATTATATAAAAGTATGAAAGGTAAACTGCTAAATGGAAATAAAAATATATAAAACCAAGCAATGCAAAGATAATGAAATAAAGAAAAACGGAAGTTGTATGCATATCTGAAGCAAAAAAAAACAAAAAAGAAAATAAAAGTTTGCTTCATTTTTTTTTTTAGTTTCTTTTTTAATTTATTTACATTTTGTTTTTCGGAAAATTTGTACGAAATGATCTGAGTCATTGAAGCCAGACTCCATTCATTTGGAGATAAGGAAATTAATTTTTTTCTCAAAGAAATTAAATCAAGTGATTTATTATACCAAAATAAACCAATGTCTGTTTAATTGAACATAGACATTAGTCACAAATAATTACTTATGTTTTTGTATGTAGATATTTGTATGTAGATATATCTATATCCGTGCACTCTTGCATGGACGTATGTGTGTATGAGTACCTGTAGATAGATGAGTGTCTATATTTAGTGATATAGGATACATGTTTAAGTCTCATTCACTATATCATTACATATTTTATATATATATATATATATATATATGTATATATATTCTAGCAGAGATACCCAGTAAAAAGTTAAAAATAAATGTCTTATCTATATTTACATATAGATTAATAAAAATTCTGTTGCTATATATTAGTTTTTTATGGGTAAATAGTTGGGTGGACTGTGCAATTTAACTTTGACTAGGCAACCAGTCTAGGAGAAGGAAACCTCTGAATTCAAACCTATTAAACTCTGCTTAAGAAATTAATCATATGTCAATTCATTAATATATGAGATGTGTTCAAAGATTATCAATACCCTGTTGACAGGGCCAAAAATATCCCCTTCAGAGGGGCAAAATCCTCTCCCCCACCCCCCAAAAAGTGTATCCTGAGTATAACTCTAAACTACATCTTACGGAGAGTATCAAGTTCTGGAGATCTTGTAAGTGTAAAGGAGTACACCTAAATTGCCATTCCTCCCAGGCCTACCTGGTAGTACCTGTTAGGGAACCAAATAGATCTGTGTGAAAATTATATTCAGTAGGACTTAGGGCAAAAAAATTCTCTTAAGGAACATTTATACAAAAAATTTAAGGTTAGTTTGGTTGGATTTTACGGCATGTTAAGCCTTGTTGGGTTATTTTATACTGAAGACATTTTGTTTGATCCATTATTGATGGGTATTCAATTTTTTTGTTTAAACTCAATTTTCTTTTAAACAATTTTTTATAACTCATTTTTTTTCAATTTAACCCATAGATATTACTCTAACAGGTACTACCACCCTGGTCAGTGTTGACCTGGGAGTAATAGCGATGAAGTTGTACTCCACTTTCCCTTGAGCTCCAGAATCAACTACAAATACTACTATGTAACTCAACTATGGATAACCTCACATATTCATATCTTTATATGTGTTCCATTAGACAAGTCCAAATATTTTGTAGGGGAAAATATCTTCTCTTACAACACATAAGTAAATTATTAATTTGAATAAACACAATATCTGTTTGTTCTGTTACTTAAGATTGCATTGTCCATGAATTGTTTGATGAAGAGAGGGATCAACATTCACTTTCTAATTTGGCAACTCTTCAAAAAAAAAAAAAAAAATGTTGTTTACCTTTTCAATCTTGTCTGAACAAGAGTTTAGAATGACACGAAAATCTCTAACAATTTAATTCAATTAAAAAATGGCAGGAATCACCATGGCATAGTGGCTAATGTTCTGGACTGCAACATTGTAGTGAGTGAATTTTAACTCCAGCCACACTATTGCATTCACTTTTTGACTAATGCCCTTGGGAACCCTGATATGGGTTAAATAGTACCACTACTGTTCTTCTACAAAGATGGCTTTGGTCTGGTTTGGTTTCTTTGTTTAATGGCATATCAACCTTTGTGGGTTATTTAATACCAAAGCCATCCTTGTAGAAGAATAGTAGTGGTACTATATGACTCCTAGATCTTCACTAACACTATTACATTCACTTTTGGACTAATATCAAAGTCCCCCTTGTAGAAGAACAGTAGTGGTACTATTTGACCCATAGAAGTCCAGTTACACTCTTACATTCACTTTTGGACTAATACCCATGGGAAAGGTATAAGCCTCCTTATGCCTCGCAGATGTAGGTTAAATAGTACCTTTAGTTTTGTTTAATGATATATCAACCTTCCAAAACCATCCTTGAAGAAGAATAGTAGTGGTACTATTTGACTCACAGATGGGGAGGTAAAAGGGGGTTCATACCTTTCTCATGGGTATTAGACTGAAAGTGAATGTACTCGCTTACTAACATGTTGCAGTTTATCATGATAGTCACTATGCCATGGAACTCGCCCCTGGGAGGCTATGAGATGTACATATTTACCAACCCCCTCCCCACGAGCAGGATGTGACACAATGTGAATTTTTTAAGCGGAGAAAATATGTGAAATGCAAACAACCCTGTCCATTTGTTATATAATTGATAGGTATCATATTAAAAGTGTAGCTTAAATTCAAAGTAACGGTCGTGGAAAAATACAGGAAAAATGATGAACAAATTTTGACCTGCGTTTGGCCTCCTTGTGCTTCACCCGTGCGAACGTGAGAAAGTGTCTAGTAATGTCAGATTTTAGTTAGGCGCTGAACAGGATAGTCGCAATGGTGATCTGTACATTAAAACTAAATTCTAACTCGCGTGTTTGTTGATCTGGATCTTATAGAATAATAAAGAGCTCTAAGAAAATACAAATACAAATACAAAAACAAAGTCTTGTTTTTGTTTACTAAGAACAAACAAACGGTCAAGATAGAGAAAACTGCACAGAATAATATCTGCTTGACCAGATCCAGCGATTGATTCAGAGATGGATCCAGTTAGGAAGCCATCTACCAGCAGAGATAGACCAAGCTCAGAGGGCAGATACAGAAATATAGAATGAGATTATATAACAACAATCTAGATCTACTCAGAAGCTAAGAAGAAACTAAGTATACCAGATAAGTATATCTGTGTACAACCACGGGTATACGGGTATACTAAACTCTACAACATACGTATATATACGAGTATGACATGCAACGCATTTACACCACGCGCTTCCATGAAGCAATGATATGTAGAGTAATGATCAGTGGTACGATTTCATATTCATTTTGTTCTCTTCCTTAAAACTTAATTCTTTGTTGATTTGTATCATAGTGGTTCAACAATCTATCTCTAAAGACTAAATAGATTTTATTAACCGCAGTTAAAGAATTAAGCACCGTGTATTTACCCGCAATGTGACTGAATGGTATTGTCATTATCAAATAGATTAATCTTAATGTTAATTAACGTGTTTATTGGCTGGAAAAAATTTTTGGAAACAAGATCTCAGCCACAGGTGGCACTTTATACGGTAAGAAAACCTACAGGTAACTTTTAACACATTGTCCATTTATCTTTTCTGCTTAATGTACAGGTATCACCTTGTTTATATATATATATATATATATACTTAATGTACATGTATCTACCTTGTTTATATATATATATATATAAGAATTGTAGAGTAAATAAAACCGGAAAATAAAAATTGTTCATAGTCTGTGTACATCTAAATAGAAAAGGAATATGGTACTCAGTAATTTTAGAAGCCAGAGAATGGTTGCCGTTGGGAATAGATATATATTTGCTAATTAGAAGCATATATCTTTCATCAGTCTTTTATTGGAAGGCGTCTATGTATGTATATATAAACCAAATAAATACAAATACTCATCAAATGTATGTGTATATTTTAGTAAGTATATACACACATAAATAAGTATGTAGGAATTTTTGGTTTGCATATATATATATATATATATATATATATATATATATATGCAAAGTGGTAGATAGATAATGTGAATTTGTATATACATTGATAAAAACATTAGCATGTAATATATATATTATATATATATATATATATATATACATACATCCGCCCCGCCTGCTGGCGTTGTAGAATATACCGACTGCACCTCTGGAGATGGATAAGACCTCCCAATGTGGTCATCTATTGGCCGTGGGTGGTGATCTATGATGCTAAAGGACGGAATCTTGGTGGTTGACCAGCCTATGATTTGCAACACTCCAGTTTGACCCTTACTTAGGCGGTTAAAGAGTCCCTCTTTGATCAATCACCTGGTCGTGTCAAGCCCTAGCACCTATATGATTGTCCCAACCCTATTACTTTTATGGCAAACGCCCAACCCTTTTTTTTATCATATATGTGCCAGAAAGCTTTGTTCAGAAAAATGGATCTTAACTTTGTTTTATTTGAGGATCACTTTGATTCCTATTTTACTATGGCGGACCTCTTTCAGGCATTTGAAGGTTTTTGTATTTTTATGATTATTTTTTTGTTTGCCTAAACAAGAAAATGTTATATGCTGCCCGGGGGTCATATCGCCCCAGATTGAGAACCACTGCTTATACTCTGTCGCACAATGAAGCAAAGTAACCAATTGGGTTAGTATGCAAAATAGCAGAGAACCCGAAGCATTTCAAAAGACAGCAGGTTTGGGCATCTCGAACTTGTCCGGGATTGGTAATTGCTGGTAGATGCTGACCATCGGTTTGTGATATCATTAGAATTAGCCATTACCAACTTGATACCGGATCTGCTTCTATGGTCTCCGTTTTGGCGCACGATATACTTGGTCGAGTTAACGGTTCCTTGGAGAACCTTTGTACCGGAAGGCTTTGAAAAAAAAAAAAGAAACTGAAATATACAAATCTAGCAGCGGAAATGGAGAAGCAAGGCTGGAGGATAAAGATATATCCGGTTGAGATCGGGTGTTGGGGATTTGTAGCTACATTAACCATAAAGTTCCTAAAAGTTATTGGGATCACCAGTCAGGCTATTCATCTGACTATCACGGGTGGTTGAGGAGAGAAGAACTGAATGGTCCTACAATTAAAAAAAAGAAGAAAAAAGAATTAAAGTCGAGAGGAATGATGGAGTATGGTTTCTGGTGTTGGGTCTGTAAAATGGTAATTCCTGTGTGTGGAGTTAAGTGAGGGAGAGGCTTTCTGTGGTTGGATATACTAATCACGTGATGAGCCCAGAATTTTTGGCGGAAAATCCCCAAAAGACCCCAGACCAGCTCCGACGAGGAAGCAACTAGAAATCTTCTCCAAGAAATTACCCTAAGATACCAGATATCTTCTTCATCACGCCGGTAAGTCCTTCAAACTCAACTTTATACACAGGAAGAACTTTATATTATGGTACTCATTGTTTTTATTTGTTCTTGATAAATTGTTAAAATTAAACTAAGTTTTGATTCATTTATTTGTTGCTGTTGCCCTTAGAATTAAATACTCTATAGTAAAAAAAAAAGTAAGTAAAGTCGTCGGTATGGCCTAAAGTCGGTATCAGCCAATTAGCGAGGGTGTCTATCACATTTTCACGAGCGCTAGACCAAGGAGATTGTTTTTGCGTCTGAGCTGGAGCGCCACATCTACCATCAGCTCCTTCCTCTACTGCTCAGATCCCTGTAATACTCATACGCTATTGGCGAGGGCCGGTATCGAACTCGGAATCTTGTGGTTAACATGATACTAGTTATTGTTTGTTTGTGTGTTTACGCCATATCAACCTTTTGGATCATTTAATGCCGAATCTAGTCATTTTGATTTGTTTTGCTTTATGTATATTTGCTTAGATATGACATTCAGTCCTCCAGTTGTTTTCACCCAATTAAGCATTTGAACAGGCTCATCGCAGCTTAACTTTTGTGATCTACTGAAAACCAATGCTTTCAAGCATAACTTGACCGTAACAAGTGTCTGCTTATATTACACTGTATAAAAAGTCAAGAATAAAAAACAAGAAAGAACAAAAGAAGAAGGATGAAAAATATTGCACATATGCAAATTAAAGTAATCTCTCATTTTCGTCATTTCCGGTTACTCTGAGCTCCTTACATCAATGGGTCACCATTTTAGCACGGAAGTGTTAATTGATTTTTTTAAATTGTTGTTATTCTATCTTAATTTTTTTATATTTCTAATTGTATAAATGCGTAACATACGCATAAATTGGGTATATGTTTCGTATAGGTTAAGTATGTTTTCCTTGATAGGAAATCGTTCTATCACTTAAACCTAAGAGAAAATTTGTGAGAAGGTGTTAGTGCTATTTTTCATATTTTTCAATTTTATTTTATTACGTTTTTTTATAAAGTTTCTAAGATATATTAGAATCAACGGTAATCAAGGGTAGTCAGTAGTTCCGGTTGAGGAAAGAGGACGCGAATGGTCCTACAATTTTAAAAAGAAAGAAAAAGTTTTTAATGTCAGAATGATAGAAGTCTTTATTTATCTGCAGTCTTTAGACGGAATTATGGGGATATTGTTACTGATTATAATTGCACTGTATAAAAATAAGCAAATAAATGAGAGAGAACTGGAGAAAATATTACACATATGCAAATTAAAGTAATCTCTCCTCTTAGCCATTTCCGGTTGCTCTGTGTTCATTACACCAGTGAGTAGCCATCTTAGCAAGTAAGTGTTATTTCATTTTGTTTTATTCGTTCTTATTTATTTGATTTTGTCGTTTTTTTATTGTATAAATGCATAACATACGCATAAATTGTGTGTACGTTTCGTATGTTAAGATAATACTATTTTCCTTGATAGATTTTTCTGTTATTGATCTTCGATAAAACCAGAAAATTTAAGGGAATATGATACTTCAAGAGTGCCATTTTGAAGCCATGTCTGAAATTGCAGTTTTACTGTTGAATCCCAAAGCCACCCCCACCCAAACAAAAACATTGTCAAATCTCTGGATTCAAACATTACCTTTTTTTTCTTCTTACCTTTTTTAATATCTCAACGCAAATAATATGAGGGATCTGTTTGAGAATACTAATATGGATGATATATTCTCCTTCTTGAGAGAAATAAAAATATATAGAAAATTATAAATCAGATGTAAAATACATCCACGAAATATCTACAAAAATTACACCAGTAAAGGAAACTTGAGTAACAATTTGTATCTCTCACTCTATGTGTTTGGCATTAAATAACTAACAGGGTTATTATACCATTAAACAAATTAATCCGACCAAACCAAACCAAATGAAGTTAAGGAAAATCATTTATACCAATTTTAAGATATTAAGAACTTGAAGCATATAAACTTTTATCAAAATGACTTGTTCCGGCATTAAATGACCCGGAACTGGTTGATATGCCGTAAAACAAACCAATCAAACCGTAACCTGCTTTCATTATGCATTTAGTATTAATATATAACTTGGTTTTATCTAATTGTATGTAATATTTTATTATTTGTTTTAGTTTTTACCATCAAGGTGGAGTACGTTGTTTATATTAATACTAACTCTTCCCCATGGGAACTACATTACTAAACTAGCAAAACCAGTGCTAGGGTCCCCCCCCCCACGTTACTACATGTCAACTTTCAAGAATAGTATTCATAAAAATATATGAAACTCGCCCTTCTGGGGTTTCCAAACAGGCCCCAGGGATTCGGGGGTAGTACGAACCGGCCTTGCCATTGGGATTGAGTCCGGAAAAACCCGTACTTTTGTCGATTTGGAATGAATTTCTTAAAACGTATTTTTGTTGCCATATTTCAACTTGAATTATTAAATTGTCTGGTGGAGGGGACGTGGTGTAAAGGTTAACGTGCCGAACTACGACATCATAATAAAGGAGTTCGCTATGACGTTCACTTACGGACTAATACCCTTGGGAAAGGTATAAATCTCCTCGTTACCCAGCTATCTCTTAAATAGTACCACGACTGTTCTTTTACAAGATGACTTTAGCATTACATATCTCATGAAAGGGCCGGTTTAGTTTTGTCGGTAGAGCATCTGGCTTGGAACTATGTTTTGGGTTCAATACCGGTCATCTCCAACTCGACGCGTGAGTAGCACGGCTTGGGTCTGTGTGGTAAAGTGGGGAGCTGATGGTAGGTGTGACGCCCCACCTCAGATGGAAAAACAATCTCCCTGGTCCAGCGCTAGTGAAGGGGGGATATACGTAACTCACGAAGGTTAATATGCCATTAAACAAAGAAACCAAACCAAATTTAATAGTTCTCCAAATTTGTATGATAAAACATTGTTATCACTATTCATTTTTTACTTGCCTTTTTTTATTATCTAATTTCGGTTGGGGAAGTCTCTGTGGCGCAGTAGGCAACGTGTTGGACTGCGACATCGTAGTAAGCGGGTTCGAAATCATGTCGTGATATTACGTTCACTTCCAAACTAATACCTGGGGAAAGGTATGAATCCCCTCATCCTTTCGGATATGGGTTAAATAGTACCACTACCGTTCTTCTCATTAAATAAAGAAACTAAACCAAATTTAATAATTGACCGAATTTCAGTGATAGAACATTATCATTATTAATTTTCAATTTCTGAATCAGCCAGACAGCGAGGGAGTCTATCCCTTTTTCGTTAGCGCTAGACTAAGGAGATCATTTTAGCATCTGAGTTGGAACGCTACACCTACCATCAGCTCCTCGCCTTACTGCACAGATCCCTGTGTTACTTATACGCTGAGTTGACGAGGGCCGGTATCGAACCAAGAACCTTGTGGTTCCTAGCCGAACACTCTGAGTTAAACCGGCCCTTTTTATAGATGTAATAGTTTTGAATTATTCAAATTTCTGAAATGAAGTATTGTCATTTTCAATTTTTGATGAGGCTTATCTTTCATCTTCTTTCTGTTGGTGTTTTTTTTTTTTTTTTTTTTCATTTTAAAATCGAAAATTCTAAGTTTGCGGTATCTTTCAAGTTTTCTTGATCTTGTAAAAATAATAAAAGTAAAAAGAATTTTGACACATACTTTGATATAATATTTAAAAGAGCTGATTTATATTTAATTTGACTTGTTCACGCATAAATTTTAGAGCTGCTTTTTTTTCTCTCTCTTTTTTTTTATTGATTGTATCGTACAACAAACATAAGTGATAGATATTTGAGTGCCATTGTAGATTTTGAGATAAACAAAAATAATGGATTTGTTTTGAACCAGAGTAAAAGGGTTTGAAAGGTTGTATTACGAGAATAACGTGAGTTGCAAATTAGTGTAACGAGCTGGGATATTTACCACGTACCCCACGTGTACGGATTAGGCACAAGGCCCAATTAATGTGGGACCATCCACAAACCGAGACTCATGGGTGGCGGGTGCAAAAAATGCGTTGATCCCGTCGGGGTTCCCCCTCAAGGGAGGCGCCTCGGGCACCGGACAATAAACCCAGCCCTGCCCCTTTAAATCTAGGGGGCAGGTATTGCCTGGGCGGGGGGTCCCCTTTGATCAACGATGTTAGCTTGTACGATCCAGAGTCGAAGCCACCGGATCCCCCGATCGAAACTGGAGTTAGATATGTTGGACATCTGTAACAAAATGTAGCTTAATATTGTAGAAGTGGGGACATTAAGTTAAATGTGATAAAATGTTGAAATTAATTATAGATAAAACATGAAAACAAATAACAGGAAATTGAGTTGAACAGAGTTTGTCCTTATGTATTTATATATTATTTTGGTATAATCAAATTTTATTTAAATTCCGTGTTTCTGTTTGTATAGTTGTGTTTTATAGGCTCCTCAACATTTGGACCTTATCAGATGAAAATTGGTGTGGCCTAATATTCAAGTTTTAGGGGATCCAGAAAGCATTATCTTTGGGGAAAAAATCTAATATATTTTAGGGAAAAAAACTATTTCAGACCTATTTGCATCAAAAGGTAAGTAATTGTGGAAATTTTCGTGAAAATCTGACCATTAATTGATTTTTCATAGAATTTTTAAAAAGCCTCTAATCATAATTTATTTTTGGCGACGTTAAATTTCAATTGATTTAACGGTACAAAAATGTAAACATTGTTTTTCGTTCATGATTTTCATTATTTCCGTAAACTCAAAAAATGTTTAAAAATCATCCGGAGTTTTTTTATGTTTCTTTTTTCAAATGGACAAACAATTTTCAAGATAATATTAACCTTCATGCAAGTTTCATTGTGTCAAATATAGGGGGTTAAATTTCACTGGGAAAATTGCTGGTACCTATGTATTATACATCAAAAGTTGGTCTTCTGTGGATCACATCCCTAATTCTCCACATGGTCACTGTTTCTCTCAATAGCAATGTTCCACTTTCAACAGAATTCAGTCAACAGAATTTTACGAGGCAGGGATGCATGCTCTCATTCGAAGGTGGAACATTGAGAGAAACGATAACTATGTGGAGAAGTAGGGATGTGATTCACAGAGGAACAGCTTCATTTTCATGTATAATACATGTTGCTGAGTTCGTAATTATACCTGTTCTAAACAAAATGGCATTACATTTTGACCCACTCTCGTATAAATAAGAAACAAATAAATACAAAAAAACAAACGACTGTGCTTATTCTTTATGTTCAGTGTCTGCTACTCCTTAAATGGTTATAGAATAAAAATCCTAGAGTTGCATTTAAAGAAACAGAAATTTAAAGAGAAAAGTTTTGTAAAAAGAAAAAAAAAGGGATTTTTATTTTCTTTGTAAATAATGAAATCGAGAATAGTACTCATTTTTTTTAATTTCTTAACATTATTATTATTATTATTATTATTATTATCTGTAATCATCTTCAGTTGTTTGAATTTCTTATATGACGCATTGTTGTTATTAATTTCTAACTTCTTTGTTCATCTTATTTCACTCTTATTATTACATATATTTTTCATTGTCAGAGTTTCTTAGATGAAACATTTTTCCTTATTAATTGTTGATGAATCTTTCTTTTGATCTTATTTTTCTCAACTGAAATCATTAGCAATGTTTCATTATATTAAATGTATCTAAAATTTGAAGAGCAGAAAAAACAATTTTCACCCTCGTATTTTGTGTCTAGTTTTCAAAAAAAAATAAACACCGTGAACTTTAATAACACAATACATATAGCTTGGGTGACAAACATGGTATAATGGTTCAAATCCTGGACATGACTGTTTGCATTTCACATACCCTTGGGAAAGGTATGCATCCAACTATTCACTTCCATATATGGGTAAAGGCCAGGACAGACTGGCTATTTAATGTTTGTTAATGCAACCTGTTTAGCAGAAGAAAAAACTGTTCACCTCTTTGCCAATCAAATTTCCCCAATATGTTTTTTATCTGTATGTTGGAATATTTTCAAGTCTGCTATTCACCTCAGAACTCATTCTATTCAAATAAAATTGGCAAGGGTCTTCACGTGGTGATTTCTCAGTGTAAACAAGTGACACATGCAGAATTCTTCAAGGTAAACAAGTGACATGTGTAAGAGCTGCTGCCAGTGTCTTATGGTAGGATGACAGGGGGTTGGAGAGCCGGTGCTGAGTGGTTTTAAGTAAGAAAAAAGTTAAACCAGTGTTACAAGGTCTAAGCTCTTTTTTGGTGGGTGGTGATGCTAAAGGAGATGAACAGTTATCACACTTTAATCCCAACCTGAAGATAAAGAATGTAGAAGCAATACAATGCACACCATTGCAGTGGGATTGTAGTTACTGTTGAATTGGCAAACAAGCTATAACTAAATACAGGACCTGTACTGGAACCGACATAATGCAGAATGGTGAATATTTATCTAGTACCATAACTACACTAGGACCAGCAGCCAATCAGCACTCAAGGAATGGGATAACCCACATGCAAGCATGGAATATTCCTGAGTGCTATAAATAGCAGCTACTTATGGACAAATTTAGTTATGTATAATTATTGTTCCAAATTTAGTTATGTATAATTATTGTTGTTTTTCTGTTATTTCTTTTTTGTTTCTTTTTAAAATAGATATCAATTTCAGACCCCTGACAGATGAATTCATTCAAATGATCTCTGATTCATATTAGTCTAATTTTCTAACTTCAGCTGTAAAATAAATTGGGTCCAGTACTAGGAAGCCCCAACTCGCTTAAATTAAGAGAGGTTGAGTCAGATTTATTGACTGATGAGGCACCCCTCAAGAGAAATACCAATTGGACAAGATAATCTTTGTCACTACCCTGCTGTTTGCAGGAGAGTCCCCACATTAATCCTGACCCCATGTCACATCTGAACACTGAGAAGAAGTTGGTAAATACCAATTCTTGACCCCTGATAATCCCTTTCTTCCTGTTTTTCCACTTCATTTCCATAGTAAAATATTTACAGTGAATTTATAAACTCAATTTATTTACAATATGCACATAACTTTACTCTGTCACTTATACTTGCATTTATTCCTGACCCCTCACCATACTTTTTTTCTTGATTTTTGCGTTCAATATACAGAGGGAGTACTGAAAATTCCAGGAAACAAATTTTGGCAAAAATTGCAACATTCTACTACCAGAAAGGAGGTGTGTTTAGCCTAATGGTTATGATCGTAGGAAATGGAACTGGTGGTCCAAGTTCAAATCCTGGATGAAGCTATTTGCATTTCATTTTGCATTAATACTTACCAACTGCCTGTCTAAACCAAACAAAGACCAAAGTGGAGTGTTGTATGTCATGGACTTCTCAACCACCAGGATTATGAGTAGCCATCCATGGCCAAGAAGTGGCCCAAATGGGTTGGGTGGGTCATATCCCTCTGTATAGGTGCAAATGAGTAGAGGAACTGATGATTTATATTATTACTTGCATAAAACTTCTCAGTTTTCTGACTGAACCTTGTCTGGGCTTATGTAAAATGCTGGCACTGACACTACCGAATGGTTGGTTGTTTTTTCAGTCAAACCTTGTTGGGTTATTTCATGCCAAAGACATCTTGTTGTATTCATTCTTGATGGGTATTAAACTTTTTTTTAAATCTTTTTTTTTTTTTTTTTTTTTTTTTTTTTTTTTTACATTTAAAAAAATATTTTTCTATTCAACACATAGATGGGACAATAACAGGTACTTTCACTCCGGGTCAGACTGGACCTGGGAGTAATGTCAAAGGAGTACTCCACATTCCCTAGAACTCCAGTATTGGAACTTCACCATAGTTTAACATCATATCCAGGACATTAAGACCCTCAACCACTGCCTTCTTGTATATACATAATAAAAAGTTTTTGGGGGAGGCTCTGCCATAAGGGCAATAGGATTAGGAAAATCCTATAGGTGGTAGAGCTTGATGTGACCAGCTGATTGATTGGAGGAACAGCCTGTCGGGCCTAAGTAAGGACTGCTAATCCATCAGGATTCTGACCTTAAGCATCACAGATCTCCACCCATGGCCACCAGGTGGTTCTAATTGGAGGGATTTTACCCCTATGTAGATGTGCAGTCGGTGTATTCTACAACCTCAGCCAACAGTGGAATTATGTAACAGAATCATGAGATGATTTATATGTTAAGCATTATGTCATGATGAATGTACAATTTTATTCAACAGTTTGAGTCTTGGTTAAGATGCTAAACATAATCTAGTGGTGAGGTTCCAGTTTTGCGAAAGCCCTGTTGGTTCAGCCTTTATAATACACCAACTGCAATTCTACAGGGGAGAAAAAACCCCAGCAATGGAGCCACCAGTGGAGTGTTGCATTTCATGGATTGCTCCTCCACCAGGATTCCAAACTTAAGCATCACAGGTCGCCACCCACAGCCAACTTGTGACCCCAATTGAGAGGATTTTTACACCTCTGCAGAGGTGCAGTCAGTGTATTTTACTGCCCCAGCTGACAAGGCTAATACAGACTTGTTAGAAGCATAAACTGATGTGATATGGCTTAACACTTAAAACACACTCAGAAGAAATGTTTTTCTCTTAATATGTTCAGAAGTATCAATTCAACAGAATTGGACTTTAAAAAAAAGGTATGAAAAAATAAAAGGAACATTTTTTATTTGAATTGAGTATGATTGATGAGTTATGTATATATCTATATATTAAGAATTATTTATCAATAAATCTTTTGTCAATTTCAAACTGAACCACTTGCCAGTTGATTCATCATTTTGTATTTGCAAGTTGATTTTTGGCTTCCAACATATTTGAATTGTTTTCAAGGATATTTGCATTTTCAATATCTTTTTCATTTTTTTCCTTTTCTCTATCTGAACCCAAAATGTATTGTTTATATTATGGGGATCATAATCTTCTTCAAGAAGGGAATAATAATTCAATAAACTTTTTAATGTTTCTTATATTGTTTGATACACACACTCATGTATATATGTTTAATGTGTGTGTGTGTGTGTATATATATATATATATATATATATATATATATATATGTATAATTGTGTGTGAGTATATATATATATACATGAAAATGTATTTTCATTTTTTCATTGCTTGGAAATATCTCACCAAAGAGAAGAATAATCAAATTAATCTTGAAAAGAAAAAGCTTTTTTAAATATTATTTTTTTTATTTGTTTTTATAGATATATAATTTTACTTTTAGATTCATATAGATTCTATTCTGTTTGAATGAATATTTAGATATTTGTTGAATTTTTAAAGAAAGGGTAAAAAAAAATGGGATTTAAAAATAATAATATAGAATGTACAAAAACAAAACAAAAAAACCCAAAGTTGTCATGGGCAATAAAAGTCTGCTCAAAAGAATCGACATTTGTAATAAACTAAACTAAAATAAAAATACATAGATATATTTCTGATATGACTACAGATCAAAAGATTTTAAAAAATTATATAGGCATTTATGAATACTTATCTTTTGTATGTGCAAATTTGCAGGAAAACTTTCCATTTCAACTTGTATATCTTACATGCGTACTTAAACATATATATACGTATATATATGCACTTATGTATGTATGATTGTTTTATGAAGACCTTTTTAAAATTCATTTGAAATGTATTGAAATTTATATGAATTATTCATGGTCAATATATTATTCTATCAACCAATCGTTCTATCTTTATATCTTTTGAATTCATTTTATGAGTTTTATTTTTGTTATGATCGGAAAATATTTGAAACAAAATGCAAATGGAATTGTTTTGATAAGATTATTTTATTTTATTCTTGATTATTCTTCAACAAAATTGATTGAAAAACTGATGAATATCCTTATCAAAAATTTCACCACGAACATTTTTCTTTAGATATATAAGAAGAATAAGTTAAGTAATTTTTTAAAATTTCCTCCCCCTTCCATTTTTTTTTTTTTTTTTTGTAATAATCATGAATAATTATAATACATACAAAGAAAAATATTTTACTGGAAATTATTTTATTTTTTTATCTTTTTAAAAAATTTATTTTTGATCAAGCAAACCTGATTCATAACAACTCCCTCCCATGACATCTTGTAAAAGTAGAGAGGAAAAGAAAGAAACTAAATTGAAGGATTTTTTTTTTAGTCTATATAGATTTATAGAAGAGCTTTTAGTGTAACTTATCATTGTAGGAAGTTGAATCCTTGTAGCATAATAGTGTTGTATACCATATTCCTCTTGCCTCACATCTTATGCACAGTGCAGTATAGTCGAGTACACCAGCATACCCATGGTTGTACACAGGTATACTTATCTTCTTTGCTTGGATACTTAGCTTCTCTTTCTTTTATCTTGTTATCTTCCATCTTGAATTGGGCTGGGGTTTGTCAATAGGTCAATTCGCTGTTATCTGGCTGGGCTAGGCTGGTATCTTAGCTGGATCTTCTATTATTCTAATAAACAATAATGTTGAGACCCAATATTCTTCATTGCTATCCAGCATTCGATTTTTCTTTTACAAATGGACCAGTCCATTATAATTTTTGGAATAAGACAACAGTGTGACCAAACAGGTAAACATACATAGAAATTATATTAGCTCAGTTGGTAGAGCCTTCTGCTAGAAACCAATAGGTTCTTAGTTTGATGCCGGCCCTCGCCAACTCAGCATATGAGTAGCACAGGAATCTGTGCAGTAAAGTAAGGAGGTGTGATGCTCCACCTCAGACACAGAAACAATCTCCTTGGTCTAGTGCTAGTGAAAAGGTGATAGACTCCCTCGCTGATTGGCTGATGTCGACTTTAGGCCTCCCTGATGACTTTTCTTACTTTATATTTCAGTTTATTTGCTTTTATATTTTTTCTGTAGTTTTTATTTTCTTTGTTTTCATTTCTTTTCATGGCTTAAACACTTAATTTTCTCATTTTTTTTCAATGCTTTTAGGATTATATCTTTTGATTATGTTTTATTTGTTGTTTAACAGATTTTGTCTGTCTCTGGGATATCCTATGTTGTTACTTTTGTTTTCAATGAATGACACAAGACATTCTTTTTCTATAAGTATACATTTTATTTTTTTTAAGATCCTAAATCAACAACCAGGCAAGCAAGAAGTTGGCTAATCAAATGGAACCAGCCATTACGGCCCGTTCCCTTTGCCAAAGACTGATTTACTAAACTCTTTTCACATGGCTCACACTGGCAAACCAGAAGATGGGTCAAAACAGGGTTACATTGTGTCACTTACACTCCCTGTATCTTTCCACAAAATGTTATTTTAATATTTACTGTATATAATTAAAAGGCTAGCTATGAATTATGTAATAGTTATCATTATAGGAAATGGATTCTTCATAGCATAATGGTTAACATTGTAGGAATTTGATTCCTTGTTCTGTAACGGTTATTGTTATTGGATTCTCAGTTGTAGTAAATATTTCATTGTACAATCGTTTATTTAATCTATTTTTTATTATACAATTTTTATGGACAGTTTAAGAAAATAATTCCTTGACCTCCCACCAGGTCAAATTAAAATAAGATCTTTTTTACATGGTGATTTTTATGGGTCATCCTGCGAGGATCGAACTCGCTATTCAGTAGTAATAGATCTGCAAATGATTATTAAACCATGTTTTTTCTCCTCTAACCAGGCTTCTCGGGTAGCTGCTGCTAGTATATATATATTTCCAAGAGCAAGAAATTTAATGAAATGTAACTCTGTAGATCACATAATAGATCAGAGATTGAGAACAGCAATCCTATTTATCTCCAATGCACAAAGCCAACAAATTTGTCAGCTCTCTTTGGAGATATATATATATATACTAGCATATTCTTATGAAGAGAAGAATGACTAGATTATTTATGCATGATGAATGTGTTGTTCCCTAGATCAGCAAAGTATCTGTGTGTTTCTACTGGCTTTCTAAGTTAATTTTTTGTGTCTTTCAATCTGACAGAATGGATATGTCACTCATCTACTTACCTCCAGGTCTGATGTTCAAATCAAAGCAAAAAGAGAAGCACTTGTTTGCTTTGGCCAGAAACAAAGGAACAGAGAGAAAAAGTCAAATTGTTTATTATTCATTTATCAGCATTTCCCCCTAAGATCAAAGAAATTCTTAATTCTCTCAAGCCACCCTGTCGGCTGGGGCATTAGAATACACCGACTGCACCTCTGCAGAGGGATAAGACTCCCCCAATGGGGTCACCTGTTGGCCGTGGGTGGCAGCCCGTGATGCTTAGTCCACTATGGCCCTTACTTTGACTAGACGGCCAATCAGAGACCCCCACTCCCGATCAATTGGCTAGTCATGTCAAGCCCTAGCACCTATAGGATTGTCTCTACCCTATTGCCCTTATGGCAACCCCAACCCTTTTTATATTATGGGTGCTAGAAGGCCGTGACTGAGGGTATTCATGTCCTGTGAATTATGTTAAACTCTATCGGATGGTGAGGTTCCAGTTCTGGATGTTTGGTGAATGTGGAGCACTCCTTCATAACCATTGCTCCCTGTTCCACTCTGACCCGGAGTGGTAGTACCTGTTAGGGTCCCATCTATGGGTTAAATAGAAAAACATGAGTTTATAAAAACTGAGTATCCATTAAGAATAAATTTATTCAAAAACTTTGCCGGCAGTAAATGACCCACTGAGGTTGATATGCCGTAAAACAAACCAAACCATTATCTCAAGAATCAAGGCATCGCACCATTAGCCTCTGCCTAGGATCAGTTTAGTATCTGTGCACATTTCCTAGATTAGTATTGTTACATAATTCATAGGCAGCTTATGAATTATGTGCATACTGTAGTTAGATATTTTGAATTGGGGTTCATTAGGTTTAGAATAATGGGGGTCCAGTGGAAAGTTACCTCGACGGTTACTGATGGGTAATAACCGTTTCACATGACCCCTTGAAAAATGTGTCATTAGAGGTGTGGGAGATTAGTTTAATTTTTTAGTTTAGATGCAACTAGCTACTGGCCAAGATCACTTGAGATGTCACACTCACCACTGGGGCTGGGCTTCTTGTTAATAAAAGCTTAGAAGAAAAACAACGCAGTCTTGTTAATGTATTAAAACACAAAATGACCAATCCAAAGAAATGAGCCTGAACAAACAAGAAGTAAAAATAACCCAGAGAAACAGCTCAAGAGTCAGCCCTGAAGAATATGGCAACCGAGTTAACAAGTAAGTGTCCCTCATCTCATCTCTCATACTCTGTTTCTCTCACTATATATACACCCGAGTAAAGGGGTATGTTGAAGTCAGTCAGTCAGTATACTGTTGGTTTTCACAACAGCAACTGGCCAAGCACAACTGAACTAATGCCCAAAACAGCTGGTACTTATGGAACTCAAGAATAGTCCATTCATGTATTTGGGTGATTCCATTCCTTGAATCCTGATTGGCTGCTTATAAGATAACAGTATTTCCAAGTTAATTTCCCCATTGATGGACAGAGAAACAAAAAATATATAGAAAAGGTCCCAATGTTCATATATGATGTATCAGTGTGCACAGATACTACACTGATCATAAGCAGAGGCTTATGGTGTGATTCTTTGATTCGAGACAGTGAACAGCAAGATCCTCTGTCAAGGATTAATGTATCTGCGCACATTTCCTAAGTTAGTATTTCCAAGTTAATTTTACCATCCAGTATCCGTGCCGAGCTAGTTAATGTAGGTCTTTACTGGACAGCCTACACTGGTGTTCCCATGTGCTGGCTTCCACAGGAGAACATCACTTATGAGTTTGTCCTTGCTTCTCCAGCAGTGTCCAGCATATCATTTTATTTGATGATTGTGTCTTCTATTTTATAGAAGACATATGAACCTTGTAGTTATGAAACGATAAAAAGGTGAGATCTTCATTATTTCTAGTTTTTATACTGCTCTGCCGACCAGCATTTGAGCACTTTCTGATTTATTAAACACTTTTTTAAAATGATTGTTTAACCAAATCTGATTGAGCATGTCTATGGTTATTTTATGCCAAGCACCAGAATGTTGGCAGAGATGATATTTTATGTTCCTGTTGAACTCCAGGTCAAAGGTTCAAATCAGAGCAGGGGATTCACATGTTAATTTTATATATCTATTTGCTTTAGGGAAACAGTTTTCATGGAGAGAGAGAAACAAAGAAACATATGGAAAATGTCCCGTTGTTTATGTTTACATATGATATACATCAGGGTGGAGGCACAGGGTGTAATAGTTATTGTCAAAGGAAATAGAAATTGTGACACAAGTTCAAATCCTGTACGAGACTGTTAGCATTTCATATGGTACTAATTCCCTTGGGAAAGGTATGAATTCAACTCTTGTTCCTCCAGCTATGGGTAAATAGTAGAGAAGACTGATCTTTTTAACCTTTTTTAGGCAACCAGTCTAGGAGAAGGAAAACTTTGAATTCAAACATGTTAAACTCCACTTAAGTAATTGATCAGTGTCACATTTTGCTTGGGCGGAGAGGTTTAGGTAATACGTACATATATAAAGGTGGATCATTATATCCATAGCCGGACATAATCTTGATCTGAAATTTTCACTGTATAATGTTTAATCTATATGATTTTATGGAGAAGAATTGGTTTAGGTGGATTGACATAAAAGTTATCTTCAAAGGTAAAGTGGAGGCACTTGGGTAATGGTTAGAGTTGTTGGAAATGGACTTGTTGAGACAAGAAAGAAAGAAAGAGAGGAGGGAGAGTGAAAGAAGTAAAGAGAGAGAGAGGAGAGTGAAAGAAGTAAAGAGAGAGAGAGAGAGTGAAAGAAGTAAAGAGAGAGAGAGAGAGAGTGAGAGAGAGAGAGAGAGGGAGAGTGAAAGAAGAGAGAGGGAGAGTGAAAGAAGTAGAGAGAGAGAGAGAGGGAGAGTGAAAGAAGTAGAGAGAGAGAGAAGAAGGGAGAGTGAAAGAAGTAAAGAGAGAGAGAGAGGAGAGTGAAAGAAGTAAAGAGAGAGAGAGAGAGGAGAGTGAAAGAAGTAAGAGAGAGAGAGAGAGAGTGAAAGAAGTAAAGAGAGAGGAGAGAGAGGAAAGAAGTAAAGAGAGAGGGAGAGTGAAAGAAGTAGAGAGAGAGAGGAGAGTGAGAGAGAGAAAGAGAGAGAGAGAGAGAGAGAGAGAGAGAGAGAGGGAGAGTGAAAGAAGTAAGAGAGAGAGAGAGAGAAGAGAGGGAGAGTGAAAGAAGTAGAGAGAGAGAGAGAGAGAGAGGGAGAGTGAAAGAAGAGAGAGAGAGAGAGGGAGAGTGAAAGAAGTAAAGAGAGGGAGAGAGGGAGAGAGTGAAAGAAGTAAAGAGAGAGAGGGAGAGTGAGAAGTGAAGAGAGAGGAGAGAGAGAGAGAGAGAAGTGAAAGAAGTAAAGAGAGAGAGAGGGGAGAGTGAAAGAAGTAAAGAGAGAGAGAGAGAGGGAGAGTGAAAGAGTAAAGAGAGAGAGAGAGGAAGAGTGAAAGAAGTAGAGAGAGAGAGGGAGAGTGAAAGAAGTAAAGAGAAGAGGAGAGAGAGTGAAAGAAGTAAAGAGAGAGAGAGAGAGAGTGAAAGAAGTAAAGAGAGAGAGAGAGGGAGAGTGAAGAAGTAAAGAGAGAGAGAGAGAGAGGGAGAGTGAAAGAAGTAAAGAGAGGGAGAGAGAGGGAGAGTGAAAGAAGTGAGAGAGAGTAAAGAGAGAGGAGAAGAGAGAGAGAGAGAGGGAGAGTGAAAGAAGTAAAGAAGAGGGAGAGAGGGAGAGTGAAAGAAGTAAAGAGAGAGGGAGAGAGGGAGAGTGAGAGTGAGAGTAGAAGAGAGAGAGAGAGAGAGAGGAAAGAAGTAGAGAGAGAGAGAGAGAGAGAGAGAGAGAAGTAAAGAGAGAGAGAGAGGGAGAGAGAGAGAGAGAGAGAGAGAGAGAAGTGAAAGAAGTAAGAGAGAGGAGAGAGAGAGAGAGGAGAGAGAGAGAAAAGAAGTAAAGAGAGAGAGGAGAGAGAGGGAGAGTGAAAGAAGTAAAGAGAGAGGGAGAGAGAGAGAGAGAGGGAGAGTGAAGAGTAAAGAGAGGAGGAGAGAGGGAGAGTGAAAGAAGTAAAGAGAGAGGGAGAGAGAGAGAGAGAGAGAGGAGAGTGAAAGAAGTAAAGAGAGAGGAGAGAGAGAGAGAGAGAGAGAGGAGAGAGTGAAAGAAGTAAAGAGAGAGGGAGAGAGAGAGAGAGAGAGAGAGGAGAGTGAAGAAGTAAAGAGAGAAGAGAGAGAGAGGAGAGAGTGAAAGAAGTAAAGAGAGAGGGAGAGAGGGAGAGTGAAAGAAGTAAAGAGAGAGAGAGAGGAGAGTGAAAGAAGTGAAAGAGAGAGAGAGAGAGAGAGAGTGAAAGAAGTAAAGAGAGAGGAGAGAGAGAGAGAGGGAGAGTGAAAGAAGTAGAGAGAGGAGAGAGAGAGAGGGAGAGTGAAGAAGGAGAGAGAGAGGGAGAGTGAAAGAAGTAAAGAGAGAGGAGAGAGAGAGAGTGAAAGAAGTAAAGAGAGAAAGAGAGAGAGAGAGAGAGAGTGAAAGAAGTAAAGAGAGAGAGAGAGAGAGAGTGAAAGAAGTAAAGAGAGAGAGAGGGAGAGTGAAAGAAGTAAAGAAGAGAGAGAGGAGAGTGAAAGAGTAAGAAGAGTGAAGAGAGTGAAAGAAGTAAAGAGAGGAGAGAGAGTGAAAGAAGAAATAGAGGGAGAGAGGAAAGAAAGAAAGAAGAGAGAGTGAAGAGTGAAAGAAAGAAATAGAGGGAGAGGGTGAAAAGAAAGAAAAAGAGAAAGTAAAAGAAAGAAAGAGAAGAAAGAGTAAAGAAAGAAGAGAAAGAGAGAGTAAAAGAAAGAGTGAAGAAAGAGAGAGTAAAAGAAAGAGTGAGAGAAAGAGAGAAAGAAAGAGTAAGAGAAAGAGAGAGTAAAAGAAAGAGTGAGAGAAAGAGAGAGTAAAAGAAAGAGTGAGAGAAAGAGAGAGTAAAAGAAAGAGTGAGAGAAAGAGAGAGTAAAAGAAAGAGTGAGAGAAAGAGAGAAAGAGAATAAAAGAGAATGAGAGTAAAAGAAAAAGAGTAAAAGAAAGAGTAAAAGAAAAAGAGAGAATAAGAAAGAGAGAGAGTAAAAGAAAGAAAAGAATAAGAAAGAAAGAAAGAGAGAATAAAGAAAGAAAGAAGAATAAAAGAAAGAAAGAGATAAAAGAAAGAAAGAAAGAAAGAAGAGAGAGTAAAAGAAAGAAAGAGAGAGTAAAAGAAAGAAAGAGAGATAAACGAAAGAAAGAGAGAGAATAACGAAAAAGAGAGATAAACGAAAGAAAGAGAGAATAAAAGAAAGAAAAGAGAGAGTAAAAGAAAGAAAAGAGATAAAAGAAAGAAAGAGAGAGTAAAAGAGAGAGTAAAAGAAAGAAAGAGAGAAAGGAAGGAGGACATAGAGAAATAGAATTGGGGGGGGGGGTAAAAGAGCAAAAATGATGTTGATCTTCATTGTATATAATATATCTGTATTCCTTATTGTCTCTGTGTAGAAAGAGAGATTTTTTTGCCGTCCGTATTTATTCTGAATCAGTCAAACAAGTCATTGATATTTCTGGTTGAGATGAATCAGTCATCAAGTAGAAAACTTTGAAATGAAAAAATAGTTTTATGCTTGAACACTCCCTGTTGCCGGTCATCCACTTTGACCATTCTGTAGGGCTCAATATGCGCACACAACTACAACTATTGGGCAGGGGGGGGGGCGGACAGAAAACAAATGCATACAAACATTTACACACGCACATACACAAATCTATTTACACATTTATGAACAGTATCTATACATATTTACATTACATATTCTTGAATATGCACACACACACACGCACACACACACATATATATATATATATATATATATATATATATAATACTGTAAAATACAATTAAAAGGTGATTGTTACCATTGGTTTCAAAGCAGTGTACGAGCCACCTATCATCATTAAAAAAAAATTGTTAGAAAAAAAATTTAAAAATTCCAAAGCAATAAAGATTCCATTATCTTTAACCAAATTTGTTTGAATGAATGATGCCGCCCAAATATACCTTTATATATATATATATATATATATAATATATATATATATAATGTGTGTGTCTGTGTGTAATTAAGAAAAGTCTGCATAAAAAGTGCCCAATGCTATTATAGCAGAGCAAGTATAAAACATAAAAAATGCAATCATGAACTCAAGAAGTATTTATTTCTCTGAATTTTTGTGATGAAAGCTTGACAATTTGGATTATTTGGACTATTGTCCTCATCTTTATTGGACACATGGCATAGTGCGTATAGGCGTTGGGTTAATATAGTTCTATGTGACAGTTATTCCTAAGCTGCAGGTTCCACCCTCATCAAGGCGAAAGTAACATAGAATAATTAACACAGCTTAACACTTGTACCCAGTCATGGTTAACAGAATGATAAGTCTACCCCCACGGATTGAATAAAGGGTTTGGTTCAAAGTTCCACGAAGGCTCCTGATTATGACAAGTAGGTTCCTGAGTTCAAAGAGGTGGTTCCCCAAGTTTGAGGAGGGGGTTCATGAGTTTGAAGAGAAGGTTCCTGAGTCCGTCAAGAAATACCTGAAGAAGGCTGGAAGAACCATCAGCAGAAACATTGTATAGATAGCAATAAAGATGTGGACAATAGTCTGAATAAAACAAATCATACAAGATGTTTGTTTTTGGAAGTTTCATGTGGTGCACACAATCATTAGATTTAAATGTGCAAAAGGTGGGGAATCAAAAATATTTATAGTATGGTGTACAATCCTATTAGTTTGGCAGGACCGAAAAACAGAGAAAGAGAAAATCACAAAAGAAACTCTTACCACAATGTTATATTATATATATATATATATATATATATATATATATATATATATATATCTATGGAGGCACATGGTTTAAGGGTTATGGTCATTGGACTCATTAACCCGAGTTCAATTCCTGGATGAAGCTGTTTGCATTTCACATTAGCACTAATACCATTGGGAAAGGTACACATCCTACTATTCTCCCTCCAGCTATGGGTAAATAGTAGGACAAACTGGACACGTTAAGCTTGGTTAGGTAACTAGTCTAGGAGAAGGAAAACTCTGAATTCAAACCTGTTAAATTCCACTTAAGAAATTGACCTTGTCTCGCAGCCTGCCTTTGCAGAGGGGTTGGTAAATATACACACACACATACATACATACATACATACATGCATATATAATATGTATGTCTTCTATGCAAATCCCCACCCCCTGCTGGCTGGGGTTGTAGAATATAGTGACTGCTCCTCTGCAGAGGGATAAATCCCTCATAATAGTCACCTGTTGGACAGGATCCTTGTCAGCTTGTCATGTCAATCCCTAGCACCTATATTATTCTATCCTGGCAGTATTCTTTAGATTGCTCTTAAACACCCAACTCTTTTTATTATATTGATGCTAGAAGATGATGACTGAGGGTCAACCATCAATTTATTAATACACATGAAGTCATTTCTTCTTCTAATTTATTGATACACATGATGTTGGTAAAATTATTTCTACAAATTTGTTGATACACTTGAAATTAATGAAAAATGTAACATAAATTTATTTCAACCATTTTAGTGTCCTGGGTTTGATGGTAAACTGTATCTAGGGATAAGATTCTAGTTTTGGCACTCTTGGGAGTGTGGATTACTCCTTCATTGCCATTTCTCCTAGGTCCATTCTGACTCAAAGTGGTAGTACCTGTTAGGGTCCCATCCCTAGATCAAATAGATAGTTAATGCATATTATTTCTACAAGTTAACAAAACAAAAATGTATATCTACAAACTATTATCTTATAAATCATATAAATACATATATATAAGATTTGGCACTAGATATCCCACAAGGGTTGATATGCTATTAAAAAATACCAAGCCAACTCAAGGAAGCAGACGATGAATAGATGCTTAGGGATCCACTGAATATATTGAATGAAATAGAACCAATAAAAACTGTCCAAAAAATAGTCACTACCATCTCTAATTTAATATGACTTTAAATATATATATATATATATATATATAATATATATATATATATATATATATATATAGCCTAACACATAGTTATTTGTTGAATTTTGATTGGAAAGTTTCACTATATACATGGATTTTATTAATTGAACAATGAGTTTGAGAGTTGTTGGAATATGAGAATGTGTGTGTGTGTATATATATATATATATATATATCACTAGTAAAAGTTTTACAATACTGAAAATAAGATGTAGTGAAATAAGAAATCCTTCTTACTTTTGAATATTAGGATATTGATCTACTATTTGTAGATTTTGATATAATACATATAGCAAACTGTATACTCAGTATCAATTATTATATATAAATATGTCTGCTTGTGTTTGTAATGCAATATATATATATATATTATATATATATATTATATATATATTATATGTCTGTGTATATATATACATGTATATACAATGCCTTTATATATACATGTGTGTGTATATATGAAGCACATGTGTATACATAAATATTAGTATATACATATGTGCACACATATGTGCATGTATGTATATATATATATATATATATATATATGCATATAGGTGTGTATATGTTTATGTATATGTATGTTTATACATATGTGTATGTGTGTATATACATATATATATGCATATAGGTGTGTATGTGTTTATGTATATGTATGTTTATTCATTTATAC
>CM042148.1:115268971-115378971 GCA_023376005.1 Doryteuthis pealeii
AAAGATTAATGTATATAGGATGTGTGTGGTCTTATTCTTTCTAATAATATATATGCACACAGTATTATATGATATAGTCATGTGTGTATATACATTGATTGTAAATTTTCCCAACCCTCTATTGGCCCTCTTATGGGCAGTCCCCTCCACCTTTTTTTTATCATTATTGGTTTTTGGCTTAGAAGGCGCTGCTCGTGGGTGGTACGATGGTTTTTCTTCTCTTCCTGGGGTTAAAAATTTGTTTACTGTTGTTTTAAATTAACTCCACTATCCCTGAATTGACGGTTAAGGGATCATCTCTTCCGTGTTGTGGAGGTTTTGGGGGAAATGGGCATGGAGCAAACCCCTTCAGATCACCAATTGCTTCCTGGTCCATCTTCTGACCCAGAGTGGTAGTATCTGTTAGGGTCCCATCTATGGTTAAATAGAAAAATGTATTTATAAAAAAATTGTATTATCCATTAAGAATTGATTTATTTCAAAACTTTATTGGCATTAAATGATCCACTGAGGTTGATATGCCGTAAAACAAACCACCAAAAAAAAAAAAAAAAAATATACATGTGTAAATGTATGTTTGTATATACATGTGTATGTATATACTTATATATTATATTTATATATATATATATAGATATATATATATATATATATACACACATGTGAATCTGTTTTTGTACATACATATATATGAATCTCTGAATCTGTGTTTATATATACATATATAGGTATACTTTGTGTGTTTTGTATATATATATATGCTTATTTGTGTGTGTGTGTAGATATATATGAATACACACAGAAAAGCTTATATATATATTGTTTGTATGTGTGAGTGTGTGTATATATATATACTGAACACTATTGAATTTGTTTTTTGTTTTACATACATGTATATTTTATCCATTATCTCAAATATTAGGTTTTTGTATCCAGTTTATCTGTATATATGTCTGTGTGTATACATGTTGATATAAATGTATTTTTTCTCTCTCCTCTCTCTCTCTCTCTCTCTCTCTATATATATATATATATATATATATATATATATGAGAGAGAGAGAGATACAAACTAATACATATCTCCATTTAAATAAAAGTATATGTATATATGCTCACATGACAATACCGCATGTTTTTTGTTTTTTTGTTTTTACTTTTATCCTTTTTTTTTTTAATCAGAAAATAGATATCCTAAAAATAATTAAAATTAAGATTTTTATCATAATTCTAATTATAAATCCATGTAAGTCTCATATAATGTCATATTGTTAGATAATTTTAAATAATGAAAAAATGCCTAATTTTTTTTTTCAAAAAATCTAATGAACTTATAAAAATAATTGTGCATTTAAATAGTGATGCTTTGTTTCAAATTTCAGAATGAAATGTTTTATTTTAAAGTTAATTTATTTAAAAGATATTTGTTTACTTGAAAAATATTGCCTATAACTACATGTACTTAAGTTGTTTTTTTTCCTTTCATTTTGTAAACCTGGTCATATTTACATTAACAAAAATATTGGCTGATATAACAAGCCTTATAGTGCTGGACACTACTTACCTCCCTTTCATTGGTCTTGTCGATTTCACTTTAGGTATGGTGCTCATATAGTTTACTGTCTAAAGAAAGTAATAAATATTTAGTTAATTAGTCTACAAACAGTTGTATAGTAATTTTAAATTCTGGTGTTTATTCTTGTACATTCAAAATCAATGGAAAGAACTGAAATTCAGTTATGAAAGGAATAAAAATGTTTTCTTGTGTATGTGTGTGTGTATATATATATATATATATATATATATATGTATGTATGTATGTATATATATATGGTGATTCCCACTTCTACAAAGAAGTGGGCATTACCATATATATATATATATATATATATTAAAAGCAACCTACACAGTAATAAATATTTAAAAATATTAATCAAATTTCATTTCTCAGTCTATAAACAAAATTAAATTAAATATTTTTTGAGAAATGGATACAGAAATATTAAAGTTATATATATACAAAAATTTAATTAAAATTTATTATATATGTATATATATTAAAATTTAATTTATCCGCGTTCCATTTCTCTGAAAATATTTAATTTGATTTTGTTTATAGACTGAGAAAATAAATTTGATTTATCTTTTTAAATATTTATTACTGTGTAAGTGTTTTTCTTTTTATATTTTTATATAAAATATTCTCTTTTCTTTTAAAAATTAGAAAGAACTTCACTTGGAGGAAAAAAAGTACCAAGTATAAAAGTGAGATTATTTTAAACTATATATGATACAGCCAAAAATTAGATTGGAAATTCCAAAAATAGGAATTTTATTGAAATTTAATATCACAAAAAGCAACGTTTGTACATTTCAAGTCTTAAGATTATGTTTAAATGAAATAATATCTCCTATTATAATGGAGATTCTGTGTTTTTCTGTCTGTAACCGAAATTATATTACTATTCATGTTACAATTCACATTCTCTATGATTTTATTTTTATTTAAACCTCAATTATTAATAAATTGTTTTATGTTATTGATACTATTTAACCCATTTACATACTAATAACATGCAATTGTATTTATTTGAATCCCTTCCGTCCATTAAGGACGATGGTGTAGTGTCCAAAATAAAAAATGTTATCTCCATCTGCGGATAAAAATGTTATCTTTTATTTATATTTATATTATTTATATACAACAAAATATCCATTTACAGTGTGAACAGGAAGGCTAATTTGCATATTGAGATTAAAAATTTGATTTTAATAAATATGGGCTTAGTGTTATTGATTTCTAATTGTTTGGTTTTATCTTAACGAATATGAACAAAAATCTCTGGGATAAATTATAAAAGAAATCCATAAAAACGAAGAAATAACTGTAATTTTATTCTTTACTTTCTATTTTAACTAAATAATTAAATTAGGAAAATTTAGCAAAAGTTTCATTAGCCTTTCTAACTTAATATGATATCTTAAAACATTAAAACTTAACTACTTGCATTCAGAGGGTGCATATATTTGCTGTTATCTTCAATTTATTTATCTTGAATTGTCATCTGTTGGATTTGTAAAATATTAATAATTGCTCTGGCTCAAGAATCTTATTAGAAACAGAATTATTATTACATTATTCTACTTTGTTGGGGAGGTTGACTGTATCCTTTGCAGAGGGGTAATACACCCCCCCCAAAAAAAAGGGATCTGGGGAAGTGTTAAGTACCTCTGGTGGCTGAATAGGTTATGACATGCAACACTCCCCTTTGGCCCTTACTTAGGCTAGATAAGCAGTCGGAGTGGCCCATTTGATCATGTCAACACATAGCAACTTTGTCCCAACCCTATTGCCCTTATGGCAAGTCCCAACCCTTTTTATCTTATATGTGCTAGAAGGTAGTGACTGAGAAACTAAGTGTCCTGGGTATGAAATTAAACTTTCATCTAGTGGTGAAATTCTGGAACTCTGGGAAATATGTGCTCTTCATCATCATTATTCCCAGGTCCACTCTGGAGTGGTAGTAACCCATTCATTACTATTACTTCAAGGTCCACTCTGGCTCGGAGTGGTAGTACCTGTTCCATCTGTGGGTTGAATAGAAAAAATGAGATTAAAAAAATGTATTTAAAAAATTGGGTTAAAAAAGAAATTAAGTACCATCAAGAATGAAGAGAACAAAACATCTTTGGCATACACTGATCCAACAGAGGTTGACATGCCATAAAATCCAACCAACCAACCATCCATACAATTTTTCTTTCAGCCTGTGTCAAGATCCATGGATTGATCCATTGTTTCCTGAGATTACCAGGTGTCAATGAATTTTCATACCTGTAGTATCTTCAGTTCTCACTGGGGAGAACATGGTGTTTGGGGTTGTCACACAGCTGATATTCCATTCCTTCTCCCATATAGCCTTGGAATCAGCACAGAGGACTACATTGAAATGTCTGTAGGAGATAGTGCTGCCCGGGATCAAAAGGATGGTTGCTGGAAGACTCTACATTTTTCAACGGGACTCTGTGTCATGCCTCACAACCTGAAGATCCCAGTGTTGATGAGGAAATTTCTGTAACCACATCACCTCTAATATTTGGCTGCCTAACTCCCCAGGGTGTTATCCCCTTGATTATGGGTCAAGCACAGTTAAGCAATTGACCAATAAAATCTGTGTAATACCAAAGAAGAATTGCTCAATCAGTAGTATGAAAGACTTCAGTTAAAATGGCAAAAAAAAAAGTTTATGTATTAACTTATATCTTTGTTAAATTTCTATTTCTGTTAAATGCTGGGCTGCATTTATAACCAGGCAAAGCAGGAAATTGCCCCAGTACCCCTGCCAGAGGGGTATCCAGATTTCCTTTATAAAAACCAAGTAATTTTTGATAAACAAAGGACTCTGGTTGCTTACAGTACCTGTTGTTGTTAAAGTAGTCACCCAATTAAGTATTGAACTGGCTCATTGCTGCTTAACTTTGGTGATCTTTTGGGAACTGGTGCTTTCAGCATGACTTGACCATAATAGAAACAATGTGGTAGACTCTCTACTACAATAAAAGCAATAGAAACAATGTAATGGATTGTATACTACAATATAAACAATATAGTAGTCCATATATTACAATAGAAAGTATATGGTAGACTGTAAACTGCAATAAAAACAACATAGAAGACAATACACTAGATGGCTTACTACATTAGAAGCATATATATAGTAAAAGTCAATATCAGACAGTGAGGGAGTCAATTCCCTTTTCACTAGCCCTAGACAAAAGAGACTGTTTTTTAGCATCTAAGGTGGAGCAACACACATACCATCTGCTCCTCACTTTATCCTGTGCTACTCATACGCTGAGTTGGTGAGGGCTGGTGTTGTACCAGGAACCTTGTAGTTCCCAGGCATACGCTCTACCAACTGAGCTTAATCTCACAGTTTGGTTGATATGTTGATCACCGCTAGTTGAGGATATCTACTTATAATAAAATCTCCAATTTTGAGTTTTGAAATTCCTTTCAAATATAAATAACCTCATTGACAGTGTCAGCTATCAATCGGTGACCATAGCATATTTTACTGCCTTTTTGACAGATCCACATAAAAAAAAACTGGTTGCTTGTCTTTATTACTTGATAACATTTACTGATCTTAAAAGAGAGACATTTTCTCAATGGAATATTCTATTCGTTTTTCCTTTTGACCTTTCCGCATTTAATTTTCTTTTTATTCTGACTTTCATTCTTTTATAATACAACATGCATTGTTGCAACATATATTCAAGCAATCACAGTAGAAATCAAATTGCATGAAAATAAATCTGTTTTTATTTTAAACCTTATTTCGAAGCTTCTTTGTAATGCATAGGGAGCTCGCTACGAGTTCTGATCAGGATAGATGGAAAACTAGAGGAGGTTTTTAACATATACACACATATATATATATATCCAATAAAAGACATACCTTCTGATCAGAGCATGAAAAGCTTATAAAATAAATTGAATTTACATCAATTTTAATGTCTGTATTTTATCTTCAAAATTTTCTTTCTCTTCAAATCAATAAACTGGGGAAAAAAATAAATAAATAAAAATAAAAAAATAAGATAGATTTTTCAATTATTTCCAAAGAAAATTTTTCTCTGAACATATGAAAGAAAATATTTTTTATTTTATTTTTATTTTTTTTTTTTTTTTCGTTCCATATGCAAAAGAATATTGGAAATAAACATTAAGTTCCAAAATATATGCATTTTTATTTGAATATTTACACAATAAATAATATATAACAATATAATATATTTACACAATAAACTCTGTGAATGTGTAATCCCGCTCAATAAAATTAATTTTTCATCAGTTGCCTTTATTTACTTATAATTTTCTGTAAGATATATGATGCTGTGTATATTATCATATTTTTCATCTATGTTTCTTTCTTATACATTATATCTTCTATTTTCTTTTATAACCAGAATTGAAAATATAATTGAAATCTCAGTCTTAAAATATCTTATTCTATTTCATTCAAAGAAATAAGCAATAATATTCAAAGTAATAATATCATTAATACAAATAAGATGTTTAAAAATGACTTCATACACCCAACAACAATATATCATTAAAGAGACATTTTTAAAAATGTATTATACACTAGTTGAGGAACCAATCTACAAAGGGCAAGAGGTCAAAATTTTGATTGGAGACATGGTAAGGCTAAGAGAGATATATATTCTGTAACCTGGTTTTGGTTGTGGTGTGATACTCATGAAAGTGTCTTGGGCAAGAATAGCTGGTTTGAACCCATCAATCCCCAGGTTTGGTTTGAATTCAATTTTCCTTCTGTTAGACCCATTGCCATAACTAAGCTAAAGAGCCCCGTCAGCCATATTATTTACCCATAGCTTGAGGCAGGATAATTGGATTTATACCTTTCCCAGAGGTATCAGTGGAATTCATATGAAATAAAAATAGCCTTGTCCAGGATTTGAACTCTGATAGCCAAGTCCATTTGCAACAACAATAATTGCTATATCTTAAGACTAACAGATAAATCTTAAAATCAATTTCACTTTAAAAAGATTTTCTAGATAATATCTATTTTACAATCTTGGCTACAGACAGTAATTGTTACTATAAAAGAGATAAATCCATATAACCCTGGACAGATTTAGACCTTGAGGAGGGACTCAGTGCACTTCTGGTTAGAACGACGCTCAAGTTGCCTTTACATAGAAATTAAATTGGGTACATCCAACATTTTTTAAAATGAATTTATTAAAAGAAAGAATATATAAATAAGGTTCTGAAGAAAATGTTGATTTTATTTTCCAAAAATGAAACTAATTTTATAATTGTTACTAGCGACTAGGCACCCTTTACTTAATAGGAGGCATTTTTGTGTAATTGTTATCACCAGATTTCAAATTCTGGATGATTCTATGTTTCATTTTGTGTTCACTTAAGAACGGAACCCTGGTGGCTGAGCAGTCCATGACATGCAACACTCCACTTTGGCCCTTATTTAGGTTAGACAGGCTGTCAGAGAGGCCCTCTCTGATCATTCGGCGGGTCATGTCAAGCCCTAGCACTGATATGATTATTCCAACCCTATTGCCCTTATAGGAAATCCCAACCCTTTTTACTATATATGTGCTAGAAGGTGGTGGCAGAGGATTTTAGTATCCTGGGTGTAATGTTAAACTGCATCTACAGGTGAAGTTCCAATTCTGCAACTCTGAGGAATGAGGAGTACCACTTTATCAGCATTACTCCCAGGTCCACCCTGACACGGACTGGTAAGGTCTCATGGGTTAAATAGATTTAAAAAATGAGTATCAAAAATAAATTAATTTGAAAAAAAAGTTTAGTACCCATCAAAAATGAATAAGATGTTGTCTATGGCATAAAATAACCCAACAAAGGTTGACATGCCATAAAATAGAACCAACCAGCCTTAGATTGCAATTCCCTTGATGATGTATGGAGCACTATTAAGAAAGAGATCAACAAGGCTATATACAACATGAAATATGAACTGAAGGCAGCAATAATAGCTGCATTTAGCAATTCAAACAAGTAGATGGTCAGAAATATTTACAGGAGATTCCAAAGCCAACAGTGATTTATTTTTAAATAAATTAAATCAAGATGTAATTTTGGTAAATATATCAGTGAGATGTGGGCAGCTTACGTTGTGAAATGGTTAACAATCTAGATTTGCAGATTATTGTTAGTGAATTTGATTCTCATTGGGCGCCCCATACTTCTGGCCTTGTGCTACTAAGCTAATTTGTAAATAACCATGTGAGTGAGATATCATTTCATATTTGTATAATTTAGACAAAAAATTATAAATCACACTGTATGTCAAATTGGTTGTTAAAGAAAATGAACTTGGTAAATCGAATTCAAGACCAATAGACTTGCTCTCTCTTTTATATATATATATATATATATATATATATATATATATATATATATATAACAAGTTTTGTTGAACTGTACAGACAATTCTTGTCAGACAAGTTTTTGGTTGATCCTTTCTAATTTTCGATCCATCTTTTTAGTGTCGGGGTGTAAGCGGTGTAACAGTCCACCAAAGGTTTCAAAACGAGTGCTTTCGGTAATACAGTTTGCCATCATCAGGTAGGAAATGATGGTATGGTTTCGTGTCTCGTTTTTAACGAGAACGAGTTGTAGCAAGGAATTAGAAGTGGGAGGTAATAACAATTGAACATATATAGTCAAGAATTTATAGAAAATCTTTTTAGAAAAACTTTTCATGGACCAACATTTTTTTTTTAACTGGACTCCTATGAAACATGAGTATTTAAAATTGAAAAATCAAACAACTTCGGTCTTCTTAAAATTCTATTTAGGAATGATAAAATAATTAGTGTATCTATGTCAATTTCATATCCTGCCTTAAGTTTGAAAAATGGTTATTATAAAATTTGAATAATGGATGATTATAATTAAGCTGAAATACATATGGGTGTGTGTGTGTGTGTGTGTGTGTGTGTAGAAGTTATACCCCTGATATTGTAAAAGCAATATGATACTCACGTCTCGGTGGGATTCCAATCACCATCAAGTTGGCTGAGAAGAAAGCAAGCTTAAACTCAATACAGTCCCTGTATTGCTGGTCTCAGTGTGGATATGGTGCTAGATAAATATCCATCATTCTGTATTAGGATTCCAATAATGCAGTGACTGTATTGAGTTACAGCTTGCTTCCTTCTTTGCCAACTCAACAGTAGTTAGAACCCACTGCGACAGTGAGTATTGTATTGCTTTTATAATATCAGGAGAATAAATTCAATATATATATATATATATATATATATATACACACACACACACACACATGCACAAAAAAAGTTCAATTGACCTAGTAGATTCAAGAATGCCTGTATCTGCTCTTTCCTACTTAAAATTGTTTGGTAGACAATATTTTTGATTGCTACATTTCGGCATCTTCTACTCCTCGACTTCATTTACATATTCTGAAGACATAAATATTTGCTAAACTTGGATTGATCCAGAGCAAACCTACATTAAGATGTCCTGGGTATGACACTTAACTGGATCAGTTCTTGGAGTGTGGAGTACCATCTTTATTGCCCTCTGATTTGGATTGATAGTTCCTGTTAGGGTTCTTTCTTTGGCTTAAATAGATCTGTTTAAATATTCTTGGTATTCAGTAGGTCACTGGTGACAAAACCAAGTCATAGGGCCCTACAACTTAGACCAAAATAGCTTGGCTGAGACCTCTTCAGGTGTACAACAAGTTTGAATTCAGTGTTTCCTTCCCCTAGACTGGTTGCCATACCTAGGTTGAAGAGCCCATTACTATTTAACCATAGATGGAGGATGAATTGATAGATTTATACCCTTCCCAAGGGTATCAGTTCTATGTGAGATACAAACAGCCAATCCAATCAATCAAATAAAATCTGACATGTAAGCATAGAATAACCCCAAATGGTTTGACAGGCCCTTAAAATCAATCAACTATTAAGGGATGCATTGAAAATATGGTTCACTAGTCTAACTTGCTATCCATTCTCCCAAGACGGACACCATTATATTTTTAAAACAGAAAATTTCAATAATTTTGATTTTTCTGACTGTTGTCTCATCTGTATTATGGTAGCTATAGAAAAAACGTTTCAGCTGCTGTATCCTCTGGCCTTCCTCAGGTGTTTCCTGTGTTAAAATGATTTCCCTGGATCATTACTATACTCAGATACACAGGGAACACCTGAGGAAGGCCAGAGAATACAATGGCTGAAATGTTGTGTTTATACACACCACAATAAAGATGAGGACAACAGTCTGAAAAATCAAAATTATTCACATCAATCCTCATCTCAAAAATATGGACAAATAAGATCATTTCAAGTGAACATAAAAAGATTGTTTCCAAAACTTTTTTTAAAATGTAGATTTTGTGAACATGAGGAATATTAGACGAAAAATGCAGCCCAGTTGGCACCACTGGAATGGGTAAGACCACTATTCTCAATGGGGCCACTGATTGGCCATGGGTGGTGACAGGTGGCAGAGCAGTTGGCTAGTCATGTCAAGCCCTAGCACCTATATGATTGTCCCAATCCTATTGCCACTATAGCAAGCCCCTATCATATATCTGATAGAAGGTGGTGGCTGAGGGACTTAATGTCTTGGGTATAACATTAAACTCTATCTGATGGTGATGTTCCAATTCTGGAACTCTGGAGAGTGTGGAGTACTCCTTCATCACCATTACTTCCAGGTCCACTCTGATCATGTGTGGTAGTACATGTTAGTGTTCCATTTATGGGTTAAATAGAAACAAATGAGTTTTTAAAAAAACGTTTTAAAAAGAAAAATTTAAGTATCCATCAAGAATGAATAAAACAAAATGTCTTTGACAGAAAAAAATAACCCATCAATGTTTGGTATGCTGTAAAATCCAACCAACCAAAACCATCTTTTTTTTTTAGTGTAGATTTTGTCAACATGAGGAATATTAGACAAAAAAGGAATAAACATATAGAAAAACTGTAGCATTTGCAATTGTTTCTTTTGATTATTCTCTCTCTCTCTCTCTCTCTCTCTCTCTCTCTCTCTCTCTCTCTCTCTCTCTCTCTCTTTCTCTTCTCAGTCTGGCAGCAACTTATTCAAAATCTCTGAGAATTGATTAAATAAAGGATAAGTAATTGTTTGAATATTAGCAACAAACTGAATTAATTAGAAAGCAGGTTTTTCATTAACTATTAATTTTGTTGTATCCGTGCAAGAAAATTTTAAGAAGATAATATATTTCAAGATAATCAAGTAATTTGTTATTTGTGTCCATATGTAAATGTGTGTCCTTCTTTGAGTCTATGTACAAGATTGGAGATAATGGAATATATATATATATATATATTCACAATTTTAGATGATACAATATACATATATAAATAAGTATTTGTGTGAGTCTCAGAACCACACTCACACACACATTGTTTGACCCTGATTTGTCTTTTTATATATATATATATATACACTTGTGTGTGTTTGTATATTCACAATTTTAAATAATACAATATGCATATATAGGTGAGACATACACATTATATATATATATATATATATATGTTTGTCCCTTATTTATCTTTATTTTTCTTATTACTTTTCTATTTACTCATCATTTAATTAGTCAGCATGTGTATGTATCTCAATCAAATCATATCTATCGCAGTCCTTTACCTTCTATTTTACTCTGTTCATATATATATATATATATATATATATATATATGATGTCTACATCTACAGTATTGCCCATAAATAAGTACATTCCTAATAATCTTTATAAAATTTTAATTTTCTTCTAAACAAAAGATACCATGATTTTATCATTTCTAGTGGAACATTATACAATCTAAGCAGATATTATTAGATATCATTTATTACCAAACTCAATGGCATTGAACTCTATAAACAAAAAATATTGAATTTGTAGTAATTAAAAATTATCTAAATCCCTTATATATATATATATATATATATATATATTGATGTAATTTTATTTTTGATTACTAAGTTCCAATACTATAAAATTTGGTAAGATATATTACCTAATAATATCCGGTTTGATAGTATAATGTTCTACAAAAACATTCTGGTATCTTTGGTTTAAAAGAAAATTAACTTTTCATAAAAATCAAGTCTTGTTAGGGTTGAACTGGCTGTATTTCAGTCTGTTTATATCTATACCAGTTTATACATACCTATCAATCTCAATCTATACCTATCTATGTTCATTTCTATATGTTTTGTATGTATATCTATTTTGTATGTATATCTACTTTGTATGTATATCTATTTTGTATGTATATTTTGTATGTATATCTATTTTGGCTCATGTATATCTCTGTTAATGTCTGTCTAGCTTGGTTCATGTCTATCTTTCTATCTTATTTCCTGTCTATTTATCTATCTATATTAGTTCCTGTCTGTCTTTCTGTCTCTCTTTCTTTCTGTCTCTCTATTTCTCTCTCTCTCCTTTCTTCTCTCTCAGTCTATCTCTCTCCTTCTCTCAGTCTTCTATCTTTCTCTTTCTCCCTGTCTGTTTTGTCCATTTATATCTACCCCTCTCTCTTTCTCTCTGATAGTTCAGTTCTGTCTTAAGAAAGCGATCAATTTTTTTAAAAACATGTAATTTATGTTTTGTTTTTTTTTGTTGTGTTTTTTTTTGTTTTTTTTTTAGTTTTACACTTATATTTTTTACTTCCTTGTGTATATATATATTATTTTTTTTTATTTTAAAGATTTTTTATAAATTTTTATGAAATTTCATATTTTTCATTTCTTTTTATCAATAGTTCACTTATGATATTTTTTCATTTTTTTTTTCTCTCTAACTTTTCTTGAATCCTAAGTTCTGGTGCCCTCCAAAATTTGTCGCCTGATTAAGAACCAGTGAAGTGATTTACACTGCTCTTCAAAAGTGAAGATTTAAGGGTTCAAGGTTGTAAGATCATCCCTCCTGACTACCCACCACTGACAATGCCCCGAAACCTCCTATACCAAACACTCCATACCCCCCACCCCCACCCAACACTTACATTGACATATGGATGTCTCCTGATTCTTCTAAGAAGAATAATCTCTTCAGAATAAAAAAAAAAGAAAAGATGCTTTCTTGCGCCTACATGGACCTCTTCAGGGCTATTGTGGCATAATTATTTGAGATGATGCAAAGGGGCATAATTCTAGTGACTCCACTCGTGTTGACCTGGATGTATTCTGTCACTTTTAATAATACTAGTTTGCTCTTGTCTTCTCTCATTTTCTTTTTCTTTTTTTTATACTTTATTTTTTCTTTTTTCTTTTGCATTCTAATTTATTTTATATCCATTTTATTTATTTATTTCAGCTCTTCTTTTTTTTCTTCTCTCTCTCTCTTAATCCTTTCTGTAAAATTGTTCAGGACAATGAAATACAAGGCAATATGGCGCCAATAAATGGACACAATAGAATCTCACATAATCTGATGGTTCATTTCATTATTCAATTTGTCCCATCTTATTTTTCTGTCTCAGCCCAACAAACCTGGATATTCACTTATTTATGGATACTCTTTAGAAATTAATTATCTTTTAAAACTGATATCCACTCACTTAAATTGATAGGAAACTTTGAGGCCTTGTGAATTTTAAGTTAAAAAGAATATTATCAATTATATAAGTATATTATGATATTATGAATTTTAAGTTCAATGGATTATCATGAATTCTGTGTTGAAAAGAATATTATCAATTATTATGTATGTTATGATATTGTGAATGTTAAGTTAAGAAACTTTCAAGTTGAAAAGAATATGATATTATGGATTTTAAGAATGAAAAAATATTATGAATTATGAATTTTAAGTTGATAAGAAACTTTAATTATTAGAAATTTTATCTTGAAAAGAAATATGAATTTTGAGATGAAAAAGATATCATAATATCATGGATTTTAAGTTGTAAAGAATATTAGGATATTATAATTTTCAGGTGAAAAGTAAATTATGATATTATGGATTTTAAGTTGATATGAAACTTTGATAAATTATTATGGATTTTAAGTTAAAAGAAATATGATCTATAAGTATATCATGAATTTCAAATTGATAAGAAACTTTGATAAATTATGAATTTTGAGTTGAAAAGAATATCATGAATTTTGATAAGTATATTATGATATGACTTCTAAGTTGATATGAAACTTAATCTGAAAAAATATATTATGAATTTTAAGTCAACAAGAATATTATGAATTATGATGAGTATTTTATGAAATTATGGGTTTTACATTGGCATGGAACTTTGGCGAATTATGAATTTTAAATTGAAAAGAAAATTATATCATGAATTTTGATATGAAACTTGGAGAACTTATTATGCATTGTTGGTTGATATTATATATTATGATATTATGAATTTTAAATTGATATGAAACTTTGATAAATTATGAATTTTATGAGAATCTCAAGTTTTACTAAAACTGAATAGTAAATTTGATAGTTAGATTTTGGTCATGATATTCTTGAGAAATCAGAGATCAAAATGGTAAATTCCTCAGTAAGTTCGGGACCAATTTTTAGTCTTTGAGAGAGCATCAATAAATCCACACTCTTACATTCTAATCTGAAATTTTTAGTCTATGTGATAAATATTCACAACTGAAATAAGTATGTTAAAATAATGAATGTTTCAGGTACCATAGCTGAAAGTATGCTAAATATATATATTAATGCTAGTGTTCCTTAATTGTATGACCGTTATCAGCTTGCAATACACTCTGGCTAAAAATCAGACCGTCCAAATCCTCAAAAATGAAATGCAAAAATATAAATCCTGATTATCTGGTGTTGCTTATCCACCAAATTCTTATTTCTTATTGGTATTGTCACCTCAGCTAGATAATGGACCATTCCATTATTAGTATAAAGAATGAAAGGGAAGAAAAAAGACATGTTACTCAGAAAAAATATAATAGAAAGAAAAAAAAGAGTAGGGGAATATATAGAGAGAGGATGAGCATGTGGAACTGATAACGCTAATGTTTCAATCGAACATAATGAAAAGAAGGAAAGAAAGAGTGAGAAACAGTAAAATATTGATACTTTTTACATATTGAAATATTTTGCAATAGCACTCAAGAAAATATATTAAACATAATAATTAAATTATCATACTGTGGTATATCCCCAGGCTCTGCCCATAAAAATATGTCAGGTATTATATTTGGGTTTACATTTTTTCAGGGCAGTTAACTTTGAACCATGTATCTTTCAGAATCTGTGTTACACCTCAAAGATACATGGTTCAAAGTTAACGGACCTGAAAAAACGTAAAAGTTTTGAAATAAAATAACTGGTGTATTATATCTTTTATTCTTAACATATTAACACTGAAAATTTCATTTAATTCAGTTAATTCCCTGATTTTTTATATTTTTTTCTTTCAGCGGGGTGACATACGATGGTGGAATTTAGGTCTGTTAAGTTTGATTTAACCATCAATTTATGCAAATTAACTTGGAGATAATTGATGACAAAGAACAATTCAAGCGGCAACATTTTGAAATAAGTTCCATTCTTTGATTGACCAATTTATTGGAATCTGGGTATTCCAAGATTCAAGACCTTTTATTCAAGACATAATCTTCAACTTCTCCCTTCTTTATAAGATAGCCCTGTCTGCTTAGGTTTTAAAATACACCAACTGCACTTCTGCAGAATGGTAAAATCCCCCAATGGGGGCCATCTTTTGGCCATGAGTGGCGACCTCTGATGCTTCAGGATGGAACCCTGGTAGCTGAGCAGTTCATGATATGCAACTCTCCACTTTGGCTCTCACTTAGGCTAGACAGTTGGAGAAATTGCCTCCAATCAATTGGCTGATCATGTCAAACTCTGTATGATTGTCCCAACCCTATTGCCCTTATGGCAAGCCACAACCCTTTGTATGCGCTGGAAGGCGGTGGCTGAGGATCTCAGTGTCCTGAGTATGATGTCAAACTCTATCTGATGGTGAAGTTTCAATTTTGGAGTTCTGAGGAGTATGAAGTACCCCTTCATCACCATAACTCCTTGGTCCATTCTGATGTGGAGTGGTAGTACTTGTTAGCGTCCCATCAATTGGTTAAATAGAAGAAAAAACAAGTTTTAAAAAATCCAGTTTTTAAAAAAATGTTGAATACCTATCAAGAATGATTGAAATAAAATGCCATGTTTTCCTCATTTTCATCTGCACAGCATTTCAATAAAACCTGTCCAATTCAAACATAAAACTTATCTTTTTATGTCGAGTAGTAGTAAAAAAAATATCATAAGCTTTCAAAGATTTTTTACTTATTGCATAAGACGTGTGGCAAAAAAATATTTTATAATATCATGTAATCTAAAGAAAAAATATTGGTAAAATTGTGTTGAAGAAAATTCCATATTTTTTACCTTCCACAAAAAATAAAATATTTATTCAATTTTCATAAAATTTTGAGATAAAATTCAAGTTTAGCATCAAAAAATATAACAGCGTGCAAAATGTGAGCTTTATTCTTTGGCTACTTTAAACCGCTCACAGTGGCTCTCCTATCAATGTGATCCTACCATAAACCGCTGGCAGCCAGTCTTGTGTTTTCATTATAATTGAGCAAAAGAACTCAGATTACAATAATAATAGGAGTTTATTTGAATAGAATGATTTCTGATGTGCATAGATTGGGAGCTTTGAAATATCTTATCAAACAGGTAAAAAATGCCAAGAAAATTTGGTAGGTAAAGAGTTAAAAGTATAAAATATGACAAGTACTTTTCCCTGGACACTTAAGTGATTTTTTTGGGTGGAATACATTTGGAAACTTATGTTTTTAATGAACTTATTAACACTAAAACTCTACAGTAAACTATGCTGTAATGTTTTAATATTTATTTTTCTTATAAATAATATTTTACTTTGTTGTAATAAATTTGGAAATTTAATTGTTTTTTATTGAACTTATATAAACATATAAGAACTTATACATGAACTATATATATATATATATATATATATATATATATAATCTTTAAGTTTGCTCATACCTCAAATGTTAGGTTGCAAGACAAAATAAAAATCGACCTAGTGACAGCATGTAACTCAGAAAATTCATAAGTTAGTACATTTGTGAGTAAATGTACCACTATATTAATAAATTAATACATCATTTTTTTAAAAATATGAACAAAACTTTGTACCAAAAATCCCTTCTGAGAAACCATTCCAAATCCATGCCATATGCATAATAACCAGGGCTAGCCAAGAGGAAAGGATTGATCTATTTGAACCTTACCCCATATTTTCAATGGACGTGGGACCCCTCAAAAGTTTCATGGATGGTTGTTCACTTACTGCAATTCTACTAGCATTATGCAATAACAAATCACACTAAATGTTTAAGGGAGGTCCCTTTAAAAAAAAAACCAAACCCTCTGAAATATCTTGCAATGCCCCTGGGCAAGAGCTTATAGTTACATGGTCAGATCTGTACCATTTTTTAATTCCCCACCCCAGCATCCATACAAATACATGTACTTTATCCAGTTGTCCATTTGGGTCCCTAATCAAAGACATTTTCCATAGTCCAATTCTATCTCTCCACTTTTTTTTTGTTCTTCTTCTTTTGTAATGGAGTTGGTCTTCACACGTTTGATGTCTAAAGGACAAACAACAGCAATTAACTTATCTGTAATTCTGCTAATTGACCATTGTTATTCCAGCTCTTTGATTGGACATTGTTCTTCCAGCAGCAGCAGCACCATCTTTCCTTCCATCTTTGATCCCAAAAGCATCCTAAAATCCATTAAGTACAAGGCAAATGCAACATAAGAAATGGAACTAACTATATGTATCATTAGTTTATTCCAATCAGGATTTTCTTTTTTCAACCCAAATGGTTAATGTTTAATTTGCAACATATTGTGGAAAAATTACTCAGTTTAATATTCTATGAAGATTTTGTCTAGAAATGGGTTAGAACATTATAGAAACTAGCAAAAAATCTGCCCATTAAGTTTAAATATAACTAGATAATATATTGAATTAGAGAGACCATTGAAATTAAATATGAACACAAAAAAGATTATTCATTTTTACTTTATTCTAGTTTATTTCAATATAAAATTATACATAGGATTGCTTTTAAGAGTAAAACAATATTAGAAATCAATAACACCAAGTAATTATTTATTAAATACAGTTTTGTTAAGACCAGTATGCAAATTATTTACACCATATACTATGTAAACATTTATTTTTTAATGGCATCGCAGGATTTTAAACACATTAATAATATGGCCTGTTTTGAGGCAAATCTATCTCAGCTAGATCTTAATAGACATTATCAATAAATAAGATGCTAATTAAGATTAAATAAGATGCTAATTAAGATTAAATAATAATTTAATAACCATTGAGAATATAAGGTAAATAACTTAGGGAATTGTGACGTTGGTGGGGATGTAGTTTTGGTTACAGATATTCACACACAATCTCCATTATAATAAGATTTGAAACTGCTTTGGATTAAATATGTAAATATTATAGATATTTTTTGCATATGCATTTCACAAGTCATTTTAGTTTTGATTTATTTTTCTCTTGGTAAAATCTTTTAAAATTTACCTGCCTATATTGTTTATCTGTGATTGTTGGTGATATTTTATGAAATTACTGGCAGGGCTACCCAGCATTGCCTGAGATGAAAAATAAATCTCCTATCTGTATTTGAATATTGATTAACAAAATTCTTTTTCTATGTATTTATTTTATTACCTTTTATTCTTTATGTATTCTGGTTTTTAAGTTGTTTATTTTTCTTATTCTTCTTGTTTGTATTTTTTATTTAATTTATATTTTAATTATGTTTTATCTGTCACTAATTTGTTTTTTTCTTTAATTATTTTTAAATGATTTTTTTAATATATCATTGATTTATTATATTTTCTATTTAGCTTTTCTCATGGAAAATGAGGGATAAAAAGTTGTTTTTTTATCTCACTTTTGGACAAAAATAGTGTAAATTCTATTGAATTTCAATCTTTGTTGTTTTCCTTTTCTTTTACAAAATGTGTATTCAGTTGTAGAATCAAAAGAATCTTTCTTTCATTTATACAAAATATTTCTCTTGTTGAAATCTTTTAAAATTTACCTGTCTCTATTGTTCATGTGTGATTGTTGTTTCATAAAATTATATATGTTACAATAATTGATTTGATGAATGACTTAATACCAAAATATATTTTTCATTCTAATTATTTAATTTTTACACTGAATATCTTTTTTTAAGTTTTTATTTATTTTTATTCTGATGTTTTTATTCTGATTATTTTTTTTATTTTTATATTTTATGTTTTTTTAATGTTTTTTTTTTAATTTGTTTGTTTTTTACGTTTTTTAATTCTTTTTTTAATCTGATTTTTTTAATGTTTTTTTTTGTTTTTTAATTCTGATTTCTTTCATTGTTTTTTTTTTATTCTAATTCTTTCATCTTGATATCTTATTTTTATTCTGAATTTTTCTTATGATTTTTAAAAAATTTTATTCTTAGATTCAAAATTTTTAAATTGTAAAATCTAAATGAAGATATAAACACAGATGATCAACTTATACAATAAAATAATAATTTTCAGACTGCAGTCTAAACATGTACACAGCTGATAATGTCTTTATCTTGATTTTTTAATTTGAAATTTTTCAATTACTTTAATTTTGATTAATTTCTTTTCATCATTTAAATTTTTCAAAATTCAAAGGATGACTTGTGCACAGCTGATCAACTTACCTGATAAATTGATGTCTAAATGTAGCAGAATACATTTCCGATGATAATAACTCTTACACCACAGGACAACTTTTGAAACTCTAGTTATCATTATTTTATCATGTGTTGAGTTGCGAAGGCCAGTATCAAACACAGCACCATGTGGCTGATAGGTGGATATTCTACGGACTAAGTGGTTTCTCTTGATGTAAGTAACAATATATATCTTTTAGTCAGCTGAATAATTATGCCAGTCTTCTATAAGGATTCAATATTAATTAGATATAAATTAAAACTGTTTTTCTTTCCTAAAATAAACAGTTGAAACAAAGTAGGGACAATAAAGACATGATGACAATCAATCTTAGTCTGCTAAAAATTTGTGGCTTTTATCAATGCAATTTTAACTATTTTCAATTCAAATTCTTGATCAAATCTTAAAATTAGTGCTTGACCTATCCCCTCATTTTTAAAATTGGTGCTTGACCCACATTTTAAAAATTAGTGCTTGACCTGCATTTTAAAAATTAGTGCTTGACCTGCATTTTAAAAATCAGTGCTTGACCCACATTTTTAAAAATTAGTTCTTTATCCCTTGTTTTTCAAATTACTGCTAGACTCCTTTTTTTTAATCAGTTCTTAACCAATATCTAACATTTGTTCTTGATCAGTGTTTAAAATTAGTTCTTGACGGAGCCTGATCTGTGATTAAAATCAATTCTGGAGTCCTGTTTAAAATCATTTTTTGTCCTATCTCAAAATTTAGTTCTTGTCATGTGATTAAAATCAGTTCTTGCCCTGAGTCTAAAATTAATTCTTGGTTATATATTTCTTTAACCTGGGATAAAGACTGGATTATCTAATGTAATAAAATGTTTCTTTCTTTCATTAAAAAGAATAAAATCCTGTTGCACAGAACTAAATGTGACAAAACTTTGGAAAAATGACTGGTTTATATTTGAAGCAGTCATATTGTAGATGTTCATTTTTATTGGTCGATTCTTCTTAATGCAAATGAGATTTTAAGCATGGACATTCTTCTGCGTCATTACATGGTCATTTTCTGTGTCTTTTGTATTTTTAGACAAGTGCATTTCTTTCTCATCTTATATACACACCCTCTTTCTCTTTAACATAAGCAGGAAGACCTTTTTTTTGTATGTTTAGTTCACACTCATTAGTTTTTCTTACATAAATGCACTTCTAATCATATTTATAGATTCATATGTACACTCTCATGGCTGCACACAGTTTACTGCATAATTGTGTACACATTAATAGATAAATACACAATCTTTTACACATAGAAACATGCATTCTTTTACACATAAAAATGCAGTCTTTTTTTTTTCCCTCTCATTTTCTGATACACACATTTCTTCTCTTTCCTCAAACACTCTCTTTCTCACTTAGGTATATTTCCTTGCTATCTGTCTGTCTCTCTTTCTTGACTGCACATACTCTTGCCCTCATAAAACTCTCTCTCTCTCTCTCTCTCTCTCTCTCTCTCTTCCTGCACAGACACAAACCTTCCCTCTCTTTCTCTCTCTTACCTGCAAACACACACACACACTCTTGCCAACACACACACACATACATTTCTTCTTTTTACATGCATATTCAGGCATTCTCTTTCTCATTTATTTCTGTGTGTGCTCTCTCTCTCTCTATATATATATACTCTCTCTTTCCGTACACACTCTCTCAAAATTTCTGAGGTACTCTCTTTTTCACTTGTGTATGTTTCCTTGCTACTCTCTCTCTCCTCCTCTCTCCGTCCCCTCCCCTCTCTCTCTCTCCTCCTCTCTCCTCCCTCCCTCTCTCCTCTCTCCTCCTCTCTCCTCCCTCCCTCTCTCCTCTCTCCTCCCTCTCTCCTCATCTCTCCGTCCCTCCTCCTCTCTCTCCTCTCATCTCTCCCTCTCTCCCTCTCTCTTCCCTCTCTCCCTCTCTCTCTCTCCCTCTCTCCTCCTTCTCTCTCCTCCTCTCTCCCTCCCTCTCTCCCTCCTCTCCCCTCCTCCTCCTCTCTCCCTCCTCCTCTCTCTCCCTCTCCTCTCTTCTCCCTCCTCCTCTCTCCTCTCCCTCTCTCCTCTCCTTTCCGTCCCTCCCCCTCTCTCTCCTCTCTCCCCCTCTCTCCTCCTCTCCTTCCGTCCCTCCCCCTCTCCCTCTCTCTCTACCTTTCCCTCTCTCTCCACCTTTCCCTCTCTCTCCTCTCTCTTTCACATGCACTCTCTCAGGAACCTTTTATTCTCTCTTGTCTATATTTCTTTTTTTCTCTTACTCACTTTCACTCTTGGATACACTCATCCCATTACCTGTCATACACATACATGCTCAGGTACTCTCTCTCTCTCATATTCTTCCTTTCTATCATTCCAACTCTGTCCTATACATACACAACTATTCTACACAAAGTCACTTAAAGCACAAATACCAGTTAAAAGGAATGAAATTTGCAAATTTCATACTTAAAAAAGAAGAAAAACAAAAAACCCCAAAAACCCGAGACACAAATTAAGCAAAGGTAAATATAATATTCAAAACTTCTGCAAGTGGACATTATTTCTTATCAAGCGTTGTGAAAATATGTCAGTCGTCCTTGGTAACAATTACCATGCACAGGCAATTAGCTTGTATTGTTTGAATAATAGCATTTTGCTTTTTCTTTGCTTTTTTTTTTTTTTTTTAGTTTTCACAGGAAAGGGTTGGAGAGTTTGAGTAGGGTAGTGATAGTGGGGATACTTTTGTCATATGTTTTCTCTTGCTTTATTTTATTTATTTTTATTTTATTTTATTTTTTTTACTTTTTTTTTTTTTTGTACGTGCATTTTCACTCTTATTCCCAGTTGAGTTGGTAACTGTAGGGTGTGGGCCATGCAATAGTTGCAAAATGAAACACCACCATTTCCTTTTCTTTGCCAGCTGAGCCAAATACATAGTGAAATAAAGTCTGAAAAAAAAAAAAAAAAGAGACAAAACAAACAAAAAAAATGAATAAATAAATAAAAATAAAAAAAAAATAAAAGCTCAACCCTTTGCTTTCTCCAATGATGAATTGCCCAATCGGAAGAAGAATTTATAAATTTTTGATGGCTGTCTATTATTGCTTTGTTTTATTTATTGGTTTAGAACGGTAAAGACATCCTTTCTATGTGGCATTGAAAAAAAAAGAAAAAAAAAGACCGGCTAATGAGTACAGAAAGCATCATTTGGCTTATATAAGATGAATCAGCATCAGCAAGGGGATCTGGAAGTAAATAGGTTTTTTTTTTATTTCAAGTTTATCTACAAAATAATTAGTCTGTCATATCACTGTTCATTATAATAAAAAAAAGAAAAGAAAAATCAATTTACCTGAAAATGAAAACAACACTGAAAATTTTACAGGACAAAGGTTAGTTGTATTGTTTGGTAGCATATCAATCCTTTTCGGGTCATTTAATGTTGAAAGAAGTCATTTTTTGATAAACAAGGCCTCCAGTTGCTTACGGTACCTGCTGTATCTTAAGTGGTCAACCAACTGAGTACTGAACAGATTCATCGCTGCTTAACTTTGATAGATAAATAGATAGGTTGTTACGGCATATCAACCCTTTTCAGGTCATTTAATGTTGAATCAAGTCAGTTTTTGATAATTTGATTATTGCTTACAATACCTTCTGTTGCTTAAGTGGGCATCCTATTAAGTATTGAACAGGCTTACTGCTGCTTAAATTGGTGAATAGATAGGGTGGCAGTTTTGTTTTATGGCATATCAACCCTTTTTGGGTCCTTTAATCCCAAATCAAGGCACTTTAATAAACAAAGAACTCAAGCTACTTACAGTACCTGCTGTTGTTTAAGTGGTCAAACAATTAAGTATTGAACAGGCTCATCACTACTTAACTTTGGTGATCTAGCCAGAACTGTTGCTTTGAGTGTGACTTGACCATAATATAAGGAAAGATATATCAATATATTAACCAACCTCTCTACACAAGCAGGATGTGACACAAGATCCATTTCTTAAGCAGAGTTTAACAGGTTTGAATTCATAGTTTACCTTCTCCTAGACTGGTTACCTAGCCAAGGTTAAAAAGACATCTGCCATACTATTTACCCATAGCTTGAGGGAGAGTATCTGGATGCATACCTTTCCCAAGGGTATTAGCACTATGTGAAATGCAAAGGGCCTTGTCCAGGATTTAAACTCAGATCAACAAGTCCATTTCCTATGATGATAACCATTACACCACACATCTCCAGGATAAGAAATCTATCTTATTAGTAACTCTCTTACACCATAAACCTTTCTTCTATGGAATAGATGATACACTGGCATGTTTAGTGTAACAGTTATTGTTGTATAAAATGGAATGGGTGATCTGAGTTCAATTCCTGAACAAAGCTATTTGTTTCACTCTGGACTAATGACCTTGGAAGAATAATAAATCCATCTTTTCTCCCTCCAGTGATGAGTAAATTGTAGAGCAGAGAGGATTCTTTAGCCTTGGTAAGGTAACCAGTCTAGGAGAATGAAAACTCTGCTCTACAGTATATAACAGCTATTGTCGTAGGAAATGGACTCATCAACCTGAGTTCAAATCCTGGATGAAGCTGTTTACATTTCACATAATACTAATATCTTTGGAAAAGGTATGAATCCAACCTATTTTCCCCATAGATATGGGTAAATAGTAAGTCAGCCTGGGCTTTTTAACTATGGTATGGTAACTTTGAATTCAAACCGCTGTATTTCAGTTAAAAACTGATTGTAGATAATCCACTGCTCTTGATAAAACTCAGCTCTGTCGGCTGGGGCTTTAGAATAAACTGACTGCACATCTACAGAGGGGTAAGACTTCCACCCAATGGGGCCACCTGTTGGCCATGGGTGGTGATCTGTGATGCTTAAAGATGGAAGCCTGGTTGCTGAGCTGTCAACTTTGGCCACACTCCACTTTGGCCCTTACTTTTGCTAGACTGTCTGTTGGAGTGGGCCCCCTCTGATTAATTGGCTGGTCACTTATATGATTGTCCCAACCCTGTTGCCCTTATGGCAAGTTCCAACTCTTTTTTTATCATATGCACTAGAAGGTAGTGGCTGTGGGTTTTAATGTCCTGGGTATGTTGTTAAACTCTATCTGATGGCGAGATTCACATTCTGGATTTCTGGGGAATGTTTGGTACCCTTTCATTACCATTACACCCAGGTACAATCTGACCCAGGGTGTTAGTACCTGTTAGGGTCCAATCTATGGGTTAAACAGAAAAATGTGTTTATAAAAGATAAATAAAAAAATTGAATATCTGTTATGAATGAATTTATTTAAAAACTTTGTCGGCATTAAATGACCTCAGTGTTGATATTCCGTAAAATAAACCAAAAACAAACCCAACTAAATTAAGTATGATAAATATCAAGATTATGATAACCCAGAATGCTAGGAACAACAAATAATATAAAACATTTAAATGTATTTTTAACTCAAAAATATCCACAGGTCCTGCTAGTATCTATATATTAATACTGGTGTTCCATAATCTTCCATCTGTTATGCATCTTGCAACATCCTCTGGTTAAAAATGACTGTCCAATTCATTCAAGTTGAAATGCAAAAATGTAAATCCTGATTATCTGGTATCGCTTATCAGATGAATTCTTATTTCTTAGGAGTCACCAACTCAGCTAAATAATGGACCATTCCGTTTTTATTATAAAGAAATAAAGGACATGCTACACCTAAAAAATATAAGAAAGAAAGATAATAGGTGAAATATAGAGAGAGGGGGTGAGAACATGAAACAATAATGCTAATACATTTCAATTAATGATGAAAAGAAGGAAAGAAAGAAAAATCAGTGAGACAGACACAGAGAGAGAGATTTTAATCAAGATTATTATACTTTTTACATATTGAACTATTTTCAATAGCTCTTAAGTAAACATATCAAACATTGTAATAATCAAATTATCAAACTCTAGTATATCCACTAGTCCTGCTCATTTGGTACAGGAGGATTTATATGCTATCTATTATATAGAAATCTGATGTCTCTAAGATGAAATAGGAATTTTCTTCTGTATAGCTGCATCACTTGGACTTTAACCCAAGTCTTGGAGAAAAAGCTACATGTAAACTACACAGGGATGCTGTTTGTTGTCTTGAACAAATCCTGGAAGTAGCACCCCACAAAAAGTGGCTGTATGGTTGCTTACTTCCCATCACATAAACCATCTAATTAAGATGAAAAGGCATGCTGGACACTGCTGGAGATGTAAGTACAAACTTATATGTAATGACCTCCAGTGAACACCTATACATGGACACACCAGTGTTTGGTGTCCAGCAAAATTTTACATACAACAACTATGTGCAGATACTGGATGCCATGCTGAGGACTTACCAGGAAAGATGAATGATAGAGATGGTTGGCAAGAAAGAGTCAAGGATATCTATGCTGTCATCATGACTTGATCACATGGGTCATAATGAGTCTGGTAAGAGTGCTAATATATTGTGTAGAAATGCACAGGATTATATTAATAATACTTAGCAGTTAAGGCCAAGCTGCATTCTGATTAATTGATAATTAAAAGCCTCCTCATCTGAACTTTGTTAAATTATTCAACAATTTTCAATCATCAAATTATTCTATTCTTCTGGTGGAAGCAGTGATATTACATCTCTTATTATAATGGAGATTGTATGTTTGTCTGTAACTGAAACTGAAACTATATTACTACTCAAATCACAATCCTCTTTAATTATTAACATCACATTCTCCATGATTTTATTTTTATTTAAAACTCAATTATTAATCAAATTGCTTTATATTATTAATATTGTTGACCATATCTACATACTAATAACATGCAATTGTATTTATATATACAACAAAATAGCGGTTTACAGTGTTAGAGGAAGACTAATTTGCATATTGATATTAAAAATTTGATTTTGATAAATATCTGCTTGGTATTATTGATTTCTAATTGTTTGGTTTTATCTTAATGAATGTGAGCAAAAACTTTTGGGATAAATCTTAAAACAAAAGCATTAACAGGATGAAATAACTGTAATTGTATTCTTTACTTCCTAATTTAAATAAATAGTTAAATTAGGAAAATTTAGCAGTGAAAGACGGGAGTGATGGAAGGGTAAGTTTCAGTCATTCTATTTTTCGATTATACCCCTCTGTTTCAATTTCTTTTTTTATCTGCATCCTTATTTAATTTCATTAGCCTTTCTAACTTAATATAATATTTTATTACATTAAAACTTAAATACTTGCAACCTACGGAGGGTGCATATATTTGCTAGTAGAGTTTAATGATGGCAATAATATTTCTATTCTGTGTGGAGTGCTAGAGATTCTTTATTATTATTATTATTATATTATTATTGTTTGTGTACAAAATTTTCCAGCAGTTTTTTTTTTTTTTTTTTTAAAGAAAACTAGTGACTGAATATACAGAAGAAAATCAGTTCTTTTATCTTATAATAAAATTTTTAAAAAAATACGCTGGAAATACATAGGCACTTTATATCTATAAAATGATTTTTGGAAGTGTGTAGTATAATGGTTACCATCATAGGAAATTGATTCAACAACTCAATTTCTGGTCAAGGCTGTTTGTATTTCATATAGCACTAATACCTTTAGGCAACATATACATCCAACTATTCTACCTCCAGCTATAGGTAAATATTAAGTTAGACTGGGCTCTTCAACCTTAGACAACCAATCTTGGAGAAGGAAAACTTTGAATTCCAAACCCATTAGATTATGTTTAAGAAATTAACCCAGTGTCACATCCTGCTTGTGTGGAGGGGCTGGTAAATATATATATATATTGTTTTTAAAAGTTTTTAAAATGTTAATTAAATTAAAAAAAAAAAAAAAAAAGATTTAAGTATCATCATTTAGATAAAACATATAAACAGTATCTTACAAAATACCACATGTCCTGGTGAAATTCCAATTTTGGAGCTCTGGGAGTGTGAAGTACCCCTTCATTGCCATTACTCCAAGGTCCACTCTACCTAGTGGTAGTATCTTTAGAGTCTCATCTATAGGTCAAAAAGAAAAAGATGAGTTTTAAAAATTTTAAAAAAAGTTCTGAATACCCATCAAGCATAAAAAAAAAAAATGTCTTCAGCATAAAATAACCCAAGGGTTGACCTGCCATAAAATCTAACAAACCAAACAATATACTACTAGACTGTTGGTTTTTCTATTGCATTTTGTGGAACGCCAGCTGAAAATTGTTTCCTGGGTATGATGTTAAACTGAATTTAATGGGGAGGTTCCAATTTGTAGCTTTGTGGAGGGTGCAGTACCCCATCATCACCATTACTCTCAGGTCCACTCTGACCTGGAATGGTAGCACCTGTTATGAGTTAAATAGAAAAAAGATGAGTTTAATTTTTTTTTTTTAAATTGAGTTTGTAAAAAAAAAAATTTTCATTAAGAATGAATTAAAAAAAGCATCTTTGGCTTAAAATAATCCAACAAGGTTTGACATGCTGTAAAATCCAACCAACCAGCTAAAAATGTATCCTTATTGTACATTCTTGTATTCATAACTTTGAATTTTAATGTTCATGAGTCCAAACATGAAATTGTTCACCACTTCTCATAACCATTGATATCTATATCATGAGAAAAGAACAAAACATTTGCTCATCTCTATGAATAAAAAGATCAATCTATAATATAATAAGAAAGAACAAGACATGATGGACATTGTTGGAGAAGCAAGGATGAACTATCAATATTAATATTTCTAATCAATATCAATGTTTTAAGAGAAAATGCATAAAAACAAACATGAACTAGAAATAAAGTATTAATTCAATGGTTTGTTTTGCAGACTGATATCTCTTTTTCTCTTTCACTTGATAATTAGTATTATTTGGTTTATTTGGACTATTATCTTCATCTTTATTGTAATCTGTACAACGTTTTGTTTGGACACATTGCACAGTGGATAAAGACATTGGATTAAGATCTAAGTAACAGTTATCTCTAGGCTGCAAGTTCAATCCTGGTCAAGGACAACAGTAACATAGAATAATAATTAACACAGCTTAACACCTGTACCCCAACTATGGTTAGCAGAATGAGAACAGGATACCCCCATGGATTAAATAAAGGGTTAGGTTCAAAGTTCCATGATGGCTCCCAATTATGACAAGAAGGTTCCCAAGTTTGAGAAGGCTCCTGAGTCTGAAAATAAATACCTGAAGAAGGCCAGAGGGCACATCGGCCGAAACATTGTACAGATAACAATAAATAATCCAAATAATACTGATATCTCTTTGCTGCTCATTTGGTAGAACAGCTGGTGTGTTTAATCAGGTTTATTTTTTATCATTTCTTTTCTGCTCTCTTCCTTTGCAAATGGGTTGGGTAAATACAAAAAAAAAAAAAAGAATCCAGTCCAAAAAATTCTCTTCTACATGAAGTTTCATTCACATATCTAAATAGAATGGCTAATGCACATGTTAGGATTAAATGAATAACAATATTGCTTTCTTAATTGAATCATGAACATCCATCAAAAAACAAAATGTACAAAGTCGCCCTGTCGGCTGGGGCTGTAAAATACACTGACTGCACCTCTGTAGAGGGGTAAGACACCCCAGATGAGGCCACCTATTGGCAGTGTGTGCCAACCCACTATACTTAATGACAGAATGTTGGTGGCTGAGCAGTCTATGACTTGCAACACTTCTTTGGCCCTTACTTAGGCTAGATGGGTGGTCACAGAAGCCCCCTCCAATCAATAGGCTGGTCATCTCAACCTCTAGCACCTATATGATTGTTCCAACCCTATTGCCCTATGGCAAACTCCCAACCCTTTTTATCACATCTGCAGTGGCTGTGGGTCTTAGTGTCCTAGGTATGATGTTAAACTGCATCTGATGGCGAGGTTCAAATTCTGGAGCACTGTACTCCTTCATTGCCATTACTCCTAGATCTACCCTGATCCAGAGTGGTATTACCTGTTAGGGTCCCATTTATAGGGTAAATAGAAGAAAATGAGATAACAAAAATGTGTTTTTAAAAAAATGAGTTTGAAAAAAGAATTTTCAATACCCATTAAGAATGAATGGAACAAAACATCTTCAGAATAAAATAACCCAGCAGGGATTGACATGCTGTAAAAAATCCAAAAGAAAAAAAGAAAAGGATGAAAAAATTAAATTATGTATTGATAATGGTAGTTGTAGTAATGAAAGTGCTGTTTGAAGTGTTTAACTTGCATGATGAAATAATAATGGTAAAAAAATAATTCCCAAGAGTGACAGAAACTTGTGTTCTAGGTAAAACAATTGGATCTGATGGTGAGGTTTGATTTCTGGAGGTCTGAGAACTGTGGAGTACCCGTTCATTGACATTACTCTCAAGTTCACTCTGACTTGTATTGGTAGTACATGTTGGAGTCCCATCTATTTGTCAAATTGATTTGTTTAAAAAATATTCACATTAGATAAGACAGCAGGTTAAAAAAGGTAACTTCTTTAGATATTATTTCTCTGATTTTTTTAGATGAGACTTGATAATTTTTATTGTTAGGATTATTTGGACTATTGTCCTCATCTTCATTGTTATCTGTACAACATTTTGGCCAATGTACCCCTTTAGATACTACACAAAAAATGTAAATATAAATGTACCTTAAGTTTTAGGTATAAAATAACCCAACAGATTGGCTTGCAGTTTCAATCCCTCAATCAATCTAAGATGAAATAAGATATTAGTCAAAATCAATAATTACTAGCAGGACCTGTATGACTATTTATTTATTGCCATGTTTGATATATTTACTAAAGAGCTATTGCAAAATACTTCAATATGTAATAAGTATAATAATCTTGATTTAACTCTGTCCCTCTTTTTTTCTTTCTTTCCTTCTTTTCATCTTTTCATTATGTTCAATTGAAACAGATTAGCATTATCACTTCTGCACACACTCTCTCTCTCTCTCTCTCTCTCTTATATTTTTTCAGTGTAGCATATCCTTTTTCTTCCTTTCTTTATAATTAAAATGGAGTCATCTATTATTCATTTGAGGTGATGACACTCATCAGAAATAAAAATCCGGTGATTAAACAATACCAGATAATCAGGATTTACATTTTTGCATTTCATGTTGGACGATTTGGACACTTGCATTTTTAACCAATTGTTGCAAGTTGATAATCAAACTTTTTAGGAAAACAAATATTAATATATAGCAAAAAAATAATAATAATAATAATATATTGTAATATATAATATTAATAATAATGATAATGAAAATAATACTTTTAACAAATACAACATTCTCTCACTAGTCTATCAAAATCACCTTAAAATCACACAAACCCAAATACTGTCATAACAGACTTACAGGTGTACTATCATAGTGTAATTGTTAGCAAACTAGTCTCACAGATCTATTACTACTGAATAGAAATTTTGATCCTAGTTAAAAGCTCCATACTTATGACCTTGTGTCCCATCCTACCAATGGCAAACAGGTTGGGTAAATACCTACATAACAGACCTATGGTGAAGCTAAAAATAAAGCACATTCTGTTAGATTAAGCACCAATGAGCCTATTCATTACTTAGATGAGTGACCACTTTAGAACAGCTCATACTGTAAGCAACTTTAGACACATGTGCCTACTAAGAAAAGATAAGTAATTAACAACTAGTCTTATGAATTTGAAAGTTAAGTACCAATGAACCTGCTCACTAATTAGATGAGTGACCACATGGAAACAACAGGAAATGTAAGCAGTCAGCAGCCTATGTGCCATATAGGAAGCATGCAAGCTTAAGATAACTAATCTCATGAATATCAAAGTTAAGCAGCAATGAGCCTATTCAGTATTTAGATGGGTGACCACTTGAAAACATTAAGTACTGTAAGCTGCCTAAAAACAATGTACCTGGCTAAGAAAAGCTTGAAAAATAACTATCTTATGGATTTTAAAGTTAAGCATCAATGATCCTGTTCAGTATCTAGATTGGTGACCACTTGGAAATATCAGGGAATGTAAGCAATTTGAAGCCTATGTACCAGCTAATCAAATCCTGGAAAAACAAATAATCTGATGGATTTTAAGGTTAAGCAGCAATGAGCCTGTTCAGTGTTTAGATGAGTGACCACTTTGGAATAGTATATACTGAAAGCAACCTGCAGCCAATGACCATGACAAGTCCAACTTGGAAAATTACAACTAATACTTTGAATTTAAAAAACAATCAGCCTGTCCATTACTTATATGAGAGACCACTGTACTATAAATAACATATGGTCGATGTACCAACTAAATAAAAGTAAATAATATCATCAATTATGGTTATAGCTCAAAACAAATAGTTACAGCACTATAAAATCCTCATTATCATATAATGATACAATACAAAATACAATTCACCAAATAATGTCACCAACGTGCACAACAATACTGTAAACATTCTTTATTATGGCCATCAATACAACAAAAATGCTTATGCCAAAGCAGAATGCATAACATCCATAATAACAACATCTTTCCACAATATCGCCCCCCACCTCTACCCCCAGCAAAATGCAGACTTCCACACAAACCCTTTTTTTCTCCCATTTTTTCACCCTAAAATTCTTCTTCCATTCTCTCACATTGCTTTCTCTGTCACTGCCCTCATCCAAGCCATTTTTACAACAAACTCCTACCCCCCCAACTACTAAGCATTCTCTCTCCCCTTTACTCCCACCCCGGGTTTGTGAGGTGCTCACTGCCACCACCATCACGAAGACCTGAGTATCTTACAGCCAGCCCAAGCTGTCCATGTGCCTAGGTTTATTTCAGCACACTCATCCATCCACCCCCTTCTTCACTGGCCATCATTACTCCTAACTCTAAACTACCCTCCCTGCAAGGCCACTATCTCTTTCCCAACCCCCTTCACTTTTGAGCCCCCTCGCCACCATTGGAGTCTCCTCCACCCCATGCACACTGCTCAGACCAGGAACCTTTCTTCCACTACCTTCCTTAATGCTACCACCAGAGATATTAGCAGTGATATATAAATTCCAATCTGCAAGGAGGAGTTTTAATCTTTTTTTTTTTTTTTTTCTATGTTTTTTTTTTTTTTTTTTTTTTTTTGAAGGCAAGAGTTTGGGAATGGGATGTAGAGAGAGGAAAGCCATTGCAAAACTGAGGGTGTTATGCTGACCCACAGCCATTGCATGTACAGGTCAACTCTTTTGACCGGTCCGCAAAAACGTCATGATGATTCATCTTCCTTTCTAACTTTTTTTCTTTTTCCTCCACCTCCTACTCTTTTCTGTTTTTATATATTTTTTTTCTTCTTAAAGTGTGTGGGGGGAGGGAAGTTATCTTTCTTTCTCTTTTTTCTCTGTTTCTCTAAAAGAAAGAAAGAAAGAAAAAGACTACATTCTTTCTTCCTCACTCACATCCCGGATTATTTTTTTCTCACCTTTTGCTGAAATCATCTTCCTTTTTTCATTTTTTTTTCTTTCTTGGAATGAAACCCACACTCTGCTCGCCTTCCTTTGCTCTTTTTTCTCATGTTTATCATTTTGACCGTCTTGCTGTCCTTATTTTTTTTTCTTAACTTCTTCCACCAAATTTCCTCTCACAACTAATAAGACTTTCTTTCTATTTTCTTGTAATTTTTCATTAGCAGTTGGCACTTTTTTGAAGTCTATGAAAAATAACCATGCATTTTACTTTCACTTTCATTTCACATTCTTTTCTATTTTCGCTTTCATCAAATTTGATTTCTTTTCCTCAATTTTTTTATGTCAACTGTTCTCTCTTTTTCTCCACACCTTTTTCCTTACTTTCACTATATTTCACTTTTATTTTTTATTTATCTTTTTTAAGTATCACCTTTCTCTTTAAGAATAATTTTTTTTATCTCCCTCTTTTTTCTGTGTCTTCCTCTTTTCCTTTAATACCATTACCCTTTATTTTCTGGCATGTTTTATTCCTTGTTCTTTTTTTTTTTACTCTCTAATTTATTATTTTCTTTCTTTTTTCTACTGTGCTATTTTTCTTAGTCACCTACATTACCCTATTTCTTCTTCTTTTTTTTCTTCTCCTTTTCTTTCTTTATTTCAATTCTCTTCAATAAAAATACAGTTTCTTGTTTTTACTCAGATTTCATCGTATTGCTTTCCAATTCCTTCTTCACTCTCCATATTTATCTCTCTCCTTGCCCTCTACATCTTTCTCTCTCCATCTCTCTCTCTTTCCCTCTATCTCTTTCATTCTTTCCCTCTGTCTTTTTCCTTCTGTCTTTCTCTCTCACTCGTTCCCTCTACGTCTCTCTCTCTCTCTATCTTCTCTCTCTCGTTCCTCTACTTTCTCTCTCTCGTTCCCTCTACGTCTTTACCCCTCTCTCTCTCTCTCTCTCTCTCATTCCCTCTACGTCTTTCCCCTCTCTCTCTCTCTCTCTCTCTCTCTCTCTCTTTCCCCTCTCTCTCTCTCTCTCTTCTCTCTCTCTCTCTCTCTACGTCTTTCTCTCTCTCTCTCCCTCTACGTCTTTCTCTCTATCTCTACGTCTTTCTCTCTCTCTCTCTTTCCCTCTACGTTTTTCTCTCTCTCTTTCCCTCTACGTCATTCTCTCTCTCTCTCTTTCCCTCTACGCCTCTCTCTCTCTCTTTTTCCCTCTACGTCATTCTCTCTCTCTTTTCCTCTACGTCTCTCTCTCTTTTTCCCTCTACGTCATTCTCTCTCTCTTTTCCCTCTACGTCATCTCTTCTCCCTCTCTCTCTCTCTACGTCATTTTCTCCCTCTCTCTTTTCCCTCTACGTCTTTCTCTCTCTCTCTCTTTTTCCCTCTACGTCTCTCTCTCTCTACGTCTTTCTCTCTCTTTCTGTACTCTTTCTCTCTCTCTCTCTGTACGTCTTTTTTCTCTCTCTCTCTCCCTGTACGTCTTTCTCTCTCTCTCTCTCTCCCTGTACGTCTTTCTCTCTCTCCCTGTACGTCTTTCTCTCTCCCTACGTCTTTCTCTCTCTCTCTCTCTCTTCTACGTCTTTCTCTCTCTCTCTCTCTACGTCTTCTCTCTCTCTTTTCTACGTCTTTCTCTCTCTCTCTCCTCTACGTCTTCTCCTCTCTCTCTCTACGTCTTTCTCTCTCTCTCTCTCCCTCTACGCCTTTCTTTCTCTCTCTCTTTCCTCTACGTCTTTCTCTCTCCTTTCCCTCTATCTCTCTCTCTCTCTCTCTTCCCTCTACTCTCTCTCTCTCTCTCTTCCCTCTACGTCTTTCTCTCTCTCTCTCTCTCCCTCTACGTCTCTCTCTCTCTCTCTCTCTTTCCCTCTACGTCTTTTCTCTCTCTCTCTCTCCCTCTACGTCTCTCTCTCTCTCTCTCTCTTTCCCTCTACGTCTTTTCTCTCTCTCTCTCTCTCTCCCTCTACGTCTCTCTCTCTCTCTTCCCTCTACTCTCTCTCTCTCTCTCTACGTCTCTCTCTCTCTCCTCTCTCTCTTTCTATCTCTCTCTCTTTCTCTTCTCTCTCTCTCTCTCTCTCCTCCTCTCCGTCTCTTACGTCTCTCTCCCTCTCTCCCTCCAACTTTTCACTTATTCCTCATCTGAATAACCGCATATTCTTATGTAACATAAAATATGACTTCTCTTTACTTTTACCTGTTATGTGTTGTTGTTTCTTTTCTTTTCTTTTCTTTTTTTTTTTTACCCTTACAAGAAAATCAACTATCCACTTAATTTTTTCTACTTTTTCTCCTTTGCAATAACCAAAATTTTCAAATCTAAATTCTATGAATTTCTCCTTTGAGTCCCCCTGTCAGTGTTATTTTGTTCATAGACAGAATTTTTACAACTGGAATTCTTCCAACCATTTTTCAGATTCTCATTTTATTTCCTTCTGTCGACTTAATTCTTTAATCCATCTTGTCATCTTTCTTTACCATTCTCTTTTCTCATTCCAGAAATTCTTCTTTCTTTTTTCTTTTTTTTTTTTTGTGTCATCTCATTCAATTTTCTCTCTTTCTTCTTCTTGTCTTTCTTCGTCCTTTGCTGTCTTTTTTTTGCTTTCTTCCTCCTTTTTGGTTTCTCTGGTTTTACTTTTTTTTTCTTTCTTTCTTTTTTCTTTGTCTTTTCCTTCACTTTATTTTGATTCCTGTCATTCTTCTTTGCTTTCTTTCATTCATGTCTGCTTCTCTTTCTTCACTCAATTTTTTTTTTCACCTGCATTTTTGAGCTTCACGGGAATTCACATTATTTATTCTTTTTTCATCTGCCCTAATTCCATTTTATGTTTTTGGTTAACTTCACCTTTTCTTCTTCTTTGCTCTCTTAATTATTTAATCTTTCCTTATTCCTCTTTCTACATTTTACTATTTTCCTTCAATTCTATCAATTTTTCTTCTTTCTGTTTTCTCTTTCTCTCACTCTTTCATTTTTTTGTTTGTTTTTTCTTTTTTTAACCTTTTCCTTTTCTTTCTTTGAACTTTTTTTTTCTTCTCAGTTTCTATTTTTTTCTTTATTTCATCATTTCTCTTTTTCAGTCTTTCTTTTTGTTCCTTATTCCTTTCCATCTATACATTTCTACTTCTCTCTTTTCTTCTTCTTCTTCTCCATTTGACTCTCACCTTCTCCTTCTTTTCTATCTCTGTAATATATTTTTTTTCTTTTACTTTTGTTATTTTTATACACCATCACAACCACATCTTACATAATCATCTCCTCATCATCATCATTTTTTGGCCTTAGCAACTTTTTTCCCTTCTTTTCTCATTAACTGGCCTCTTGTTTTCTCTTTTCCTTTTCCTCCTCCCACCACTCAGTGGTCTGTCATCTTCTCTGTGTTATTTTTTTATCTTTTATTTCTTTTTTTTCTTTATTACCCAGTTCCATCCCCCTCCCCAGATTTGTTCTTCTTATTTCACCCAATGCATCAAACTTATTTTACCCACGTCTTCCTCCTTCATCAAACTTTTTTCATTTTTCATGAATTCTTCTTCATCTCACACTTGACCTTTGGCATTTTTATAATCCCTTTCATTTATTTATTTTTTTCTTCTCTTGACCCCTTCTCCTTCCAGCTGAGGAGGAGGGGGCTGCTGACCAATATCTTCCCCACCCTCTTTGCCTCCCACCCATTTCCTTAACTTCTGTCTTAATTCATCATCCTCACCTGCACCTCTTCATCCCATCTTAACTCTCTTTTCTTTCTATTACCTTGGCTTTATTTATCTTTTTTTCCTTCTCTCCACTCTCTTTTTACCTGACTCACACAGCCAATCTCTCTCTCTCTCTCTCTCTCTCTCTCTCTCTTCTCTCTTTCCTCTCTCTCTCTCTCATATATTTTAGTTTTATTATATCTCAAATGCTCCAGTTTGTTTTCTGCCTTTTTTTCCTAGCAGTTCAATTTATCTTTAGTTTCTCTCACCTTTCATTCTAGCTTATTCAGTATTCTCCATATCTCCCAACACTTTTTTCTTTTCTCTCTGTTAAGATATACAGACAACAACAACAACAAAAAATGTCTGAAAATAAAAAAGAGAGAAACAGGAAAGAAAGGAAATTCTTGAAGAGAACAAACAAAATAAAAAAAAAAATAACACAAACTGTAATAATAAAAGAAATGAGGTGTCCTAAAAGAATCTCTAACATTTTTGTACAGACCTTTTCTTTCAAAAAAAGCAAAATCTTTCTTTCTTTAACTTCTCCTTCCATTTTATGCATAAACTTTTTCATTCACTCTCTTCCTCATCATCATTCTCTCTCCTCATCTTCATTCACTCTCTTCCTCATCTTTTTCATTCACTCTCCTCCTCATCTTTTCATTCACTCTCTTCCTCATCTTCCATTCACTCTCTTCCTCATCTTTCATTCACTCTCCTCCTCATCTTTTCATTCACTCTCCTCCCTCATCTTTTCACTCACTCTCTTCCTCATCTTTTCACTCTCTTCCTCATCTTTTCACTCTATTAATCTTCATCTTAAAAGCATTCTTATCTAATTCTTGTCTCATTCAAACTTTCCTTTTCTTAATTTCTAAATGACTTGTTCTATTTGGTCAATTTTTCTTCTTTTTTCTTCTGTTAATCAAACTCTCATTCCATTTTCTCTCTCTCTCTCTCTCTCTCTCTCTCTCTCTTCTCTCTCTCCAAATCTTTTAATTTCTCTTATGCTTTCTCCTTCTCCTTCTCTTCCCCTATCTCTCATATCTATTTCCAAATCTTAATTTCTCTTATGCTTTTACTTTTTCTTTTCCTTTGTATTCCTCTCTCTCTCTCTCTCTCTCTTCTACTCTATATATTATATATAATATATATATATATATATATAATATATTTTGTTCCTTTTCCCTCTAATATTTTTTCTTTTCTTCATCTTTCTCTTTCTTTTCTTCCCTTCTATTCTTCCTTACCTTCCACCATTTTCTTTAAAATCCCCCCCCCCGAACCATTGTAACTGCTACCACCACTTCAAATGTATACCATGCAACCATTTATCATGACTTGATGTAAGGCTGCTTTAGCTCTGACAGCCAAAATGCTTGGTCCAAAATGTAATCTGAAAGAAAGTGAACTTTGAGCCAAGGTGCCTGGCATAATGGTTCTCTTGCAGTTGCAGGATTACTGCATGGGAATGAGGTTTATTTTCTAAGCTGAAAAAAAAAAAAGGAAAAGAAATAAAAGTGAAGAAAAAGAGGAGGAAAGGGAAGGTAGGAATAAGGGGGGAGTGAAAATGACTAGGTGGGGGGAGAGAATAAAAAAAAGGAAGGATTATGAAGTGTTGAAAATGAAAGAAAGAAAAAAGAAAGGGTAAAAAGAGATAAGAGAAAAGTTAACAAAGAAAAATTAAAAGAGAGAGAGAAGAATTAAATAAATAATGAGAGAATAAGGAAAGAGAATGTAGGGAGATAAAAAAAAGAGAGTGAAAAAGAAAGGGAGTATGAAAAAAGGAAGAAAGTTTGAAAAAGGAATTAGGAAAGTATGAAAGAAAGAAATGGAGTGTAAAAAAAAAAAGAGGGAAGATGAAATAAAACAAGGGAGTGGAAATAAAGAAATAAGAGGATGTGAAAGACAGAAGAATAAAACAAATAAAAAAAGAAATGAAAAAAAAGGAAATAGATAAAAATAACTGAAGAAAAAGAAGGTAGAAATAAGGGGTGCAAGGGAAAATCACGAGGAAGAATAAAAAAAGGAATGAATATGAAGAGTTGAAAATGAATAAAAGAAAGAATAAAGTAAAAACAGATAACATAAAAAAATTAACAAAGAAAAAGGAGAAAAAGAGAGTAAGAAAGAAAAGAAGAAATAAATAATGAAAGAGATAGAAAAGAAAGTAAGAGAATGTAAGAAGAGTCAGAAGAAAAAAAATTTGAAAAAGAAAGGGAGTGAAAAAGGAAGAAGGAATGAGTTGGGGGAAAAGAAGGAAAGGGAGTGTAAAAAAGAAAGTTGGAAAAATAAAGAGTGTGAAAAAAGTGAATAGGAAAAAGAGTGAAAAAGAGAGGGAACATGAAAAAAGAAAGAAAGAAACTAGAAAAAGGGGGAATATGAAAAAGGGAGGTAATGAATTGGAAAAAGAAATGGCATGGCAAAAAGATAAGGAGTGGAAAAAAGAAAGAGTAGATAAGAGGCAGGAGAATGAGATATAAATTTAATAAAAAAAGAAAAAGAGAGAAAGTAAATGAAAGAGGGAAACCTAGAAGAAGAAAAATAGAAAGAAAAAAATAGTATTAAGAAAGAATAAACCGGAAGATATAAAAAGAATTAAAAAAATAAAAATAAAGAAAACAGTGTAGAGAAAGAAAGAATGAAGAATGAAAAAGACAAAAAGAATGAAATAAGAAATTAAGATATGAAAAGGAGAAAAGAAAAAGAGTGAAAAAAAGAAATTAAGAAGATAAAAGAATATTTTAGAGTCAGAGAGATTAACTACAAAAACAAAACAAACAAAAAGTATGAGAAGAAATAAAGAATGTTAAAAAGAAAAAAAGAAAATTTAACAGAAAATATAACAGAAAATATGTGAAGATAGAGCTACAAAAATTTGAAGGAAAGAAAAAGTATTAAAAAAAATAAAGAAAGGAAAGAAAATGAAAAAAGAAAAAAGTATAAAAGAAAGAACTTGAGTTGAAGAAGAAGAAAAAATAGAATAAGGCTGTGAGGCAGGGTAAAAGACTCTCTCTTACAATTGTACAAACCTTTTCCTTCAAAACCTAAATATCTTTCCTATAACTCCTCCTCCTTCCACACACACAACACACACACACATATATATATATATATATACATACACATCCATGCTTGCCTCCTTTGATCTGTCTGTTATTTGATTTCTTTTTGATTCTATGCATAACAATTTGGCATCTTCCCAGGAGAGCAAATGAAATGCTAAAAATAGAGTGGTGTGGTCCAGTGATGAGCTGGTCTTACTCCTTTTTTTTTTGTCATCATGCTCTCTTCCTTACTCTCCTTACTCTCCCTTCCTCTCTTTCTTTTACTCCCCTCTTCACTCACCCTACCTCCCCAATTCTTTCTCTCTTTCTTTCTTTGAAATTTTTTGGTCTTTTATTCAATAATTTTTGTTTCTTTTGATTTGTTTATGTCCATTTGTCCTCCTATCTTTCTTTTTGTAATCTTCCTCTGTCCATCCACTGTCCGTCTGTGTGTCCAGAATCTGTCTGTCCATATCATAGTTAACCAATCAATCCATATTTCTCGACATTTTTTTTTTTTTAAACAACAATCTCACAATTTGATTCCCAACTGCTTTATTCCCTACTCCGCACCCAATCTTTTTTTTTTGGGGGGGGGGAACTCTTCCTTCTACCTCTTCAATCATTACTAGGTTTCTTTCTTTTTCTCACTTTTACACACAATCATTTCTCCCTTATCATTTCCTTTTCTCTTATCTTTTTCTTTTTCCCCCTCCTTTTTTTTACTCACATTTCTCCCTAATCCTTTTTATTTTCTTTATTTCCTTTTTCTTTTCTCCTTTGATTTTTCTTTTTCTTTCTTTTTCTTTCTTTCTCTTTTCATTCTATCCCATTTCTTTCAATTCTTTTTTCTATTTTTCTATTTCATTTTCTTTTTCTTTTTCTTTTTCGTCTTACTCTTTTTTCTTTTCCCTTTTTTTTTCTTTTTTTAAATTCTTTTTCCTGTTCCTTTTTTTCTTTTTCTTTCTTTTTTCTTTCTTTTCCCTTTTTTCTTTCTTTTTCCATTTCATCTTTTTTCTTTCTTTCAATTATTTCTTCCTTTGCACACATGTTTCTCCCTTATAGTTTCTTCTTTTTTTAACTCTCTCTGCCCTTTCTTTTGCACGCATCTATCGCTTTCATTTCCTCACATTTTTTCTTCTTCTTTTCTTCTCTTCTTTTTTCCTAGGAAATATTTTATTTTTATTTCCTTCTTTCTTTGCCCACATATCTATCCCTTATTACTTTCCTATTTTCTTTCTTTCTATCTTTCTTTTTCTTTTTTTCTTTTTTTTCTTTCTCTTTCTTTTCTCTTTCTTTCTTTCTTTCTTTCTTTCTTTTTCTTTCTTTTTTCTTTTTTTTTTCTTTTTCTTTCTTTTTCCTTTCTTTTTTTCTTTCTTTTTTTTTCTTTTCTTTTTTTTTTTTTTTTCTTTTTTCCTTTCCTTCTTTTTGTTTCTTTTTTCCTTTCTTTCTTTTTTGTTTCTTTTTTTGTTTTTTTTTCCTTTCTTTCTTTTCTTTCTTTTCTTCTTTTTCTTCTTCTTCTTTCTTTACTTTCTTTTTTTCTCTTCTTTCTTACTTTCTTTTTTTCTCTTTTTCTTTTCTTTTCTTTTCTTTTCTTTTTTTCTTTTTTTCTTTTTTTTCTTTTTTCTTTTTTTCTTTTTTTCTTTCTTTTTTTTTTTTCTTTCTTTTTCTTTTCTTTCTTTCTTTTTTTCTTTCTTTTTTTCTTTTTCTTTTCTTTTCTTCTTTTCTTTTTTCTTTCTTTTTTCTCTTTCTTTTTTCTTTTTCTTCTTTCTTTCTCTTTCTTTTTCTCTTTTTTCTTTTTTCTTTTTTCTTTCTTTTCTTTTTTTCTCTTTTTTTCTTTTTTCTTTTTTTCTTTCTTTCTTTTTTTCTTTCTTTCTTTTTTCTTTCTTTCTTTCTTTTCTTTCTTTCTTTCTTACATGCACATTTCTCCCATATCAGTTCTTACAATCTAATCTTCTTTCTTTCATTCCCTTAAGCTTTTTTTAACCCTCATTCTTCTTTATTCTCTTTCTTTCTCCCCTTCCAGATAAATGTCTTCCTTCCCTCTTACTATGTAAATTTTTTTTTTTTACTTTTCTTCCCTTCCCTTTTCCTTCTCTTTCATCCTTCATTCCAGGCAAACCTATCATCCCTCATTCAACATCGTTCTCCACACCCTCCCCATCCCTTGACCAGAACTCCTTCTGTTGTTTCATTCATGTGTCTGCCATTGCTCCCAATGAATGAGCTGGCCAGTAATGAATGAGTCGACTGGCCCATTCGATGGAGGCATCACAAGAATTATAATGAAACAGAAGAAGGCATAAAATATTACCAGTTTTCAACTGATAACCTATCTATGCCCTTTTTCTATCCCCATTTCACTTACTCATTATATTCTGCATTAGATTTTCTGTTTTCAACCTCCTTCCTTTTCTTTTCTTGACTTTCTACCTTTTTTAACTCTTTTTCTGAAAAGTGAAAGTTATCTCCCTTTTCTTTCTAAAACTCCCTCCATTTTTGGAAACGTTCTTTAATTTTCTTTTGCTTTCTCTCTTTTTTCTCTCTTTTTTACTTTTATCTTTATTTTTCTAGTTTTTTTTCCTTTACTTCAGTTTTTTCTGTTTCTTTTTTTTTTTTTCAAGATTTAAAAAAAATTCTCTTACCTTATTTCTTTCTTTCTTTCGTTTTCTTTCTTTCGTTTTCTTTCTTTCTTTTTCTTATTTCCTTTCCAAGTTTTTCCCTTCTCTCTTTCTTTTCTTTCTCCTATCTCTTTAGTTAATCTTTAGTAACTTTTTGAAACTTGATGTCTACCTGACATTGATTTCTTTTCACCAATTTTACTTACTTTCTCTTGGTAGATTTCTCACCATTTCTCTCTCTCTCTCTCTCTCTCTCTCTCTCTCTCTCTCTCTCTCTCATTTCCATTTTTTTAAAATTCAAATTTGAAAAAAAGATATTTTTTTAACAGTGGAATTCTCTATTTATTTAGCTATCTTTCTTATCATTTTTTAATTTTTTTCCCAGTTAGTTGCATTTTTGTATTTATCTCTTTACTTTTCTCAGTTAAGTTTTTAAATTTCATTTTTTTTTTTTGTTTTTTTGTTGTTGTTTTTTTTGGGGGGAGGGTATTTTTTTTGGTTTAATTTTCTTTAAAAATGAAGTCTTCATTTAAATTACTTCATTTCTTTGATACAATATATCACCTGGATAACATATTACTTTTTATCTATCTATTGATTAATTAAAAAAAAGGAAGAAATGCAGAATATACACTCATAAAGAAGAGGAAAAAATTATATTCTTCTATTTCTATTCCTTTTTTTTCCTCTTTTTTTACTTAAAATATTCTTTTATTCATACTCTTTGATTCACTGAAATTTCCAAATATTTTCTTCTTTTTTTCTCCATTTCTTTCTTTTTAGATAAACTACATCGTTCTTTTTATTTTATTATTTTTTTCTTATCTTTCAGACCCCAATATTTCATCTCACATCTTCTTTTCACATTCCTCTTTTTTCCCTCCCTCCCACCCCAAATTCTTCACCTTCTTTTTCAATTCTTCCTTTTCTTTGTTTCAAAGAAATACCAACAACAAAATAAAAATAAAAAATAAGTAAATGAATAAAATGAAAAAAAAACAAAAAACAAAAAAAAACAAAAGCGAAAAATCCTTTTTCTTCTGTCCCATCAACCTCCAAAATGGACAGCTCTTCCATCTCTCTAATGATCCCCCCCCTCACCCTCTGTCCAATCACCTTACTCTCCCTGCCCCCCCCCCATCTCATCTCTCTAAAACACTACCTTCATTCTTTACTCATGTCCATGCACTTCTCTGGCCACACTGTCCAGTTGGAACATTCCTCCCTCTCTCTCTCTCCCTCCCACCACCACCATTCCACTGATTTTCCCCCTGACTTTGCCCATGTACTTTATCATGGCTATTACATGATTATCTCCCTTTAGACCAACAGAATATATACATCTTCATATGTCACAGGATTGCTAGGGATTTGCTCCTCCCACCTTATGAAAAAAGAAGAATAAATAAAAAAAGGTGGAGAGAATAAAAAAAACTCCTAACTAGGGGAGGAGCATGATGACAAGTTTTGATAAATTTGCATTAAGATAGACTGAAAAGTTTTCTTTACTATGTCTCTCTCTCTCTCTCTCTCTTTATATATATATATATATATATATATATATATATAATGTTCATATCTATCTATTTCTATTTATCTTCATATCTATCTATATTCTGTATCATATCTATCTATCTACTATCTATTTCTGTTCATATCTATCTTTCTATCTATCTATTCTGTTCTATATCTATCTATCTATCTGTCTATCTCTATCTATCTATCTATCTATCTATTACGTCTGTTCATATCTACCTATCTATCTATCTACGTCTGTTCATATACTAATCTATCTATCTACGTCTGTTCATATCTACCTATCTATCTATCTACGTCTGTATCTATATCTATCTATCTACGTCTGTTCCTATCTATCTATCTACGTCTGTTCATATCTACCTATCTATCTATCTATCTATCTACCTATCTATCTATCTACGTCTTCATATCTACCTATCTATCTATCTACGTCTGTTCATATCTACCTATCTATCTATCTACGTCTTCATATCTACCTATCTATCTATCTATCTGTTCATATCTACCTATCTATCTACGTCTGTTCATATCTACTACCTATCTACGTCTGTTCATATCTACCTACCTATCTACGTCTGTTCATATATCTATCTACGTCTGTTCATATCGACCTATCTATCTATCTACGTCAGTCAGTTCATATCTATCTATCTATCTACACCTGTTCATATCTATCTATCTACGTCAGTCAGTCAGTTCATATCTATCTATCTACACCTGTCTAGTCAGTCAGTTCTATCTATCTATCTATCTACACCTGTTCATATCTATCTATCTATCTACGTCAGTCAGTTCATATCTATCTATCTATCTACACCTGTTCATATCTATCTATCTATCTACGTCAGTCAGTTCATATCTATCTATCTATCTACACCTGTTCATATCTATCTATCTATCTACGTCAGTCAGTTCATATCTATCTATCTACACCTGTTCATATCTATCTATCTATCTACGTCAGTCAGTTCATATCTATCTATCTATCTACACCTGTTCATATCTATCTATCTATCTACGTCAGTCAGTTCATATCTATCTATCTATCTACACCTGTTCATATCTATCTATCTACGTCAGTCAGTTCATATCTATCTATCTACATCTGTTCATATCTATCTATCTATCTATCTACCTACGTCAGTCAGTTCATATCTATCTATCTATCTCTGTCTGTTTGTATGTATGTATGTATGTACATATCTATCTATCTGTTCATATCTATCTATCTCTGTCTGTCTGTATGTACATATCTATCTCTTCATATATATCTAACTGTTTATATTTAACTCGCTATCTCTGTACATATCTATCTGTCCACTTAGCCTATTCATACCAATTTCACTGTTCACATGTCTCTATTCCTATATATCAGTAAATTTATATATATTGTTTCTATCTATCTCATATAAGGTGGGTACTGAGAAACTGAAAAGTTATCAGCCTAACTAAAAATGGGAATGACCTAGAGTCATCAAACATATGGTACCCTACATATCTCAGCCTCAATATATCTATCAACCTATTTATTGATATTAGTCTGTATATTTATGTAAGTGTTAGTCTATTTCTATCTTCAAATATAGTTTCATATACCAGGGCAAGCCAATATTTATTTATTTCTGAATATAAATACATACAAATATAGCAACAGAGATGGAAATATATATATATTATATATATATATATATATATATATATAAATCAGAGTGGACCATATATATATATATATATATATGTATATGTATGTATGTATGTATATATATATATATATATATATATATATATAGGTGAATGGTATAAAGTGTTTCTGTGACATGATTCTAACAAAATTGAGACTCAAATGTACATAAAAAGATTTTGCGTATATACATATAAATATCAATGCATGTAGATATTTTTACATATTCAGAATATAGTGTAAATAAGTATATAAAAACCTTAATTTATCAGAAATAAATTTATTTCAGCTAACTTTGCCTCTTCGAATCTGTTTTCATAATGGACAAGAATTACATATTAGGTCTATTTAGATATGATTTTCTCTTCTCAATGATTTTATTTTAAAATTCCTTTCAGCATTTATTTCTGAAAGACACTAGCCCACAGACATGCCCCCCCACACCTGCATCAAGGAAAAGATTTTGATAAATTAAGTGCAGAGTTGTTCACAACACTTAGATTTTCAAATTTAGCTCCTTTACTAGTGAATAGGTATACATCCCAACCCTCATTTATATGGATAAGCATATTCATATAAACATATATTCAATATGGAGGCGTGTTGGTCTAATGGTTAGAATCGTGGGAAATAAACTCATTGACCTGAGTTCAATTCCTAGATGAGGCTATTTGCATTTCACATGGCGCTAATACCCTTGAGAAAGGTATAAATCCAATACTCCCTCCAACTATGGGTAAATAGCAGGGCAGACTGGGCTCTTTAACTATGGCTAGGTAACCAGTCTAGGAGAAGGAAAACTCTGAATTCAAACCTGTTAAACTCTTCTTAAGAAATTGACCTTGTGTCAAATCCTGCTGGTGCGGAGAGGTTGGTAAATATATATATATATTCAATATAAATATAAATAAATGGATACCTTGGTAAAGATATAAATTCATTTCAGCATTTCTTTGCCTCCTCAGTCTAATATTTACTGATTCAAAGACCTCACACCTGGTCTCATTGGTATGATCTTCTCGTTTCACTCATTTCTTTTTCTCCTTCCATGTTTGGAACACTTGCACACACTTGCAATTTTAAGAAATATTATGGATACAGTGAATATGCATGGTCTGACTTCATGCATATTATGTTGTGATAGTGTTTTGTATGTGTATATATAGAACGTAAATGTTTTTTTTTAAAGATTTTTAAAAATAAGTTTAAAGTTATTTGCATGTTTACATTTGAATATGATTTCATTTCTTTTAATAAATAGTCTCTTTCAGTTTTTGAATTTTATTATTGCTATTTTCCATGGCAAAAAAAAAATAGCATTTATTTTTTAATTCTGTAGGTGTTGACTTTTTATTATTTGCCATTTTATTTGTGGGTTTCAATTTTTTTCTTTTAGTTTCCAGAAATGCTTAGAAAGTTTGGTTTGCTTTTTTGATTTTTCATTCATAAACGATTGTCTGTAATTGTATATCATCCTCTAATATATATATAATGCAAGGAAATGTATGCTTGTACAATGAGAATATTTTTTCTTTCAAGTGATAAATGTTAAGTCAAATTTGATATTGAAAAATTATGTTTGTAATAATTCATGGGTTATTTAATGCCAAAGACATCCTATAGAAGAACAGTAGTTGTACTATGGGAGGATGGGTTTCATACCTTTCCCAAGGGTATTAGTCCAAATGTGAACATAATAGTGCAACTGGAGTTCGAACTCACTTACTACAATATTGCAGTCCAGCACATTAACCACTACACCTTTTGAGACTTTCTCTATATTAATTGTTAACTTAATAATAAATATTATTTCATGAATATTCTTATTAAAATTTAGGATATAGATATGATATAAGGTTTAATGCATTTTCTATACAATTTTAAATGAATTCTCTAAAGTTTATATTGAAAAATGAGTTAGAAAAATAAAAAATGAGGATGATTTATTGATATCTGGTAAAACATTCCAATATTGAGTGTTTTGATTAATGGATCCACAGTATTAAAAAATATTTGATATAAATATACATTTAGTATGTGTCTCTAATCATCTTCAGGATAATAAATATCATGTTTTGGTTTCTGTGCAAATGAGTGATATGAGGAGGAAATATATCTCAAAATTTCTGTTTTAAAAGAATGGGACTTGGAATCTGAAGAAGAACTTATATAAAAATGTAGACATGAAAATAGATACTTACTAAGCCTACTAAAGCCCAATGACTCCTATAATTGAAAGGAAAATAAGGTAAAGAACAAACACAAAATGCAAAAAACAAAACAAATAGCAATCCATCAAATAACACCTCTACTCAAAAAGTAAGAATTGACCCCTAACAAGGAAAAGCAAATTATACCCCCCCCCCAATAAATATGTCAGCAAAGGGTAATACAACCCCTGAGACAATGCAATCTATCACCAAGTGGAGAGCAGATAACTGAACACTCTGACTAATTAGAAAATATATATTTCTGTGTAATCTTGAAGCTACTTGTATAGCATGTTAAAATTTCTGCTGCTATATATCCAGGTAAACTTCATGCTTCTGTATATGCAAGAAAACATTGTACTACACATAGCAACCAACCAATTAAAATCCAGTCCCCTACTTCCCCTCCCCTCATTAAAGGATCAAACAAGAGTGTATATAACTCAAATGTTAAATCAAATTAGCTATTTGGTCTGAAGGTCACATAGGAGAGAAACTGTCAGTAAACAGGCACTGTTGACTTCATGTCCAAGATACTTTAACTTATATAGGTTTATGGTCAAGTCATCACTGAAGTTAAGCAAAGATGAGCCTGTTTAATACTTAGATGGGTGAAACCCAATATCAAAATGACTTTATTCAGCATTAGATGATTTGGTTTAGTTTGTTTTGTTTTATGGCATATCAACCTAAGTGGGTCATTTAATGCCGACAAAATTTTGAAATAAATTAATCCTTAATGGATACTCAATTTTTTTTTTATAAACTCATGTTTTTCTATTTAACTCCTAGATGAGACCCTAAGAGATACTACCACTCCAGGTCAGAGTGGACCAGGGAGCAATGGTGTTGAAGGGGTACTCCACATTCCCCAGACCTCCAGAATTCATACCTCACCATCAAATTGAGTTTAATGTCATACCCAGGACATGAAGACCCTCAGCCACCACCTTCTAGCACCCATATGATAAAAAGGGCTTGGGGTTGCATAAAGGCAATAGGGTTGGGGCAATCATATAGGTGCTAGGGCTTGACATAGCCAGCCGATTGATCAGAGGGGTCTCTCCAACTGCCCGTCTAGCCTAAATAAGGGTCTAAGTGGAGTGTTGCATGTGATAGACTGCACATCCCCCAGGATTCCATCCTTAAGCATCACAGGTCACCACACATGGCCAACAAGTGGCCCCCATTGAGGGAGTCTTATCTCTCTGCAGAGGTGCAGTCGGTGTATTCTAACGCCCTACTGACAGGGCGGGGCATTAAATGACCCCAAAAGGGTTGATATACTCTAAAACAAAACAACCAACTTAGATATAATGATAAACTTTGTATTTGTAGATCAATGAAAAGTATATCATTTACAAAATGTTTTGTATAGCTATGCACACACACACATACAAAATTAAAAATTATTCTTGTTTAAATCCTATAAAAAAATGTTGCTATTCTTGAAAAAGATGAGTGTAGAATACTCCTCCTTTGTCATGACGACTAAGTCTACTGTGACTCAAACTACTTGTTAGTGTCCCATCTATGAATCAAATAGATCAATTCAAAGAACATTCTTATTCAATTGGATTTAGAAATTGAATTTAGAAACAATAACACAAAAATATGAAAGTGATTCCTTAATTTCTAGGCATAAAAAAACTTAGATGCTATTAAAATTAATCAATAAATGAATTAATCCTTGGATCTACAGCCCCAACCAACCTGTTTAATACTTAGATGGGTGAAACCCAATATCAAAATGACTTGATTCAGCATTAAATGATTTGGTTTAGTTTGTTTTGTTTTATGGCATATCAACCTCAGTGGGTCATTTAATGCCAACAAAATTTTGAAATAAATTAATCCTTAATGGATACTCAATTTTTTTTATAAACTCATGTTTTTCTATTTAACTCATAGATGAGACCCTAAGAGTTACTACCATTTAGAAAACAATAACACAAAAATATAAATATGAAAATACAATGAAAGTGATTCCTTAATTTCTAGGCATAAAAAAACTTAGATGCTATTAAAATTAATCAATCAATGAATCAATCCTTGGATCTACAGCCCCGTTGGTTGGGGCTGTAGAATATCCTGACTACACCTCTGAAGAGGAGTAAAATCCCCTTGATTGGAGCCACCTGTTGGCTGTGGGTGGTGACCAGTGATACTTAAAGACAGTATCCTGGTGGCTGAGCAGTCCATAACATGCAACACTCCCCTTTGTTCCTTACTTAGGCTAGATGGGCAATCGGAGAGGCCCCATCTGATCAATCAGTTGATCACATCAAGCTCTAGCACCTATATGATTGTCCCAACCCTGTTGCCCTTATGGCAATCCCCAACCCTTTTTATCATATGTGTCTAGCTCATATATGATAGGCAGTGGCTGAGGTTCTTAATGTCTATCTGATGGTGAAGTTCCAATTCTGGAGCTTGGGTAATGTGGAATCACTCTTTATCATCATTACTCCCAGGTTGACTCTGACCTGGTAGTACCTGTTAAGATCCCCTATCTGGTTAGATAATAAAAAAAATGAGTATTATACAAAATGAGTTTTAAAAAAATTTGACTATCCAACAAGAATGAATAAAACAAAATGTCTTTGGCATTTAATAACCCAATTAGGGTTGACATGCAGTAAAATCCAACCATCCATCAATGGGTTAAATAGATAAAAAAAATGAGTATTAAAAAATGTGTTTAAAAAATTAAGTATGAAAAAAAATTGAATACCAAATAAGAATGAATACAACAAAATGTTTTCAGCATAAAATAACCCAACAAGGGTTGACATGCCATAAAATCTAACCTACCAACCAATGATTCAACTTTGGATCCACCTCCCAAATTCCTTCAATTACTTGGTCCTGACACTCTAGACAGCCTTACATAGGTAAACATACAACCATTAAAGCAATCACACTATATGATATCACTAAGAAAATTTCTTTAGCAACATTTCATCAAATTAAATTAAGGTGTTAAAATCAACAAACAAAAATTGACCTTCACTTTCCGAATAGAACATTGAACTTAATCGTTAATGTTTCACAACTTCTTCTTCTTTTTTTATTTTTATCATTTTTAGTAAATACAATTAAACAGAAAGTATTTTTCTGTAAGATCAATTCCAGAGTTTAATAGAATTTTTAAAGTCTCCACCAATATCAATTATTAAGTAATTTGATTAACAATAAATATAAAACTTGGCTTGTTACCCAAAATAATCAATAATCAATCAAGTTCACAACAAGGTTTTGCTATTCGACAGCTTCTAACTCACCTGATAGACAAATTGATAAATTATAGGATTATTAGCGAAGAGATAAAGTTGTGAGGGTGCTGAAGAATGTGTTCTTTATAAATAAAATAAGTGAGTGAAAAAGTAGAAAATTTAGATGTCTTTATATTGGAGATATCAAAATTTCTTAGCATTTGATTGAGAATTCTTGATTTGGAAAACTATTAATGATAAGGAGTTTCACTAACCCAGCATATCTGAGAGATTGGCAGATATCTCAGATTATTTTATAGTAAAAATGTATATTTGTTAGTATGTGTGTGTATATAAGCTTGAACACAAATGAAGTCGTGTGGTGTATTGGTTACTGTGTTAGGAAATGGACTCAAAGGTATGAGTTCAAATCCTGAATGAAACTGTTTGCATTTCACATAGTGGTAATACCTTTATATATAAATATATATGATCATAATATTTGGAGGTGTGTGGTGTAATGGTTAGAGTTGTCGGAAAGGGACTCGTCGACCGGAGTTCAAATCCTAGACGAGGCTGTTTGGATTTCACATAGCACTAATACCCTTGGGAAAGATATTCATCCAATTACTCTCCTTCCAGCTATGGATAAATAGTAGAGTAGGCTAGGTAACCAGTCTAGAAGAAGGAATATATATATATATATGTATATATCTTACTATAATGGAGATGTGTGTTTTTCTGTCTGTAACCGAAACTATATTCCTACTCAAGTCACAATTCCCTTAGTTATTTACATCACATTCTCCATGATTTTATTTTTTATCTAAACCTCAATTATTAATAAAATTGTCTTACATTATTAATACTGTTAACTATGTCTATGTACTGATAACATGCAATTATATTTATATATACAACAAAATAGCGGTTTACAGTGTGAACAGGAAGGCTAATTTGCATATTAATATTAAAAAATCGAATTTAATAAATATGTGCTTAGTATTATTGATTTCTAACTGTTTGGTTTTATTTTAATGAATATAAGCAAAAATCTCTTCAATGAATCTTAAATGAAATCCATTAACAAGATAAGATAACTGTCATTTTATTCTTTACTTCCTCTTTTAACTAAATGCTTAGATTAGAAAAAATAACAATGAAAGACGAGAGTGATGGAAGAGTAAGTTTCAGTTGTTCCATTTTTTATTATACTCCCTCTGTTTCAAATCTTTTTATCTGTATTCTTATTTAGTTTCATTAGCCTTTCTAATTTAATACAATATTTTATTACATTAAAACTTAAATATATGCACCCGGAGGGTGCATATATTTGCTAGTATATATAAGGATCAATGTATACATGTAAAGATCATAGGAATTTGCATATAAATATATAGATATCTGGATATATATAAATATATATGTGATATTTATATGTATGTATATATATATATATATATATATATATATATGTAATGATCATATACAAATATAGACATAGTTATTTACTAAGCTTATCTTAGATGTAGCACAATGTATGGGGCGGCCAATGAGAATCAAACTCACTAACAATGGTCTGCGAATCTAGCTTGCTAACCATGTATATGTAGTGACCATGTGTCTATGATCATATCATTATATATGTATACACATGTATCCATCATATGCATATCATAATCATGAGTATATATAAAGTATTTACATATATATATATATATATATATATCCCATTATATATGACCATATATGTGTGTGTGTGTGTGTGTGTATACATATATATATATCCCATTATATATGACCATATATATATATGTGTGTGTGTGTGTGTGTATACATATATATATATCCCATTATATATGACCATATATATATGTGTGTGTGTATACTTATATATATCCCATTATATATGACCATATATATATATATGTGTGTGTGTGTGTGTGTGTGTGCGTATACATATATATATATATATATATATATATATCCCATTATATATGACCATATATGTGTGTATGTGTGTGTGTAACATTAATTACCAAAACCTGTTTGATTTTTAAAATATTCTATAATAATCCACAGTCAATTTCTCACATATATTCTACATTCATGAAACAAAAACTTAAACTTAATCATCAAACTTCTCAATATATTGGAGATAACTATGAAATTCTAATTAAAACTTACTCCTTCCTAAATAGAAGCATCAATATAATCAAGGACTCACCAAGGAATAAATCACAATTAATATCTACTGAGTATATCTTAGTACAGAATGATGCTGCAAGTAAAGTGTACCTCAAGAGGATTGAACTCACTCACTGTCATAACAGCTGGAACAAGTCAGCTAACCAGTGCTCCACAGGAAGCACTTGTCTTATTGTATTATTAATAGTTAAAACTCAACTCTTTATTGATGACTGAGTTGTCTCCCTTTTTTCTTTCAGCCGACCAATCAATAACCGACTGGGTGGAACAATTTTGAAATAGAGAAAGAAAGCTGTCTATTTGTTTATCACCGGACCTCATATTCACAATGTGAATATGTATATTATCTCAAATATGACCTTGCCACACGGCCATCATCTCTGTTAAGCACGCAACAGTTATGGTGATTTGTGGCAGTGTAATATAAAGTGCTTTACATATGCATATGCACAAATATAATAATGACATTGGTGTTAGTGTTTTGCTATTCCTATGCAAATGCGTGCACGTATATAATTTCTCTTTCTTTTAACCTATCAGTTGTTCCTGACAACCAACCAGATTTACATTTATAAAGATCTGCATATCAAGATATATATATATATATATATATATATATATATATAAAATCTGATGAGTCTATTTGTGTGTGTGTGTATATATATATACGATGAGTCTATTTATTTGTGTGTATATATATGATGTATTTATATGTGTGTGTGTATATATATATATAAATAGATATGTATATATCTGATGAGTATTTGTATGTATATATATATATATATATACATATCTTATGAGTCTGTGTGTATATATATATGTAATATATCCGATGAGTCTATTTATGTGTGTGTGTATATGAATATCTGATGAGTCTGTGTATATATATATATATATATACTTATATGTCTTAGTCTATTTATGTGTGTATATATATATATGTATAAAGAAAATTTGAAAAAACAAGTGTTCCGAAAATGGGATGAATTTAATTATCGATGTTTGAACATTTCGGTTTCATTGAACCTTCATCAGGATGTATCATGGGGTGAAGAAAATGATGGATGTTTTTATATGTGACAGGAGATGAAAATCTTTTTAGTTATATATATATATATATATCTCAAGAGAGAGAGAGTCTATATGTATGTATATATACATACGTATATATCTGATGAGTTCGTATATATTTATGGAAAAATTATTTTGGGGTTATTTAGAAGCATGAAAAAAATAAATGAAGAACTGAGTTCTAAATTCAATTTCTTTATTGATATTTTGAGGAGCTGAATCTCTCTTTTTCAATGGTTTGTGTTAGATTGACTGTTGTTTCCTGTTCGGAATTTAGAACATAAAATTCCTGTGGACACCTACACAAAGATGCACCAGTTTAGGCAAACCAGTGAAATGTATATTAATCAGCTCCATGTAGATTCTTGATGCCGTGCAGGAGAGCTTCCAGGAGATAGAGATGGGTAGCGAGGAAGACACATGGAAATCAGTTCTGTTTGCACAACTTGATGATGATTTATTAACATTGGTAATATAATGTGTTATATCTATAAGTAAATAGTGTGCAATGGCATGGCCAAGAAGTCAATGGTGCTTGGTTACTGACAGTTTCTCACCAAGGGCAAACTAAGTACACTTCATGTCTACACTACACTAACTTAAATATATACAAAAATTCTAGTTAGTAAGTTGGATTTTATGGCTTGTCAACCCTTGATGGGCTATTTTATGCTGAAGACGTTTTGATTTATATATTCTTGATGGGTACTCAATTTTTTAAAACTCATTTTTTCTATTTAACCATTAGTGGTACCGTAACAGGTACTACCACTCCGGTTTAGATTAGAGCTGGGAGTGATAGTGATGAAGAGGTACTCCACATTCTCCAGAGCTCCAGAATTGGACCTTCATCAGATAGTTTGACATCATATTCAGGACATTAAAACCCTCAGAACATATATGATAAAAAGGGTAGTGTGTTTGCCATAAGGGCAGTGGGGTTGGGACAATCATATAGGTGCTAGGGTTTGACATGATCAGCCGATTGATCAGAAGGTGCCTCTCCAACTACCAATCTAGCCTACATGAAGGCCTAATTAGAGTGTTGCTAGTCACCAGGATTCCGTCCTTAAGCTTCATGAGTCACTACCCATGGCCAACAGGTTGCCCAATTGGGTAGGAGTCTTACTCCTCTGCAGAGGTGCAGTTGGTGTATTCTATAGCCCCAGCTGACAGGGTACACCAATATTCTATATTTTGTCAAGAAAGCATCTCATTTTTAATATATATATATATATATATATATATATTTGTGTGTGTGAGTGAAAAATTAAATTTTCAGAGGAAGTGTTCTTTATGTTGACATTTGTCAACATATCAGTCTATACAATCCTATTTTATATTTACTTACTACCAGATTTAAAATCTAGGGCCTCCCATCATTGTGTAATGATTAGGAAGCTAGTTCTCATAGATCCATTACTACTGAATAGCAAGTTTGATCTTTACTTGAAGTCCCATTCTTGCTACCTTGTGTCAATTTCAATCTTTCTATAATATAAGTATATTCAAGATTGGTTGAAAATTTCATAGGCTGAACAAAATATTCACATGGAATGTAACCAAATGAGGTTTATTTTTCAATATAGTCCTTCTTGCAATCCACACACTTCTTCCATTGGTGTTTACCTACATGATTTTCCCAACCCTATTGCCCTTATAGCAAGCCCAAATCCTTTTTATCATATATGTGCTAGAAGGCTGTGACTGAGGGTCTTAATATCCTGAATATGATCTTAAACTCTATCTGATGGTGAAGTTCCAGTTCTGGAGCTCGGTGAATGGGGAGTATCACCATTACTCCCAGGTCCAATCAGACCCAGAGTGGTAGTACCTGTTAGGATCCCATCTCTGGGTTAAATAGAACAAAATGAGTTTTTAAAAAATTGAGTACCAACCAAGAATAAATAAAACAAAACATCTTTGGCATAAAATAACCCAATGGGTTGACATGCCGTAAAATCCAATCCCTCCTTGGTGTTGCAGTACTTGGATCCCATTGTTTAAAAAAGTCATTAACAGCAGATAATGTCATCATATGAACCTTTCAGCCCACCTTAGTGTATATATATATATATATATATATATATATATATATATGATGAGTTACTAAATGAAACTATTAGTAGTTATATCCGACTCATTAGGATGAACTTGACTATTTGCTCAACTTAGGTATCAAGAACTCTTTAGCTTTAAACAACCCTAGTGGCTTATATATATTTCTTATATATTTTTTTCTTTTAGCCCAATGTTAATTGATTATTTTCGGTTGGTGCGACTCTCTTGGTCTTTTTTTTTTTTTAATTTTTTCCCTGGTGAAGTTTGGTAGCATATTTTTACTAACAAATTATTTGCCGGATTTTTTTCTCACCACAAGGGTTTACTAATAGGATTAGTATATTATATGTATGTATATATATATCTATATATGTATATATATATATATATATATATATATATATATATATATATATATATGTGTGTGTGTTAAACATATAGATATTTCAAAATATCAACTATGGACATAAAGTTTTCTTTATCCATCCAATAATTCACATCCATTTATCAACTTTCTTGCCTGTCTGACTATCTGTTATTGGCCATGAATCATTTCCCCCAACAAGAAACTATCAATGTTATCATAAAAATATTTCCATCATTTCACTGACAAACACTCAAGTCTTTAAGTGGAATATAAAAATTGTTAATTATGAAAAACTCATAAAATTATTGCAAAACTATTGATTTTATAATAGAACTTAAAGTCTCTTGATAGGCAAATAAAACTATGAAGGTTGCTGATAAGAACGAACGAAAAAGATTGTTTTATAAGAAAAAAAACAAGAAAACAAAAACCCAAGTTATATAGACACATGTTTATATTTGCTTATGACTGATTTATTTGAGAGGATTTGTATGGATGTCTCTTGTTACAAGTTATTTTATCCATAGCTTAAGGGAGTAGTGGATTCAAGCCTTTACCAAGACCATTAGTACAAATTGAATTTAAACACGGATCACCAATTTTCTGCAATCCTGGTCTTGTAACCTGGTTATAGAGGATGCTACTAATAGATTAGTGGAGCCCTTCTCTGTTGAGGTATTCAACTAGTTTAAATTCATAATTTTCCATCTCCCAAACCAGTTGCCATACAATGGTTAGAGCCCAATCTTTCCTACTATTAATCCATATCTGAGAGAAGAATAGTTGGATCCATACCTTTCCCAGTAGTATTAGCGCTATGTGAAATACAAACAGCCCTGTCCAGGATTTGAACTCTAGTAACCAAGTCCACTTCTTCCAGTGATAAAATATGCCAGGAGTGGCACAATTTCCACATAGATAACAATAACATTGTCTGCTAAGCCAAAATATTCAAATTTTGTAGAAATCTAAAATGACTTGATATATATTTATTTGCAAGGTTAATCAACACAGCTTTCTTTTCAATTTTATTAACTTCTATTCATGCTCCTTCCAGATATGGGAGGTTTGGAGAATGTGGAGTACCCCTTCATCACCATTGCTCCCAGGTCCACTCTGGCCCAGACTGGTAGTACCTGATAGAGTCCCATCTATTGGTTAAATAGAAAAATGTGTTTATCAAAAAAATTGAGTATCAATTAAGAATGAATTTATTTCAAAATTTTGTCGGCATTAAATGACCCACTAAGGTTTATATGCCATAAAACAAAACAAACCCAATCAAACCCGCTCTCCACATGCAGATATTCCTTTCCTATGTTCATCAAGTTTGACTTTTATGGATCAACTGTTTTTTCTCATAGAATAGTTTGTATGGGATGTTATATATATATATATATATATATATATATATATATATATATATATAATCTTTGGTAATCCATTTCTCTTATGTTGTGCCATTTAGTAAGAACATTACAAAGAATGGATAAGCTATTAAAGAATGAACCTCATATTGTAACATTTATGCATCATTTAAGTTGATTCAATCAGTTTTGCAGAGAGGTCACACCTCTCGTTAAAAAGTGGTATCTTAAGTATGACACTAATTTTGCACTTCAGTTTGGTGTGGAGTCATCTCTTCACTGCCTTTAATCGTAGATCCACACTGTCTTTGAGGGGAATAACTGTTAGGGTCCTATCTATAAATCAAATAGAGCTGTTTCAGACGGTGTTGCTTGGTTAAATTTTATGGCATGCCAACCCTTATTGGGTTATTTTATGCTGAAACATTTTGTTTTATTCATTCTTGTTGGGTATTCAATTTTTAAATTTATTTTCTGATCTATTTAACCCATAGGTAGTACCCTAACAAGTACTAGCTTTCTAGGTCAGAGTGGACCTGAGAGTAATGGCAATGAAGGGGTACTCCACATTCTCCAGAACTGGAACTTCACGATTAGATGCACTTTAACATCTCAGGACACATGAGATAATCAAGAGAAGATAAGTTTAAAATTGAAAGAAAAAAACAAAACAAAAAAACAAGTGGATTCATAAAACTGTTGTTTTATCATTGGTATTACTTTTATATGGGATAAATACAGTGGTATCTTGACTTCTGAGTTTTCTGAGTTACAAACTGTCACTCATCATTTTTTTGCTTCGTGTTGAGGTCTAAAATTTAAAGTATGAGCAAGCTTCAGATATGCTTATGTTAATAAGTCCTCTAAAAACATTTCCAAATTGATTATACCAAAGAAAAATATTATTGATAAAAACAAACATTAAAAATATAACAGTACATGATTCATTACATTAAATTTTATTGTGTTTTTATACAATACACTGCTATTTTTCTTGTGTAATAAAAAATGTAACAAAAAAATTAGGGAGTTTTGGTGGGTCATGGGCTGGTCTGGATTTCAGTTTATTTCAATGGGGAAAATTGATTTGATATAAAAGGAAATTGAGTTACAATCAGAATGAATTAAACTCCTAAGTCAGAATACCACTATACTTGTTCCTTATTTAGTTGTTTGGTGGCATATCACCCCTTGTGGGATATTCAATTCCAATTCTTGTTTATATATATATATATATATATATTATATATATTTGATTTATATAAGAAATAATTTTCATTAACTTCATGTGTATTAATAAATTAGTTGAAACAATTTTCATTAATTTCCTGTATATTAAATACTGATGGTTGACCATCAGCCACCACCTTCCAGCCCCTATATGATAAAAAGGGCTGCGTGTTTGCCATAAGAGCAATTTGAAGAATATAGGGACAATCATATAATTTCTATTGCTTAACATGACCTGTTGATTGATCAGATGGGACCTCTCTGAGCACTCATCTAGTATAAGTATGGGCCAAAATGGAGATTACATGGCATGAGATCACTTTGTATCTAGGTCACAGACTGTTCAGCCACTGCAATCCTATCATCAGACATTATGAGTCATGACCCATGGCCAACAAGTGGCCCCATTGGAGGGGGTCTTACTCCTCTGCAGAGGTGCAGTTGGCACGGTAGAGCGTTCGGCTAGAAACCACAAGGTTCCTAGTTCGATACCGGTCCTCGCCGACTCAGCGTATGAGTAGCACAGGGATCTGTGCGGTAAAGTAAAATAATCTCTTTGGTCTAGCACTAGTGAAAAGGGGATAGACTACCTCGCTGATTGGCTGATACCGACATTAGGCCGCTCCGACGACTTTACTTTACAGTCCCAGTTCATTTATCTAACCCCATGTGGAGGGGTTAGGTAAATACACTTATAGGGAACATTTTGAATGAGACGAGTCTTATCAAATTGCAGTCAAGCTTAGCTTAATGTGGCACAAGGCCAGTAGTATGGGGTACACAGTGAAAATCAAACTCACTGCTAGTTACTACACCATATGAGACGCTCAGTCCTATTAAATTGTAGGTAAAGCAATAAATTTATTTTTTAAAGTTTTCTTTTTGGACACATCTCAAACACACACGCATATATATAATATATATATATAATATATAATATATATATATATATATATATACACACATACATACACACACACACTCAGATTGTATAGCAGATGCTTGGAGATATCAATATAAATTGAACTCTAGACCTTGTAATCAAATGCTCTATCAACTAAACGATTCCCCCATGGTTTCAGTCTTTCCGAAATAAAGAGGGCAAAAATAAAATAAGATAAAATAAGCTAGGTCGTTTTTATGCCCAGAATTATGGCCTGAACTGTGTTCTTCAAACCAGGAGCAGTGAAGAGTTGTAAAATTTCTTAATATCTTTGAGACAACATTTTATGTTGAAATCACAGAAGCAGAAATCTTACTCACTCTTTTCTGACTTAATGTCCATTCCCAACAGAACATTGTTTGTTTTCTTCATAAGGTACTGGCAAGAGTTTTTCATGAAAATATTCCACCCACATTAACATGAACACAAAATAGCTCAAAATTTTTGTTGTTCCAATAACTTTGTCACGTCTCATGAATTTTGACTGACCTCCTCGAAAAAAGGACACTTTACACAGAAAAACTGTGAGAAACAAATGAAATGAAAAAAAAATGTTAGAATGCACATAATTCATGGGCTAGGAATTTTGTATATGAAAAGGTTTCAAAATGTTCGACAAGTGAACAAAAGTGGTGCGGGGAGGGGGATGCTTTGAAAATCAAATAGAATCAAAGGAATATGAAGAAAAGTAAAGCTGGGTGGACGTTACTTAACAAAAAAACAGAATGAATTATAAAATAAACAAACGTAACAAATATGAATATTAAAAAAAAGTCAGACAAGAAAGGATATCATACATAAATAAAGAATAATAAAAAAAGAAGCAACAATAAGCTGAATAGAAAAGTGTTATGATTGAAGAAGATGGACAATAGTGAGAGGCTGTGCAGATTTTTTCAAAATAATGTTCTCATAGATGTGAATGTTTGTTCTTCATAGTGATTGCAGGGTGCAGTCAAAAAAAAAACAAGAATTGTGAAATAACAACAATAATCAATCCTATGTAAGTTAACCTTGCATTGTAAAGTAACTCAAATAAAAATGCTTCATCTTTGACATTCTTATTTACTTTCACTTTCATTTTCAGCTGGTTTTCATTATTCTTCACTTTTTTTTTTTTTTTGTTTCATTATTGACATTCTTATTTACTTTCACTTTCTTTGGTGTTTTCCATTATTTGTTCACGTTTTTTATTACAGCTAATTTTATTTTTGATTTATTTTTATTCAGTTTTATCTTTTTCTTTTTGAATTTTATTTTCATCCACCATTCCTTTCATTAAATCCTACTTTCACTTAAAATTTTGTTCTTTTTCTTCTTTTTATAACAACTCATTTTTCCTTTCAGTTTTCTTTTCTTTTTTTATTCACTGATTAATTTTTGCTTTACTTTTCATTTCTCCATCTCACTGTTAATATCTTTTTCATTCTCAAAAAATCTCTTTCAACCTGGTTTTTATTTCTTTGTTTCCTTTTCCTTTTTATAACATGTTACATTTCCTTTCAATTCTTTTTTTTTTAACTGATGAATTTTGCTTTTAATTTCTCCATCTCCGTTTGTCAATATATTTTGATTCTTTCACTTCTCAGAAAATCTTACTTACAATTTCAATTTCTTCAATATTTTCACAGTGTTCTCATTCTTTTAATTTCTATCTTTTCATTCTTTTCTTTTTTCAATAATTGCTTTTGATTAGCCTTTAATTACTTCCTGCCACTGTGAATCTTTGCTTTTCTATCCCCACTTCTTTCTTTAAATCTTAATTTCACTTCCAAACATTGTGTGTGTGCTCTTCCTAGACCTATAAAGTGGATCCTATGGTCCGAAGGACAAACCTGCAGTGAGGGAACTGGTGCAGCCTACCAGGATTCCTCAATCATCTCTAGGTGTAGGCCCACCTGTTACATGCTATAAGTGCAATGGTCCCAATCACTTCACAAAGGACTGCATCACCCAGTCAGAGATCGAAATGAAGTTGAGGATGAGATGTTGGCACTGGTCTATTTCCCAGTGTGTGAACTTGGCACTACGCATCGTCACTGTTCTACTGTGATAAAGTGCTAGGGTGAAACGACCAGCCCTCCCCTATCACCTGTGGGATTATACAATGTGGGGGAGGCATGCTCAGCAATTCATGGTCTGCTGAGTGACCATTTGCAAGAGGTCCAAGGTGCATGCTCAGTGTTGAGCTTTTTGCGAATATTGGTGATTTGTATGCAAAGACGACCACTTGCTTTAAAAGAAAGTGGTATACAATGACAGTGAAGGTAGAACAAAAACTTTCTTTCCTATATTTTTCTTCTTTTAATTTCTCTTCTTTGTTTGTCTCTTTCTTTCTTACTATCCCTTTGTCTCTCCTCCCAATATATTTCCGCATTGTTGCCCGGGGCTTTAGAATACATTGATTACATCTCTGCAGAGGGTTTAGGCCCCCTCCCCTCAATGGGGCCACCTGTTATCCAAGAGTGGCAACTCATGATGCTTAAGGATGGTAGCTAAGTAGTCCATGACATGCAACACTTCACTTTGGCCCTTACTTAGGCTCGACAAGTATTTAAAGAGGCCCCCTCTGATCAATTGGCTGGTCACGACAAGCCCTAGCACCTATACGATTATTCCAACCCTATTGCCCTTCTGGCAAGTCCCAACTCTTTTTATCATTTATGTGCTAGAAGGCAGTGCCTGAGGGTCTTAAAGTCTTGGGATGATGTTAAACTCTATCTAATGGTGAAATTCTAATTCTGGTGCTCTGGGAAATGTGGAGAATCTCTTCATTGCCATTACTCTCAGGTCTACTCAGACCCTGAGTGTCAGATCCTTTTTAGGGTCCCATTTATGTGTTAAATAGAACAAAATTACTTCTAAGTAATGTGTTTAAAAAATTGAGTTTCAAAAATGAATAAAACAAAAATGTGTTTGACATAAAATGACTTGACATGCCATCTTTCCTTTTTTATTCGTTTTTTTTCCTTTTTTCCTGTTTTTTTTTTTCTCATTTTGCATTATTTTTTTCTATCTATTTCACCTTCTATTTTTCCCCTTTTTATTTGTTTAATTTTTTTTCTTTCTTAACTCTGTTTCTTTTAAATTCTTTATTATTTTTCTCTAAATATTTTTCTTTCTTTCCTCCTCACCTTCTCTATTTCCTTTCCTTCTTCCTTTTCTTTCTCTGTTTTTTACTTTCCTGTTGTTTGTTTGTTTCTTTCTCTCCTCCTAATATTTTTCTTTCTTTCTATTTCACCTTCCATAGTTTTCCTTATTTTTCTATTTCTTTTTCTTCTTTTTCTTTTTTCCTTTCTTTTTCTTTTCCCTTTGTTTTTCTTTTTCCTTTCTTTTTCTTTCTTTTCTTTTTTCTTTTCTTTCTTTCTCTCTTTTTTTTCTCTTTTCTTTCTTTCTCTCTTTTTTTTCTCTTTTCTTTCTTTTTCTTTTTTTTTTCTTTTCCAATAATTTACATCCTATTTGTTTCTTTTAATCTTTTTCATTTCTGTAATTTTTCTCTTTCATTCTTCTATTTACAAATATTTTTTTTATTCCTTAGACCCGCCATCCCATTAACCTTACTAACTTTACTCTATGTAGTTTTGATCTTTTCAACTTTTTTCTTTCAAACTGCTAGATTATTCCAGCCAAATAAACTATTTATATCCCTCACAGAAATGAAACCCTTCAACAAACTTCAAAAGTCTTTTGTGAGACAAAATCATACCCACTCACAAATAATTATATTGCCTAACATACTTATTTTACTTACATATATACATATACAGGTGTATATACACCCATTCTTAATTATACAGATTTCAGGTTATATGTTAACACAGATTTTCATATGCACATCACTCTTTCTCTCTCTCTCTCTCGTATATACACACACACACATATATAATATATATATGTAATCAAATTTAGTACATGAATAAACACATATTTCTTATAAAATGTTAAGATATGAACAACTATATAAATGCACATAAAGTTCATGAATACAACAATATGAAATCCATACAACTACATGAATATTTATAATCATATCATCACTAACATGAGATATGTTTAAAAAGTATCAAAACTGCCATTGTGTTATTTTTTATGTTCTCAACACACTCTAATCTTATCTCTACCCAGACGACTGGGACTGTAAAATACTTTACCTCTGTATCCGAATGAGGCCACCTGTTGGCCCTGGGTGTCAAACCATGAGGCTTAAGGAAGTATCCTTGGTAGCTGAGCAGTCCATGATCTGCAACAGATCACTTTAGCCCTTACTTAAGCTAGACAGGTGGTCAGAGAGGCCCCCTCAGATCAATCATCTAGTAACATCAAACCTTAGCACCTATATGATTATCCAATCCTATTGCCCTTATGGCAAGCCCCTATCCTTTTTATTATATATGTGCTAGAAGGTGGTGGCTGAGGGTCTTAGTGTCCTGGACGTTAATTTGCATCTAGTGGTGAAGTTTCAATTCTGGAGCTCTAGGGATTGTGGAGTACCCCTTTATTCCCATTACTCCCAGGTCCACTCTGACCCAGAGTGGTAGTACCTGTCCCATCTATGGGTTAAATAGAAAAACATGAATTTAAAAAATGTGTTTTAAAAAAATCAAGTTTGAAAAAAAAGGTTGAATACCCATCAAGAAGGAATAAAACGAAATGTCTTTGGCATGAAATAACCCAGCAAGGGTTGACATACCATTAAATCCAACCAACCAACCAACCAAAAAAATGCTGCACAAAAAAATATTACCGCCCTGTCAGCTCAGGTTGTAGAATATGCTGACTGCATCTTTTTTTTTCCAAATAGGGCCACCTGTTGGCCATGATTGGTAAATCAATAATGCCTGAGGACAGGATTGTGGTGGCTGAGCAGTCTGTGAAACAGATACTAAGTGATCCTTGATATGTAATACAACACCTTGGCCTTTACTTTGGCTAGAAAGACAGTCAGAAAGGACCGATCAATTGATTGGTCATGTCTATCCCAAGCATGATTGTCCCAACTATTCTTCAAATTGCTCTTATGCCAAACAACCAATCCTTTTTATTATATGGGTACTAGAAGGTGGTGGCTGAGGGTCAACTAGTTTATCAATACATGTGAAGTTATTTCTTCTAATTTAGTAAAACACATGAAGTTAATGATAAATTTTACATAATTATTTCTGCCAATTTTCTTGTAGGGGAAAATATCTTCCCTTACAACACATCTATTTTCCAAAAAGACTAGTGTGAAATAAACAAAAACAGTTTCAGGGAGAATTTGAACTCGGCTCACCAGTCTCGTTTTTGCACTGCTACTAGGTCACTGCATTTTTACTCTGCATGGACTTATTCCACCGTTACAATATAAGTAAAATACCAACTGAGAATATTAAAGGATTATACATAAAGTCTCTCATTTGTGGCAAAAGAACAACAAAAGAATGCAAATTGTAGCAACAGTACCAGAACTGAACACTGTATTAAAATTCTTTGGCAATTCTTAGGTCGATTCTGGCATTCTTGTGTTTCTATAACAAATCCATCATGATTGAAATAATAAGTGTCTGAGAGTACTAAATTTCCATGACTAAATCTCAGGCTTGATGCGTTACTGTATTCCAAACTAGAATTTTGTCAGATAGTATTATGGTACCATTAAGGGCAATGAAGGTTCAGAACAACAATGGTAAGTCCCTAAATGATGCTTGAGCCTCTAAGATTCTTTAGCTGAATATAAATGCAAAAATCTTTGTGAAAATAAAAGGAAGAATTTCACATGGTATAGTGGTTATTAAGCAAGGCGAGCAGACCTCTTACTAGAGAATTTATTTCTGTTGGCCTTGTGGCAAATGTAAATATTCAAAATTACTTGGCCAAATTAAGCCAACCTAAATAATGATTAAATTAAATTAAAGGATTGATGTGTGTATTTACCCAAACAAACCACCAAAGGCAATATGGGATGTAATTTTTAAGCAGATCACAGCTGGTCTGTTAAGGGGACGGTTTTTCTCAATTGGTAGAACATCCACCTCAGAACCACAATGTTCTGGGTTCAGTGCCAGCCCTTACCAACTCAGTGCATGAGTAGCACAGCTTGGAGATGTGATGTACCACTGCGGATAAAAACAATTTCCCTGGTCTCATGCTAGTGAAAACGGGTTAGACACTCTCGCTGTCAAGCTGATAATGACAATAGGCCACTCTGTCGACAACTTATTTACAGCTGGTCCAAATTTGGACTTTTTCTTCTCTTAGACTGGTTAGAATACACCAACTTCACCTCTGCAGAAGGGTAAGACTTCCCAATGGGGCCACCTGTTGGCCATGGGTAGCAACCTGTGATGCTTAAGGATGGAACCCAGGTAGCTGAGCAGTCCCTGACATACAACACTCCACTTAGGCCCTTACTTAGGCTAGATGAGTGTTTGAGAGGCCCCATCCGATCAATCGGCTGGGCACCTCAAGCCTTAGCACCAATATAATTGCCCCAACCCCTTTTTATCATATGGGTGCTAGAAGTCATTGACTGAGGGTCTTCGTGTCCTGGAAATGACGTTAAACTCTATCTGATGGTGAGGTTCCAGTTCTGGAGGTCTGGAGAATGTGGAGCATCCCTTTATCACCATTGCTCCCTGGTCCACTCTGACCAGAGTGGTAGTACCTGTTAGGGTCCCATCTATGGGTTAAATAGAAAAGTGTGTTTATAAAAAATTTAAGTATCCATTAAGAATGAACTTATTTCAAAACTTTGTTGGCATTAAATGACCCACTGAGGTTGGCATGCCATAAAACAAACCAAACCTAGACAGGTTACCATACCAGTCTGCTCTACTATTCACACATTGCTGAGTGAAGAAGAGAATTTTCACTATATTGGAAGGAATGTTTGCTACAGTATTTGTTCATGATTTTGAAGTTGATATCTAGTGAATTTACTTGATTTTACATGGGCAGCAGGGAGTGCTCCTGCAGATACCAATATGTTTGCTTTCTGGATGAATTAGATTAAGTAGATTTGATTAATCTCAAGAAGGTGAAACTTTACTAATCTAGCAATATGACTTTGGAATTATATTTTTCAACTGTCGTACTTGAAATGATTCCATCTGCTAAAAATGATTGGCTATGCCAAATCATTATGTAAAAAATTGTATAACGTTACTGCATGATCTGTATTCTTTATTTGTTTGCTTATTTTACTTTTGTTGACCACTACAAGAATATGAATACAGTCTCAATGGTTTTTAAACAACAGTTTTAGTTGAAACACAGGTTTGCAAAAGTGCAGCATCTTTCTGAAAATTCACCTCAAGTGTAAGATTTGATGAAATTCAAAGAAAATCCAACCGCTCTGCTTCATGCCTTATCAAAATTAGAAACTTCAGGAATGATTCAGCCACTGGAAAACTTGCTTGAATCAGTATACTAAGGGTACTACTTTGAATAAAATTAATATAACATTGATATAATTGACTAGATTATAAAAAATATGTACTGTTTTGTTGTCTTACCATTTTGTTCAGATTAAGTGATACAAATCTAAGGAGATTCATATAGTAATTTTTAGGCATTGGCTTCCAGTTTAGAAAGTATTACAATATAAATCTCCTATGGAGTCATGTGGTGTAATGGTTATAGTCATAGGAAATGGACTTGTCAACCCGATTTCAATTCCTGGACAAAGCTGTTGGCATTTCATATGGTGCTAATACCCTTGGGAAAAGTATGAATCCAATTCTCCCTCCAGCTATAGGTAAATAGCAAGGAAGACAGGACTCTTTAACCATGGCTAGGTAACCAGTCTAGGAGAAGGAAAACTCTGGATTCAAACTTGTTAAACTCCACTTAAGAAATTGACCTTGTGTCACATGCTTCTCATGCGGAGGGGGTGGTAAATATATACATAAATCTCCTTGACTAATATTACTGACACATCTAAACCAAACGAAATGGGTAAGTCAGCTGGATTTCATAAATATTAGCCCATTTGAATTCTTAGTTTCACTATTCTTTCATGCTTAAAAAAACCCCAAAAAAAACAGTACATTTATTCTTATGATCTTGTCATCTAATATGTGAAGCATATGTGAAATCCTTACAATTTTAGAAATATTGATATAATTAATATAACTAATATAGAAATACAGATTTTGATCTCAGTATTTTTATATGTTCTTGTCTGTTTTGTCTTTCCTTTTTCTATTGCATAGGTTATTGTTTGTCTGTATATCACAGTCTTTATCTATCTATCTATATTTGTCACAGTTGTTATCCATCAACCTCTCTATTTAGCTAGCTATCTCTCTTTCAATTTATCTATCTTTCTATCTATGATTATCTACCACATTATCTATCTATCTATCTATCAACCAATCAGTCATTATCTACCGCAGTCTCTATCTATCAGTCGATTTACTTGCCACCATCTTGATCTATCTATCTATCTATCTATCCATCCCAGTCTCTCTATTTTTCTATTTTTGAACACACCTTATAAATCTCCAACTGTTTTTGCCTATCTATCATAGTCTTCATCTACCTACCTATCTATCTATATACAACAGTCTTTATCATTATCTATATCTATCTATCAAAGTCTTTATCTATCTATTTTTGAACACTTGAAGATAAATAGATAGAAATTGTAAAAAAAATGAAAAAAAAAAGTGTCAATCATTTATACTCGACTGATTTCTCTTGCCAATCATTGAAGTGTGAACAATCTAAATTCAATATTTCTACGATGTAATTGACAAGTCCCTTAACCATTATAACCGCAGTATCAAAATTTCCCCCTCACACCCCATTCCCCTTTTTCCTATTTGGTTAATTGCACTGACACCGCTTACTGCTATGAATCATTAGCTTGCTCTCTCGGACCGACTTGTTGACCACTACTGATCAACTTGAGAGATTACTCCCATATCAATCATTCTTGCTCTTTATTTGATTGACCATTTCATCTGGACATAAGCAGAAATCTCCATCTGTATTAGTGACCTATATTTGACCGATCACATGTTACCATAATAGCAGACTTACTCTCCCCCTTTCAATATCAATATACCCTATTTAACTGACCACTTAATCACAACTGCTGATTATAACAGCCCAAGTCCATCCTATCTCATAAATATTAAAGTCCTTCATTTGAATGACCACTGGACTGTTGATAATTGTCTAAAGAGAAAAAGACGGCTCTTAGATTCTCAGTTTAACTAGATAGTTGACCACTGCTGACCAGCGGAGTATCAGTGACAAACTCTGTCAATTTGATCAGCCCTATGGTCATTTACTCTTAAGTAATGGATATGAGTGTTAATAATAATACAGCATTTGTGGTTAGTCAGGATTTATTGCTTGGTCAAGACACAGTTTGCCGATAACGGAAATACAAGGGGTAGCCAAAAAGAAAACTTTTTTTTTTCTTCAAAAACGAATTTATTGATTTAGCTACATTGGGGCCAGTTTAGCTCAGTCAGTGGAGCATTGGTCTCAGAATCATAAGGTTTCTGGTTCGATACCAGTCCCAGTCAACTCAGTGCATGAGTAGCTCAGATTGGGTAATCTGATCTGTGCGGTAATGGGGGGAACTAGATCTGGCCTCCTCTTTCTCAAGGGTATTAATGCTCTAGTAAAATGCAACCAGTCTCATCCAGGATTTGAGGTAGTCTCACTGTATCCATTTTGTATGACAATACCAATTACACAATGGGCACCTCCATCAATAATCTATATAATAGTTTGTAACAGAATATCCCACAAAGATGCTTCCTTGTTTATTTTTGGATATTTAGCTTCAATACTAGCCAACATGGACTGATGCAGTTTTTCTTATCCCAAATATCAAGATTAGTGTTACAAACCATTTCAATTATGAGCATATTAAAAGATGTCCTTGTGGAGGTATTTGTAATAAAATGGTATTAATCATGGGAAATGGATATGGCAAATTGAGTTCAAGTCCTAAACAAAGCTGTTTGGATTACACATAGTGCTAATACCCTTGTGAAAGGTATGATTCCAATTATTCTTCCTCCAGCTATGGGTAAATAGTAAGCAGAGTAGTCTGGGATCTTTAACCTTAGGTAACCACTCTAAGAGAATGAAAAACTAAATTCAAATCTGTTAAACACCACTTAAAAAATTGACCTTGTGTTGCATCCTGTGTGTAAATTCATAAAAGATGTCCTTGTTTTTAGATTTTTGGGGGAGTGGGGGAGGACACATATTTGTTATCCTATAAAATTGACATTTTCTTCCCAAAATCGAACCAAATATGAAACTGTATCCAAAATGAGGCTGATCATTAAAACAATAAAAATGGGACTGACTAAAAAAGAATATTGAAAAGCATTATTCAAATTCAATATTTTCATATTTTTATCTGTTTTTAAGTTTAATCCATGAAAATACTTATAATCTTAATTTACTTGTCTACAAAAATGAATAAGTCCAATCCTTAAAATTTTCTTATGGCAACCCCAACCCTTTTTATCATATATGTGCTAGAAGGCAGTGGCTATGCGTCTTAATGTGCTGGGTATGACGGTAAACTATCTAATGGTGAAGTTCTAATTTTGGAGTTCTGGGGAATGTGGAGTAGCCCTTTATCACCATTATTCCCAGATCCACTCTGACCTGGAGTGGTAGTATATGTTAGGGTTCCATCTATGAGTTAAATGGAAAAAATGAGTTTTAAAAAGATGAGTTTTAAAAAAATGTAGTACCCATCAAGAATGAGGAAAACAAAACATTGTCAGCATAAAATAACCCAACAAGGGTTGACATGCTGTAAAATACAACCATCCAATTATCTAACAATTTTTTTGTTATAAGTTAATTTTCTTCTAAACCAAAAAATATTATTTCTACTAGAACATTATCTCATAAAATTAAATATTTCTAGGTTGAGTCAAAGTATTGCAATATTTTGGAAATGTGAATCTCAATTCAGCAGCTCCAGATGCTTTTGCTGAGTTGATGACAAACAGCAGTGGACTGTGAGATAGCAAACTCATTTAATACTCTTTAAGTGCAACTTGTCAGATTTGCCTCTCTGGCTTGGAGCACATCCTCAGAATCCACAGCTTTAGACTTACCTGACTTGAATGAATTGTCAAGGTTTTTTGAATCTGCATTTTCACATTTCACACAACATTTATTTTTAGTGGTTTCCCCATTGTGATGGCTCAGTTTGAAATCATAAATCATGATTCTCCAAATTAGACCACATTGCACATTCATCTGTGTAATTTTTAAATCACACAGAGTGAAGAAATGCACAACATGTCAACTTGACCTGCTTTAGTCACACCACAAATATTGCAAAATATTTAACTCATCATTGTGCTTCCATACTTTTTTTTATCTTCTACTTTTAATATCTATGTTGTTTACATAGATATTAGCGTCTTGTAATATATTCACTTTTAATCTGAAGTGTACTTATCTTTTCTGTAGTCCAGCTCTATCAGCTATGGCTTTAGAATACACCGACTACACCTCTGCTGAGGGGTAATACTCCCCTAATGGGGCCACCTGTTTGCCGTGGGTAGCAACCTGTGATGCTTAAGGATGGAACCCAGGTGGCTGAGCAGTCCATGACATGCAACACTCCACATTGGCCCTTACTGGTCACATCAACCCCTAGCACCTATAGGATTGCTCCAACCCTATTGCCCTTATGGCAAGCCCCAACAACTTTTTATAATATATGTGCTAAAAGGCAGTGGCTGAGGGTCTTCATGTTCTGGGAATGACGTTAAACTCTATCTGATAGTGAGGTTCAAGTTCTGGAGGTTTGGGGAATGTGGAGCACCCCTTCATCTCCATTGCTTCCTGGTCCACTCTGATCCACAGAGATAGTACCTGTTACTATGTGTTAAATTTCTATTTAAATGTGTTTATAAAAAAAATTGAGTATCCATTAAGAATTAATTTATTTCAAAAACTTTGTCGGCATTAAATGACCCACTGAGGTTGATATGCCATAAAACAAGGCAGACTTTTCTGTAGTTTCTTCTTAGCAGTGAGTATCTATCTTCTCGATCAGGATCTGTCTGTCTTTAGATTCTGAGCTGGTTGAGACATCCTGCGAAGTCGTTTGTTTTTAGTGACAACGCAAGACATTTCTTTGTTGAATTCACTTGTATTTTATATGAGTCTTATTTCTCTTTCTTGGGTCCAGACCACTTAACCATGCCATGAGAATCTAGTTCCAAATGAGAGGCACTTTTATGCAAGCCTCATCCTTCGACGGCTAGTTAGAAACTGATTAGAACTAAACTCTTCTCGTGCTTGGCAACAATAAGTTTAAAAGAAATCAGTCAAAATCTCTTGAACTTAAATAAATTATCTACACTAACCATGCAACAATTATGTAACAGTCTGAAGTTAGCAAAATTCAGTTTTATTCTCATTGTAAAGAATAACATCCTCCTTTATATTAAAACAATGGACACCATTTTTATACTTCATCCATTAAGTTGAACAGTCTTGTTCAGATTTATATTTCTTAAGTGGGGATGCGTCACAAGGTCAATTTTCAAGTGGAGAAATTTAAATTCAGAGTTTTTTTTTCTGTTAGACCAGTTGACATACCAAAGTTGAAGAACCGAGTCTGCTCTACTAATTATCCAGGGTTAAGTTGGTTGGTTAGATTTTATGGCACGTCAACCCTTGTTGGGTTATTTTATACTGAAGACAATATTTTATTCATTCTTGATAGTTATGGAAACTTTTTTTAAACTCGTTTTTTTTAAACACATTTTTTGTTCAATCATTTTCTATTTAAGCCATACATGGGACCCTAACATGTACTACCATACCAGGTCAGGGTGGACTGGAAGTAATGGTGATGAAGAGGTACTCCACACTCCCCAGAGCTCCAGAATTAGAACTTCACCATGAGACCAGAGCTAGGGTGAGAATAATTGGTTTCATATCTTTCCCAAAGGCATTAGTACTATGTGAATTTCAAACAGCCTCATCCAGCTGTTGGGTCAGTAAAATGTTTATTCCTGTGTGTGCATTTAAGCAAGGGAGAGGCTTACTTTGATTGGATATACCAATCACATGATGAGCACAGAGGTTTTGGTGCAAAATACCAAAAATCAGCAGATACATTCCGGACCAGCTCCCAGTGGCACGTCAACCAGAAATTCTCTCCAAGAAATCACAAGAAGCCAGAAGATACCAGATATCCTCACTATAACACCAGTAAGTCAAACTTGACTGTATACACAGGAAAGACTTTATATTGTTAGCTATGGTTTTATTTGTTCTTTAATAAATTGTTAGAATTAAACTAAGTTTTAATTCATTTATTTGTTATTGTTAGTTTAGAATTAAATCCTATACTAACACCAATACAGGATTTGAACTTTGACCCTTTTGTCCATTTTCAATAATGATAACCATTATGCCACAATCACCCCCATGAAATATTCAGCTATGTTAAATCAATAATAGTCAAGTAAAAAACAAAAGTTGAGAGAGAGAGAGAGAGAGAGAGAGAGAGAGAGAGAGAGAGAGAGAGAGAGAGAGAGAGAGAGAGAGAGAGAATGTCTTTTGCAATTGAAACAGTCAGTAGTTACTAGCAAGTGATTAAAGATTATATCTTGATTAGTGACTTAAATCTACTGCTGGAATACTTTGATCACAGATTTAAATACGGTAAGGTAATAATAGTCAAATAGTAAGCCAAATAGTTAATAAAAAGAAAGAACAAGTCTCTTGCAAATGAAGCAGTCAGTTTCGGTCAACAAGTCACAGAGAATTACCATTCCATTGGTGACATTTTTGTTTAATCTACTGTTGTTTTACTTTGATCATCGATTCAAATATGTTAAGTCAATAATAGTCAAATAAGAAAACCAAATGGTCAATAAAAGAGAAAGAAATCTTTTACAATTAAAGCAACCAGTAGTGGTCAGTAAGTCTCAAAAGATTCTGGCTACATTAGTCACTTTTCTGTTCAACTGGTCAAGACAGTTATGAGTGACTTTCTCCAATTCCTACAATCTTTCTTCTTTTATTTAACAATTTGATTCATGATCATTATTGTGCCAGTAGAACATTCACTTTTATATGAATCACACATCTTTATTTTTATCTTCATTGATCGACGAAACATTTATGTTAATTCTTTTTGTTAGTAAAAGATCTTTCTTTGACAAAATGTCTCATCACTTTCAAATCAAATGTTCATAATGTGAGTGTGACTGTTCGTCCACTCCTAATTCAGAGAGGAATTGAAAATTTATCCCATATCAGTGTCCTGAATCTGACCACTACAATCACAGTCGTCTCATAATTCACAATTTCAACACAACTGACCATTATGTGATTCTAAGAATTTGTCTTTTTCTTCTCTTGAAAGAATTTTATGTTTATCAAAGTTCTATTCAAAAAGAATTCTGTAGGTGAAATCAGCAACAGTATTGATTATTTTTCAGTGAATAAAAATTGAGAAAAATGTTGTCTACTAACCAGTTATCTATAGGGGACACTCAGTGTGTAACATCATCAAGATTTGTGGAACATCCTTGTAATGATTAGTATCTTAGCAAATGGACTTGGAGACCTGAGTTCAAATCCTGGAAGGAACTGTTTGCATATTATTTTTCAGTGAATAAAAATTGAAAAAGTTTAGTCATTAACCAGTTAGGTATAGTGGACACTCAGTGTGTAACATCATCAATATTTGTGGAAGCACCTTGTAATGATTATTATCTTAGGAAATGGATTTGGAGACCAGAGTTCAAATCCAGGATTAAACTGTTTACATCTTAATTATTTTCCAGGAATAAAAAATTGAGAAAAGTTTATTCTACTAACCAGTTATCTATTGCGGACACTCAGGTATGCACCAAACTTTTCTCCCTTGAGCTTTGCTAAATAGTAAAGGTGACTGGGCTCATAACCAGAGCTAAGTAACCAGTCTAGAAGAAGGAAAACTCTGACTTCAAACCTGGTAAGCTCCACTTAGGAAATTGACCTTGTGTTACATCCTGCTCGTGTTTGGTAAATATATACATCAACAAGAGATTGGCAATAGATTCGAACTAAACACCTAGAATATAAAATTATGCAGTTTGTGAATCCTGCAGAGCCATTAATTGGATCACAGGCACATATTAGATCCGATGATTAAATCAATGTTTGAATCTAACTTTTAACTTGTATGATTTTCATCACTATAAACTGTCAATTATATTGGGTTGAAATTACTGTTAAAATATTTTAAAACTTCATTACACCAAATGCCAAATAAAAGTTCAGCCAGTCAGTTATTTAATACTTGGACAAGCAGGTGTTAAGATATGTGATAATAGAAAGATGGACAAGAAATACTTGTTTAATTATAGTAAGATTTTTAACTCCTGTAATTTTACTTATTTATTGATAAAAATTAAATTTCACTATAAAAAGTAATCTTCCAAAATTAATTGAAAAAGAATGTTACATGTAACATTACATTCAACATGAAATTGTTTTATTTTTCTCGCTTATAGATTTGTGTTTGTTTTGGTAAAGAAAATTCCCTCTGCTATTTTTTATTGAACAATTTGTTATATTTATTTTCTAAATGTTTCTTTTGTTTCTGTTATTGTCTGTCTGCATCTTTGCCCCTGTGCAAATGTTTTTTTGATGTTTTTATGCAGCCTTACATCAACAAGAGATTGGCAATAGATTCAAATTGAACACCTATAACTATTGAAGTGGAGTATTTACAACAAAATCAATTCGAAATATAAAAAGAAATGTTATGCAAAAAATATAAACCTCTGCTTAAAAAATAAAAAGTAAAAATATTTTTAAAAAATGAAGAAATAAAAATAAAAATGTAATATAAAATAAGCATAGAAATAAAAGTAAATGAATAAATAATAATAAACAAAACAAAAAAAAATGATGTTTTCTTTTCAATTTCGACAAAGGAAAACCCTTTTAAGTCTTTTCGATATCAATCTCTACAAAAGCAACCTTATCTTTTCTGTTTTTCTTTTGGTTTTGGTTTTTATTGTTTTGTGTGTTATCTCCCTTGCCTCTGCTAGGGCATTTTTCTCTTTTTCTTTCTCTTCACTTTCAATCTGTTCTTTTTCTTCTTCTTTCTTCATTTTTCTGATCCTGTCTTCAGAAGATCCAAATGTCTTGTGAGAATTCACGTCAAACTGACAAGTGAATTGAATGAATTTTGATTATTTACATTTTGGCCTTTCTCTTTGCCTCAAACTCTTTTATTATTTGTTGATTCTTTTGTTTCTATTATTTCTACTTCAATCCTCTCTTTACAATCGAGCCTCGTTTTTCTTCTTCATCATTTCTTTCTTTCTTTTCTATTTTTATTCTTCTTACCTTTTTAATCCTATTAAATATTCTTTTAAGATTTTTTCTTTTTCTTTTTCATTTTTCATTTTTCTTTTCTCTATCTTCTTGACTTTCTAATCCTTTTACATACTCTTTCTTTCTCTCTTCCCTTTTCCTTTCTCTTTCTCTTTCTCTCTTCCCTTTCCTTCTCTTTCTCTTCTCTCTTTCTTCCTTTCTCTTTCTCTTTCTCTCTTCCTTTCTCTCTTTCCTTTTCCTTTCTCTCTTTCCTTTCCTTTCTCTCTTTCTCTCTTTCCTTTTCCTTTCTCTCTTTTTTTTTCCTTTCTCTTTTTCTCTCTTTCCCTCTCCCTTTTTCTCTTTCTCTCTTCCCCTCTTCTCTTTCTCTCTTCCCCTCTCTCTATTTCTCTTTCTCTCTTCCTTTTGTTCTATTTCCCCTTCTCTTTCTTTTCATCTCATTTTCCTTATCTATTTCCTCTCTTTTTCCTCTTGACATTCTTATCCTTTAACATACTCTTTCTCTCTCTCTCCCCACTCTCTCTCTCTTTTTCTTCCCCGTTCTTTCTTTTCATCTCTCTTTCTCTCTTTTCTTATCTTTTTCTTCCCTTTCTTTCCATTACTTAGTTCTATTTTCTTCTCTCCTCACTCCATTCTTTTTTTTTGTCATTTTGATCTTACAATCAGTTTTTTTCTTCCTAATTCATTTTCTCTCTGTCTAAATATTAATAAGAAAATAAATGAGATATATGTCTTACATAAGAGATTTCTTTTACTTGTATATATTCCTTCGAATTGTAATTCTCTTGGTTTTACTCAGTAGAGCATCGGCCTAGGAACCACAAGGTTCCTGGTTTGGTACTGACCTTTAACAATTTAGGGCACGAGTAGCAAAGCTTGGATTTGCACAGTAAAGTGGGGAGCTGATGGTAGGTGTGGCAATCCACCTCAGACTCTGAAACAACCTCCATATTCTAGTGCTAGTGAAAGGAGGTTATACTCCCTCACTATTTGGCTGATACCAAAAATAGGCCATTCTGATGATTTATTTCTTATTTGTATTTCTCTTCCCAAATGTTAACATATTTTGTTTCTTAACTTATTTCTTTTTAAACTTCTTTCCTTATTTTCATTCATGCTGTTTCTTCACTATTCTCTTTTTCTTTTTGTCATTCTTTCTTTCTTTTCAAAAAATCTTTTTTTTTCATCACTTTTTCAGACATTTCATAACTTATTTCCTTTTATACTTTTAATAGATTTTTCCTTATTTACATCTGTTTCTCCACCATTCTGATGTTTTCTTTTTCTTTTTGTCTTTCTTTCTTTCTTTCTTTTCAAAAAACCTCTCTTTTTCAGACATTTCTTAACTTATTTCCCTTTATACTTTTTTCCTTATTTACATACCTTCTTTTTCTCCACCATTCTGATGTTTTCTTTTTTCTTTCTTTCTTTTCTAAAAACCTCTCTTTTTCAGACAACATTTCATTTCAAACCTTTTCACTCACTCTTTGCCATCACTTTTAATCTTATATTCTCTCTTGGCTTAAACAATTTTAATATTATTCTCTCAGATGTTTCCTTTCAAAAAAATCCATCCCTGCCTCTTCACCTTTCTTCTACTTTCTTCTCTCCTCCTCCTCCTTCCTTTTTTTCCCACTCCTCCTCCTCTCTCTTTCTGTAAACTTAGAATTTCATATCAGTGCCACTCTAAGCATCCATCTTTGCTTCTCTCTCTCAGCCTTGGCTTTAAACACTAACTTTCCAAGCACAAGGGACGGACAAGATGTGAAATCAAGCAGATTTGAAAAGGCACTGAGTTGGAAATATATGGGATTAGATCGGACGATTCTCTTTGCTTTTTGAAAAAAAAAAAAAAAAAAATCTAGCCAAACCCTGGTAACAAAAATGTTTTCATCTTTTCTTTTGCCCATCACCCTCTCCTCCTCGTTTCATCTATCCAAGACATCATTCTTTCAACTCGGCCATTATTTGGGTCAAAAAGTTTTAAAAAGTGACGTACAAGATTTACAAAACTACTGTTGCAAAAATATTCTGTTCTGTTGAGTTCGGTTCAGTGCGGTTCAGGTTTTAGCAAAGTTTTTTTTTTATTTCATTTATATTTTTTTTTTCTCTTGTCATTTTTAGCGACAACTCTAGAGGAAAAAAACAAAACAACAAAATACAAACAAACATAAAAAATAACAAAAATTGAAAATAAAAATAAAAACTAAAAAAAAAAAATGAAAATGGAGAAAGAAGAGATTATGAAAGAATTCCGCACTTGAAAGAATATGAATAAAAGAATATAAGAATAAAAGAATATAAGATTAAAAAAGAAAAAAAGAATAAGAAAAATATTTCTCAAGCATAAAGATAGAAAAACAGCATGAAAATAAATAATAGAAAATATGAATTAAAGAATCTTTGTATTCTTTCAAGTTGGGATTATTCTTCTTTCTTTTCTTCTAATTTTTGAACATTTCATTTTCTATTCTTCATTTTCAGAAAAGTTGTTCACAAAAGGAACGGGAATTTGACAGAGGAATTAATAAGACTTTTGGAAGTTTTTTTTTTAAGCTCAGAACTTCTTTTTGTACTTTACTTGATAGTTTTTTTTTAAATATTTTTATCACTGAAATATTTAAATTTGTTTTTCTTTTCTTTTACAACAAATAAAAATAAAGAAGATTTAAAGAATATCTTTATTCTTTTATGTTGGAAATTCTTCCATGTTTTTATCACTTTCTTGTTTTCCTGTCATTCATTAGGGATTCTTTTTTTATCTTCTTTTTTTGAAGAGTTAAGTTAAAGAATGAGAATTAAACAATACAGAATCCTTTCAAAAATATACACTTTTTATTCAATTATAATTTTTTTAAAAAGACTAATAAAAATGATAGATTGATTTTAATGTCATGACAACCTCTATAGGGTTATTTTATGCCTTGAGGGAATTGTATGTTTATTTTTATATTTGTTGTGTAGTTGTTTCTTAAGTGTTTTTTTTATGCACTTATATGATATCAATTATTCCTATCTTATAAAAATAATTTACTGAATTTTTTGTACCAACTGTCAAAAAATATGGCTACCACAGAAACATGCTGATTGGCTAAGCCAACAAAATGGCTGCTGACAAAAGCTGATTGGAAAAGTTTCTGTTCTTCACAAAAAAACTGGGAAAAAGAAATTTGATTTTAGAGCAATTGTACTGGGTGATTGTAATGTAATTCCCTTCCCTATTTTAAAAATCTTATATATTCTTATATTTGTCCTTCAAGTTCTTCCAAAGTCGTTGATTTTGTAGAGTAGATTTGCTCCTTCAACTAACTCCATAGAAAAAAGGTGCAGTGTGTTATATCAGGGCTTTTGGCCGGTCACTCACGGAGACCACATCTACCCATCCATCTCTCAGGTAAATGATGATTCAACTATTCACAAACAACAATGAAGCCACATGTTTCTACTTAGGCTAGATGGGCAGTCGAAGAGGCCCCTCTTTAATCAATCGACTGGTCCCATTAAGCCCTAGCACCTATATGATTGTCCCAACACTATTTCCCTTATGGCAACTCCCAACCGTTTTTATCATGACCTCTATTTGGTGGTGAGGTCCCTGTTCTGGAGGTCTGGGTAATGTGAATCACCACTTCAACACCATTGCTCCCAGATTCATTCTGACCCGGAGAGGGTCCCATCTATGGGTTAAATAGAAAAAATGAGTTTAAAAAAATTGAGTACCCATCAAAATGAATAAAACAAAAATGTCTTCAGCATAAAATGACCTAATAGGTTGACATGCCGTAAAACCAACCAACAAACCAGCCTGTAGAAATCTCTTCTAAATAGACAAGCAATACCAAATTTATACAAACCCAATAGAAAAAGCTTATGATAAGTTAGAAATTTGCAAGCCAAAAGGATAGTCAGTGAAAGGTGAGTCTATCTATAAAAGATAAGAGCTCTATTTTATGTCATTAATAAGAATTTTCTTACATTATATTAACAGGATTTATCAAGCCACCAAGTCAAACATGAAATCTAAAGTCTTCACTATGATTATCCATTTCTACTGTTTATTATATCAGTAATGATTTCATATTGGTTGCATCTTTATAGAAAAATAAAGCAGGTTCATGTGAAGTAAAAGTGGGTTATGGTAGAAAGTAATTAGAAACGTCATGAAAAAAAAAGAAGTCCAAACAAGCCTCAGAAAAGAATTTGCTTCTATTAAACTTCAGTATTTTATGTTGAATTTTTGTAGTTTTAATGATGGTGAAATGTTGAGACTAGTAGCATGTGGCTTTCAGGGTAGCGACCTGAAAATTTCAAATTCAGGTTGGGTTGCTATCGGAGCTGATATGATGCATAAGAACCCATAATTGGCAAAGAAGATAGTGCATCACTGATGACCAGTCTGTATACATTCAAAGTATGTATCTTACGATGATGAGATCTAGAGATTTTCTTCAAAGTTCCTTTAAAAAAAGAATAATTCGTTTGTATACCAAAACGTTGAGGCACATGGTGTAATGGTTATCATTGTAGGAAATGATTATTGCGAGATGAACTCAAATCATGGATGGGGCTGTTTGCATTTCCCATTGCTTATAAAGTTGGTGTAGTGGCCTATTGTCGATATGAGCCAGATAGTGAGGGAGTCTACTCTCTTTTTGCTGGTGCAGCAAGACCAGGGAGATTGTTTTTTGCTGTGATGAAGCGCCACACCTACCGTCAGCTCCCCACTTTACTGCACAGATCAGATTACCCAATCTGTGCTACTCGTACGCTGAGCTGGCGGGGACCAGTATCGAACCAGGAACCTTGTGACTTCTAGAGGAGAGCTCTACCAACTGAGCTAAATTGGCTAATACCCATAGGAAAGGTATGCATCTATTTTCCATTCAAGCAATGGATAAATAGTAGGTCAGACCTGCCAATTAAGCAATTTTCTTTCAAATTTTGATGAAAAAGAATTTGGTTTAAAAAAAATTATTATTTGTCAGAATTTTTTTAGATGAAGCTTGATGTATATAATTCTGGTTTGTAGGACTGTTGATCTCATCTTTACTTTGGTAAATATAAAAAAATAACCTTTGGCCATCATTATTTTGATGAGATCTTCATAAGTTTGTCAATGCCTTGTTTTCAAAACAGTCAACCTGTTCAATTTCCCAAGTTGAATCATTGCTATGCTCAGATAGACAAGAAATATATGAAGAAGGCTGGAGGGTCCAAGAGCTGAAACGTTATATTTTTATATAACACTATAAAGATGAGGATAACAGTCCAAAAAAATCAAAATAATGCAAAAAGAATTTTTTTTAAATACATGAAGTTAAATCCTTTATCAAAATGATTTAATCAGCATTAAATGCCCTTAAAAGGGTAAATATACATATGGTAAGATCGAACAATGAAACCTTCAAAGCTTTTCTATAATCTTCTTACTAGGAAAACCTTTAGTCAGAAACTGTCTAGAGTAAATAAGACTGATCATTTTATAAGATTAGCTTAGTTTGGTTAAAGGCCATAAAGATGGGAGGAACTCACTGACAATAATCTGCTAACCTAGACCGGGAAGTCTTTTCATGAGTGAGTATAACCAAAAGGTAGCCAAAGTTTAAATTTTATTCTTCTCCTAGATTGAATCCCAAGCAAGGCTAGACCTTTAAGTGTTCTCTGCTATTTTACAAATTGTTAGGTGAAGAAGGGATGGATTCATGCCTCTCCTAAGAGTATTTTAAAGGACTAAACTACTGGTTCTGAATTCACCTTTGCTTTTTTCCGAGACTGGTTGCTAACTAAAGCTAGGAAGCTTAGTCTTCTTTTCCTACAAATATCTTAAAGGATTTCACTCATGATTCTAAATTTAGCATAATTTTTTTCCTAGACTGGCTGCCAACCCAAACTACTTCCTTTCCTAAAAATGATCTAAATGACTTCACTTTTAGCTCTTATTTCACCATTGTTGTTTTCCTAGACTAGTTGCCAACCAGAGCTAGGGAATTCTGACTTCCCTGTTACTTAATCAGTATCTGGGGAAAGAAAAGAAAAAGATGGATTCATGCCTTTCTTGATGGCCAAATAAACCCAAACTTTCTCAGTCATAAATAAACTCTTTATAGTGAATGTATATTTCATAGTTAACAATTAGGCAATTCATGGTTTATTTTTTTCATAATATTTGATCAAAATGCACATTACAGCTAAGATGAGATGCTATTAGAATGTGAGTCAAAATACGGTTTGTTATGTAGAAAGAAGTATTTTATTTTGTAGAATAATATTCCTGTAATGATAGACACTTGAATATTCATACTAATAGCAACATTACTGGTAATATTAGTTGTAGTCTCACTTTAATCAAACAGACAAAAAGTAAAAAGAATACAGCAACAATGGAGGTGTTTGATGGTGTGATACAATCAGCAATGAAATTGTGTATAGAAAAAAAAAAGAAATAGAAGAATAATGTTAATAATAATAAAAAACAGAACCCGAGAAGAAAAAAAAAACAATGGATGAATAAACATCTTTGATGATGCAATTGTCTTGCTTACCTGAAGTATAGGAACCAGCATCAATTGCATCAACTTAATAAGAAACATAAACAAAAAAAGAAAAGCAACAGATACAATGAAAATAAACAGGCCATACTGCCATTTTGTGCAAAGCCTAATGGGAAGACTAAATTCAATTTATCTTTTATATTATTTCTTTCCTATTTTTTATTTAGCTTTATTCGTTTTTTGTTGTTTTTTTTTTTTTTGCACTGACATGAGATTTTGAAATGCATCTGTGGCTATTGGCTTTCTTCATATTTATGAATGTCTATTCATCTCTAATCATTTTATTATTTATTCATGTCACTCGAGTATCAAGGATCTTATAATTATAAAACTGATCTCCAATATTTGTGTGCAAGTCTTAATGTTAAGTATATAGGTAGGAGTAGAGACTTGTTACCATGTTTACTATTATTGTGTTAGTAAAGCATTTATTCTTAGACTAACTGCAACAAATAAATTAATTAAAACTTACTTCAGTTCTAACGGTTTATTTAACAACAAAACAATGACTAACATTATAAAAGTCCTTCCTGTGTATAGAATCAAGTTTGGGAGACTTACCAGTCTGATGGAGAGGGAATTTTAGGATATTCGGTATCTTCTGTTTTTGGTCAATTCTTGTAGATAATTTCTGGTCGACTGCTCCTTAAACTGGTCCGAAATGTCTATTTGCTCTTGGCGCCAAAACTTATGGATACATCACGTGATTGCTATGTCCATTCACAGAAAGCACCCCCTCACTTAACTCCATATATAGAAATAAACGTATTTTACTGACCCAACAGTATCAAATCGTTTTTTTTTGTTTTGTTTTTTAAGAATTCACGTTGGTAAAAGTAATGCATAACAATACAAAACTATTACATAGAATTACTTAGAATCAGGGCCAGACTTTCACCTGGTGAGCCCTTAATCCATATGAAATTTAAGGCCCTTATCTAAAGAAAATTGTGTAATAAATCATTTTTATATTAATGTTAATTCTCATCAGTGTGGTGAGAGAGAGAGAGACAGACAGACTTAAGAATGGGCTAATTAACCCATGCCAAATTGGTTAAACACTTATTATACCGGCAGTGAAAGAAAATTTTAATACTATGATGACAGATGCATCTGATATATCAATGTTAATTCCACTTTGTAACTCTACCATATCAGCTAAAATTGATGAAATGGCGAATGACATTAAAACTATGAGTTGAAAACAAATGGATTTTGTTTACAAATTGATGAGACGACATTGTATGACAATGAAGTTCTATTAATGGATTTTCATCTGCTATTCAAATAACGATCAGACCATCATTGAGGAATTCTTGTTTGCTGAACAACTGTAAGTTGACACCAAATGTTCTACAGTTTTCAAGACAATTGAGAATTTTTTTAACGATATAAGCATTCTCTTTACTAATGTCATTATATGTGCAACCATGGTACACCTTCGATGATTGGTCGTCATCGTAGGATTTTTTATGAAATAAAAAAATAGAACAAATAATAAAATACATGGATAGAATATTACATGTTTCCACTTAGTGTAACTTTCAATGCCCAAAAGGAGAACTTTTGGTGCCAACCTTCTGGACATCTGCATTTGCAGTTTCATAAAAGGAACAATCCACTCTCTATAACTTTAATTTTATAATATTAAATGTGGAGGCAACCGTGGTGTAATGTTTATCCCTATAGGAAATTGACACCGCGACATGAGATTCAGATCCTTGATGAGGCTGGTCGCATTTCCCATAGTGCTAATATTCTTAGAGAAGGTATACATTCAACTATTTTCCATCCTTTAAATAGCAGGACAGACTGGGCTCTTTAACTTTGAAATAGCGATCAGTCTTGAAGGAAAAGGAAAACTCTGAATTCAAATCTGTTAAACTCCACTTAAAAATAGACCTTGTGTCATATCCTACTTGAGTGGAGGGGTTGGTAAATATATAATAATTCATGGGTTAAATAAAAATTTAAAAAAATTTACGATCTACCGCATTATACATCGTTGGAATTTTGCTGGAAAGTATTTCCGAGTTAGATTACGTACGTGTAACATTGTAAGTTATACTTTAAGCAGGGAATACGATAAAAGCCAATCCCTTAAATACACGTATATTCCGGTAACTTTGCTAGGAAAAGAATTTACGCATCTTCTGTTACCCACATAAGTTGACTTTCTTCAGGAAATTGTCTACCACGTTTTAATTGCCTTTTTGGATCTATTTTACATTTAAAAATAATCAGTTGATAAAATAATCTACATTGATTTGAAAAGCAAGAGAGCAAATATGACATCTTGTTGATTTGAAAAATGACATTAAATCTCAAGTCAGTTTTCGCCAAGATGCCTATGAAAGATTCTGGCTAAAGAACAAAATAAATATCCACAATTTTATCCAAAATGACTTAACTGAGTGAAATCGTGGTTAAGCGTAGAAAATAACTATTCAGTTTCCAATTACCGTTACTTTCTTGATATTTTACTTATTTTTATATTGTTGAACACCAGTTTGGAGAAAGGTTAGGAAAATGAACCGCCTGAAATACTTTATGCATGGAAGACTAATCAAAGAAAAAAAATGATTAATAAGGTATTTTTCCTTTTCTATAGAAAAAGTATTTGAAATTACGTTGAGAAAATATTAAAGGTTTCAATAAAGAAATTTCATCTTAATTTATATTCATCGTTTATCCTTTTATAGTGAACACTCTCATCCCTCAGCTATAGGTTAAATAGTACCACTACTGTTCTTTTACAAATAAGGTTGATATGCCATTAAACAAAGGAAAACTAACAATACAAAAGTTAAAGAATATTCAAAGATGAAACAATTAACTCTATAATTTATTGAAATTTTATATTACTATCTACGGTCTACACCGGGACTTATGCCCCTAGGGGACTGTCACCGTCACAGCAGCAACAGCAGCCATCATCATCACTGTCAAGTGGTTATATCTATAAATAGCCATGACCATAGTGATTCTCTCTTTCTAGTTGTAACCCTTCTGAGGATCACTGCTGGGTTCGGCCACCCACGTGTTCCCCTCTTTTTGGTTGATATCCTTCTGACTTTACTACAGGTAAGAGCTTTGCTCTATCTCTCTCTACGAACTTGGCTTACTGATCGAAAAACCCACGACGGACTTTTACCATTCTACCAAACCCGGCTTCTCAAGAGAGATTGCTGTCTTTTTGACCCATGAAGGCTGACAGCAAATTTACCTTTATCACCAGGATAACAACTAAGGGATCCGACGAAATAATTGCAACAACGGACAAGCTTCACACTTTGATACCATTGCAGTCAATAGGCTGCTAGCAGAATGAACTTTTGCTACCCTAAACAACTATTGACTCGGCTAAGACCTTGTAGAGCTGAGAACTAAATAATAACATTACGACTGATACCTATCGAGGAGGTGCCGCTAGCTTCAAAAAGAGGTTATTAAACCTCGGGAAGCTTGTCTGAACTAAACCAGAACTTTTCTTCTCTTGTACCATTTTATGTGCATATTTGTAATTAAAACTGTTGCATTTCATTTCGTTGTACTCTCGTCTCTTAATGTCATAATCCGCCTTTTTCTCTTCTGCTTACCTCACCACTTGTTATTTAATTTTTATAAATTATATAATATAATCCTCATTTTGCTATAAAATTGTCACAGCCTTCAATGTTTTATCACCACCAAATAACTCTCACTTTTACATTATCAATAATTATTTGCCTTTATTTTATTTTTCATTAATGTTAAAGAGCTGAGATCTTATTGAATAAATGAGCCTATCAGTCATCTAAGTCTGATAATAATTATCAGTTTCAGCCAAAGAGGCTGTAACCCGGGACGGAACCTCCTTTTTACTAAAAGGAGGAGGGTCATGGTCAATTTCTGAATGGGGTCTGCCCACCAAACAAAGAATGTTGATAGAACTAAACTTAGCACCACCCACCTGTTTTCACATTAAAATTGATCTTGTGTCAAAACAACATCACGTGACTAGGATGGAGGGTTAAATAATATTAGTACTCTTTTCTATGAAATAAAACTGACATTAACTTGCAATTAATAATAGTCATATTGTTTTTGTTTTGTTTTAGTCTAAAAGCATCCATAATAATCCCACTTCCTTGACGACTACATCTGCTAGTGAATAAAAACAAACAAAAATACTCCCCTTCCTAAAAAAAAGACTAACAAAAAACAAAAACAAATAATAGCATGAATAATGTTTGTGATAATGATAAACTTAGTAAATGCAATTGAAGATATTTTTGTTATCAAATTGAATTTCTGTGTTGGTGTCATGTCCACACTAAAGAAAATGATTGATGGACAAACTTTGCATTAAATGGATCAGAAACGGATTTTGCAAATGATAAAGGCCACTTGTTAATATTTGCTTTTGGCTTTTTAGGATTTCTCTGTGTATGTGTGGAGGGGGGGTGTTCTATTTTAGATTTCCACCAATTCTTTACTTCTTTCTCCTGCTTTTCATTCCTTTCTTCCTTCCTTTCTTTCCTGTTTCATTCCTGCACATTCTTGTTTCCTTTTCTTTCCTGCTTTTTTATTGCTTTCTTACTTATTATTTTATATCATCTATCTTCTCTCTTTCTTCACTGCTGCACATTCTTTCTTTCTTTCTTTCTTTCTGTTCTTTATTGCTTTCTGTCTTTTTCGTTCCTGCTTTCTTACTAGGTTTTTTTTAATTCTTTTATATTTGCTTTTGGATTTTTAGGATCTGTGTGTGTATGTGTTTCTATTTTAATTCCCCTCCAATTCTGTATTTCTTTTCTTTCTTTCCTTCCTTTCTTTCTTTTTTCTTTCCTTCCATCGAGCACGTTTTTGTTTTCCACTTTTTATTGCTATATTTCTTGTGCTTTCCTACTTTATTACTAAAATCTATTTTTCTTCTTTTCTTTTACATACCCTCTCTCTCTTTCTCTCCTGGTCATTCTTTCCTTCTTCCTTGCTGCATATTCTAGTTTCCTTTCGTTTTTTTTCTTTCTGCTTTGCTTTTGCTTTCTTTCATTCTTTCTTTTTTTACGTGCCTTTTCTTCCTTTCAATTATTTCCCCATTCTAAAATTGCATATCTTATTACAATGGTGATTACGTGTCTGTAACCGAGACTACGTCATAATTCCCTTAGTTATTTGTGTCTATCATCATTGGCATCTTATTTATTGACAATGTCTCTATAAATGTCTAGCTGAGACATTTTCCTCAAAACAGCCCATATTATTAATGTGTTTAAAATCCTGCAATGTATGTTATATATCATTAAGAAATAAATGTTTTCATAGTATATGGTATGAATAATTTGCATACCGATTTTAATAAAAACGTATTTAATAAATAATTACTTTGTGCTATCAATTTCTAATATTATTGTCCTATTCTCAAAAGCAATCCTTTGTATGATTTTATATTGAAATCAATTAGAATAAAGTAAAAAAAGGTTGATATTTTTGTGTTCATATTTAATTTCATTAGTCTTTCTAATTCGATATAATATTTAATTATATTAAAACTTGAATACTTCTGCCGAGAGGGTACATATTTTTGCTAATAAATTCAATTAATTTATTGTTTCATTTTTCTGCCATTATCTTGATAAAAAAAACAGTTGTTTTTTTTTTTTTTTTTCATCTGACATATCACCATCACCATGTCATGCAATTAGCACGGTCTTCCATGACAATCTCTCACCAACCTTCTCTATCATTCATTGCCCTAGGGAGGTCCTCTGCGCAGAATCCAGTATCTATACAGATTTGGTCAATATAGGTCCTTGCTGGGTGGCCAGCATTAGCATGTTCATGTGTTGGCTTCCACAGGAGAACTTCGCTTATGAGTTCGTCCTTGCTTCTCCAGCATGTTTTGTACATCTCACTTGGATGGTTTGTAATATGGAGGGCAGGTGGCTGTACACCTGTTTCCACGACTTGTTCAAGACTGTACGTAACATTCTTGTGCAGCTCCCATCTATCTTATTCTCAAGGTGCCTCATTAGGGTCCAAGTGGTGCAGCCATACATCAGCACTGATACAACCACAGCTTGGTAGAATTGTCATTTTAACTTTCAAATTGAAAATCTGACTTATAAGCTGTGCCATTCTCTAATCTTTCTTCTTCTTTGTCTTGTTGCTCTTTTATTTTCTACTCAATCTCTTCTCTTTATCATGCAACAGGTTTTACTGAGTTATATGGTACCAGTAACAAGGAATTGTCATACAGCTGGCCTATTATTGAATATCTTAAATGTATATTTCTTTTTAAAAGACTAAAGATTAGGGTCATGTTCCACTGAAAGCAACGGTTCCTGCTAGACCACGAAAGTTAAGCAGCAATGTGCCTGTTCAATACTTTATTGGGTGACCACTTAAACAACCACATGTGTACTGTGAGACACACGGGTCCTTTATTTATCAAAAACGACTTTATTCAGCATTAAATGACCTGAAAAGATTTCTCCTTTCTTTCTCCCTTTTTCTTTCTTTCCTTTTTCTTTTCCTCTTTCCTTTCTTCTTCTCTTTCATTTCTCTTTCTTTCTCCTTTCTCCCTTTTTCTTTCCTTCTCTTTCCTTTCTCCTTTTTTCTTTCTTTCTCTTCTCTTATTTTTCTTTTATTTCTCTCTTTTCTTATTTTCTCTATCATTTCTTATTTTATTCTTTTTCTGTTCTCCCTTTTCTTTCCTTCTCTTTCCCTTCTTCTTTCCCTCTGTCCTTCTCTTTCCTTTCTCCCATTTTCTTTTCTTCTCTATCATTTTTCCTTTTTTTTCTCTTTCCTTCATTCTTATAAGGAAAAGCGAATGTGTCTCCGTCTGGAAGTTGTATGGTTTACATGGAAATGGACGATATGACAGGCTAAGTGTCTCCGTTCTGTATTGTAAGGTTTTTCATTATTGGACCCAACAATGTGCTTCCCTTAAAAATACTCTCAAGGCAAACCTGCAAGGTTTTAGCTGCCATAATGCTGTTTCTCATATTCCAAGCAGAAAACCCTATTTATATTTCATCCACATTTTAACATCTCTTTGTACGTCACGTGTGTGCCTATCACTTTTTTTTCTTCTCTCTTTAGGATCTCTTCTGTTTTCTTTCCATTATACTTTCCCCATATTTTTAAAAAGATAAATGATTGCCTCTATTTTCTTTATATTATTTTCTATATCTTTCTTATAAATCTTTAGATGGGAGTATAGAATAAACTCTTCAGTAAAGATCTATAAAAAAAAAGAAGCCAAACCCTATTTTGATACACCCTAATAACAATAACAAAACGGATGACCCAATCCAGGCAAGAATACCAGGCCTAGTTTTAATTAGCAAGAAGAAAAGAACTTGTCATCTTGTGGATTTTTCCATTCCAACAGGCTGCAGTGTGAAAATAAAAGAATGTGAAAACCTGGATAAATACCAAAACCTTGCCTGAGAGATAAAAGTATAAATATGATTGTAATACCCATCATTGTTGTAGTCCTTGGAAAAATCCACAAGAATCTGGAATAGAAACTGGGTAAACTAAAGGTCAGAGGAATAATCAAGATCATCTAGACCACAGCAGTGTTAAGCTCAGCTAGGTTACTTAGAAGAATCCTTGAGATCTAAGCAGACTTGCTATCATTCACTCCAGTGAAAAACTACCAGTTAGAGCTGTCATGAAAAACTCATAAAGAGGAAGATAAATCTTATTATAATGTAACCGACTACATCACTGCTTACATCACAATACCCTGAGAAATTGCATAAATTTATCAATAAGTATTTAATTCAAAGTCAAAATCATTAATACATGGAATAAATCTTATTAACGATGTCTCTATGAAAATCTGAGTTAGATTTGCCTCAAAACAGCTAATTTTATTAATGCATTTAAAATTCTAGAGTTTGTCTTATAAACCACTAAGAAATGAAGGTTTACATAATATATGCTGTGGCTAATTTTCATACTGGTTTGAACAAAACCAGGTTTAATAAATAATTACTTGGTGTTATTGATCTCTAATATTATTGTTTTATTCTCCAGCATATTAAAATCAATCCTATAAATCATTGTTATATAGAAACCAATTAAAATATAATTGAATATGTGTAATCTTTTTATGTGTTATTTAATTTTGTGAGTCTGTCTAATTCAATATATTTCATTACATTAAAATTCAAATACTTACACCCGGAGGGCACATATTCTTGCTAGTAATAATAATGATAATGATAATTATTATTCTTATTAGAACAGACAAGTGCTAATTAACAAGAAGGATAGAACTTGTCATCTTGTGGATTTTGCCATTCTAGCAGACCACAGAGTGAAGGAGTCCCCATGGTGTAGTTGATAATGTGCTGGACTGTGACATCATTGTAAGACCACAGGGAAATTGAAGGAAGGCAAATAGCTGGATAAATATCTGTACCTAGCGAGATAGCTGAAAAGTTATGGAAAATGAAGGTGACAGGATACCAATCATTGTTGGAGCCCTTGGAACTGTCTCCAAGAAACTGGTCAGTTCTGGAGCTCTGAGGAGTGAGGAGTACTCTTTATTGCCATTACTCCTAGGTCCACCCTGATCCGGAGTGGTAATACCTGTTAGGGTTCCATCTATGTGTTACATAGAAGAAAATGAGTTTCAGAGAAGGAAAATTAACAGAATGAAAATGGCTTCGGCATAAAATAACCCAACAAGTTGACAAGCCGTAAAATCCAAAAAAGAGGGAAAACAAAAACCTGGAAAAGAGACTGGATGACCTGGAGATTAGAAGACAAATTAAAACTATCCAGTCGACATCACAACTAAAATCAGTTAAGATAGTGAGAAGAGTTCTGCAGACCTGAGGAGACTTACTGTCACTTAACTTAAATGAAAACCACCATTCAAGCTAAAACATTTAATAAATATCTGAATATTGTCAGAGCGCAGAAAAGTCACTGGAAAAGTAACTACGGTAACTGGAAATCTGAGAAGGAATTGAGACCATCCAGACCACTGCTGCTGGATTGGCTTAGAAGGTTCCTGGTGAACTGACAAGATTTGCTCAGAATTCAGGGAAGATCACCAGTTCTCTGGTGTGAATAACCCATAAAGACATAATGATAATATAGAAGATCCATGGATAATATTTAAATTTTAAAGGAAGCATCTTCCTTGGAACCACAAGGTTCTGGGTTCAATACCAGCCTTTGTCAACCCAGCCCATGAGTAGCACAGTTAGGATCTGTTTGATAAAGTGGAGAGCTGATGGTAGTTGTGGCACTCTTCTTCAAATGCAAAGAATTCCCCTGGTTTAGCAGTAGTGAAAAGGGTATAGACTCTCTCACTGTTTAGCTGATACTGACACTCCCCTACTTTACTATTTACATGAAATAGCATTTGATAAAACTTGGAATGTGAACTCCTTTAACCTCAAGGTGTGTTTCAATGGTATTTTGTCATCCCAGAAATATGGGGAATATTTTAGCTTAAAATTGATCAGGAAGGTTTAATTTGTCCTGAAAGAAAAAGAAGATTACTATCTACAGGAGACAGGCTGCAGGTTCAACCCTGGCCAAGAGCAATAACAACATAGAATACTTAACATAGCAACACTTGTACATGGTTAACGGAATGAGAAGAGTCTACCCTGGTTGATTGATTGGTTCTAAGTTTTGTGAAGGCTTTTGATTACAAGGTCCCAAGTTCAACAAGAAACACCTGAAGAAGGCCGGAGGGCACATCGGCCAAAATATTGTGTATATACCATAAAGATGAGGACAGAAGTCAAAAAAATCTTATTAATACAAATTATCAAGCCTCATCTAAAAAAAATAACAAGAAACCCTTGAAGAAGGCCAAAGGGCAAATTATCTGAAAGGTTGTATATAACAAAGATGAGAACAACTGTCCGATTTATCTAAATAGTACAAATTATTAAGCCTCATTTAAAAAATTCAGAATGTTCCCAAGTTGGACAAAAATATACCTAAAGAAGGCAAAAGGGCACATCATCCGAAACATGTATATAACAATAAAGATGAGAACAATAGTCTGAAATATTCAAATAATATAAATTATCAGGCCTCGCTTAAAAAAAATTCAGACAAATACTACAAAGATCCTCTACCTTTCAGGGTATTGAGACATTTTTTAATAATTAATTCAGTTGTACAGAAAACAAATGGAATGAATTGTTTAACAAAATGTTTTTAGGCACCTCAGGCACCAGGCAATAAACCCAACCTTCTCCTTTTAGTCGAGGGCAGGTACTGCCTGGTTGAGATAGCCTCCTGGGATTGACACTATTTAATATCTTAGTAATTTAATGGCTGAAGACACTGGACATAGGGTTACAAGAAACCAGGTATTTATTTACCTCACATCCCACTTATGTGGGTATGACACAAGGTCGTTTAATGTGTGACCACCCATGAACTGAAACTCATGGGATGATAGGCACAAAAAATGCGTAGATCCCATCGTCATTCCCGATCTGGGGGGCGCTTCAGGCACTGGGCAATAAACCCAGCCTTGCCCCTTTGAATCAAGGGGCAGGTGTTGCCTGGGGGATGGCCCCTTGGATCATGCCGTTAATTACTTTACTCAAATTTCCGAAGAAACTAAGTAAGTATGTTTACTTTAGTATCTATCTTTTTTTTTTTCTTTAGCCCAGACAACACTGGTTTCTGCTAGTCTTTTATAATTTTCTTTTCAAACTTTCCTTTTAAATTTTCACTTTTGTCACATTTTACTTTTTTTTTCTTTTTGTTGTCTTTGTGATTACTTAGTTAAGTGAATTCCTTTGTTTTGAAACTAGTGACAAGTAGGATTGGTTGAGCAGACCTTTTCAATTTATACTACAAGAAAGTCACTAGTTTCAGTACAAAGAAAGTCACTTAACTAAGTTATCACACTCTCGTCTTATACACATTGACTATATTCTTAGAAGTAGCAGCAGTAGGGGTAGTATAAAGTATAAAATTAGTCTAACAATCTCTAAAGTTTACTTTCCTTTTTATATAGTTTGCTAAATTTTAAATTCTCTAAACATTTACCACCTGGCAGCTCCTACTGTAGAATAATTTGACTGCACCTCTGTAGAGGGGTAAGCCCTCCCCAATGGAGCCACCTGTTGACAGTTGGTTGTGACCCATGATATTTAAGGATGGAATTGTCCTTGTGGCAATCTGCAACCCTTTTTATCATATATGTGCTAGAAGGTGGTAGCTGAGGTTCTTAATGTCCTGGGTATGACATTAAACCTATCTGATGGGGAAGTTCCAATTATGGAGCTCTGGGGAATGTGGAGCACCCCTTCATCACCATTACTCCCAGGTCAATTCTAACCAGGAGTAGTAATACTTGTTAGGGTCAAATCCCGGGTTAAATAAAAAAAATGTGTTTTAAAAAAATTAAGTTAGAGAAAAAAATTTTTTAAATCCAAAAAGCCCTCTTAAGAAACAAATAAACAAAAAATGTAAATATAAATATAAAATGAGTGTGATTCCCTAACTTTTAGGTATGTATTAACCCAAGATGGTTTGATATATCATTAAAATCAAAAAAAATTAATTAGAAATTGTGCTAATCTTGGAACATGGCACACTTTATTTCACTTAATTAAAATACAAAATTTTAAAAAAAGTTAATTGATTTAAAACTCAGTCAATTTTTGACAGCAACCAAAGATTCAAGTTGAAGAAAGTTTACACCCTAAAAGGTCTGGTTGGTAAGGAAATGAGAAATAGAGAAGAACTTGGTGGCGCTGAGTAGGGATAGAGTCTGGGGAAAATTCTTCAAGTTGGTGAAAAGGATTTGGAATCAGTACAACATAAGATCCACATTTGAGTATTGAAACCGGCAAATTCATTATTGAGGATTCTTTGATAGGTTTCATAACTGAAGTTGACATTTCAGAATAAAGTCTTGCTAAAGTGTAACACATTCTGACAGGTGCAACATATTTATTCTGATTGGGTAATTGATAACGCTTTTAGTAACAGAGACACTGTTCCGGTCTTGACTGGCATGCTGACATGCGACAGAATGGATCAATGTTGAACCAAAAGTAGTTCCGCCCACATTCTTCCCTTAATCAGAGGAGGAAGGAGAAGAAATTTAGGTTTAACCCCTACTACCCCCTCCCCGCCAAAAGCCTCTTACACCCATCAGGGACCCCTGCATCCCAGCCCTTGGGCTCCTGTCTTAAAATGTAAAATGTTGTAATGTGTTATCAAACAGCTGTTAAATAACATCTCATAGGCAATTTTTAAAAATATTTTTTTTAAATGATAAAATATAAAAATGACCAATTTCTTAAGCAGTTTAACAGGTTTGAATTCAGTTTTCCTTCTCCTAGATTGGTTGCCTAAAGTTTTAAAAAGTCCAGGCTGTCCCACTATGTGCCCAAAACGTATATATGCATGCATATATTACACACACACATATATATGTATATTTACCTAACCCCTCCACACGTGCAGGATGTGACACATGGTCAATTTCTTAAGCAGAATTTAACAGGTTTGAATTCAGATTTTTCCTTCTCCTAGACTGGATGTCTAACCAAGTTATGGACTCCTATTTATGGATACACCAGTGTTGGCCAAGCAACAAAAACCTACATTCATCAGCTCTGTGTGAACTGTCTAGAGTAATGAGTAATATGTATGGATAGTGACTGAGGGTGAAAATAATCTATACCATGCCTTGAGGATTATATATACTAGCAAAAAAAACACACTCTGTGTGGTGTAAAAATTAATTTTTAAAAGATAATACCTGAGAGGGGTGGGAATAAAAAATTCAATGTTAGAGGGTTTGTATCATAAGTAAATAAAATCAATGCATCAATTAAAGGAATTAGTACAAAATAAAAAACACCCTCCGGGCAATGTAAAAATAGATTTTTGAAACATATTGCCTGAGGGGTGGGAATAAAATATTCAATGTCAGCGAGTTTGTACCCTAAGTAAGTAAAATCATCAAATTCATTAAAGGAATAAAAGATAAAACAATTTGAAATGTAAACTTTAAATATGTATTAAAAATATATATAGAGAGAGATATATATAATACCAGTCATGTATTTATTAAAACTTGTTTTAAAAAACAATGAGGACTGTCTAATGTTGCATGTTCAAATTTTGAGTGTATTTATTCTATGTTATGACAATTTTGGGTAATGTGACGTAAGCAGTGACATAATTTTTGTTACAGACAAAAAAAAAGTGAATCTCCATTATTAATAGATAAAAAATCAACAATGTCAAAATATGTGAAAAACTTTCAAATAGAAACTTATGAAACTTAAAACATCAAACGATGATATTTATTTAGCCGACACTATAGTGTTTCAGTTTTTCCATCAAATAAAAACTTAAGAGGGGGGTAAACATTTAATGTTTTAAATGATTAAAATCATCATATTTATTAAAGGAGTAAAAAAATAAAACAATTTGAAATTGAAACTTAGTTCTGTCTGCCTTTAAGATTTTTCTTACTGAATGTTTGTGAAATCTTTCTACAGAAAGATTGATTAAGAAGCACCAAATTAATATTAATAAGATTATATTATAATCCTATCATTATTAATTAATAATTTTATTGCAAGATATTAAATTTAACTACAGAACACCTGTTTATTCTTTTTAAACCCTGAGTCATATAATCTGAAAAAAGAATCAAATAGGTAAGCATGAGTGATCAAACTATCATTAAATTCAAACTCCTAATGAAAAGCAGACATGCACAAACCTAAACTGGATACAGTTGAATATACAAACATCTTCAAATTTAATGTAGAAGAAGATTATGTGACTATTTCTTTATAAATAATTTTCTTGTAAAACTCTAATGTTAGATAATTTTAAATATATATTAAGATAAAATGTGGACCGTTTAATGTTGCAAACTTAATTTCTGTGTATGTATAATACAGAGTTGTTTTTTATTCTATATATATATGATTTTGATTATAAATCAAATACTCATTGATAACTTTACACATTTCCTGAGGGTATTTTTACATATGCAGTGACATAGTTTCTGTTAGCGACTGACACCAAATCTCCATTATATTAAGATATATAGCTGTCAAATGGCTGAGAGGTTAACGAATTGGGCAGACAAAAAGTCAGTCCGGTTTCGCTCCTGGTGAGAGGTAGTTGCTGTGTCTAGCCACATGGAAGAGACATGAAATGTTGAAAGACAGTGTCTGTGGATGACTTATTATATAATATATATATATATATATATATATATATATATACACATACGCACACCAAACCACCATACAAGTATACTGTGGCACAAGGTCAATTTCTTAAGCAGAGTTTAACAGGTTTTAATTCAGAGTTTTCCTTATCCTTGATTGATTACCTAACCAAGGTTAAAAGCTCAGTCTGCCCTACTATTTACCCATAGTTGGAGGGAGAATCATTGGATGGATTCTTTTAACTATGTTATTAGCACTACACCACGTGGGGATGTTTTTGACATCCATGCATGACTCGCCATACATTTCTGTTAATTAGCAATGAATTTCAATTCATTTAATGGCTTTCATGTTCAAAAACCAAATAAATGCGCTAACTTCACACATGGCAGTAGTGTCAATGGGGAGCTCCATCAGAAATGACTGCTAAGCCATGACCAAGCATGGCAGTAAGGCGCATGCACAACAAACACAACACTGTTGACAATAGATGCATTAACAAATTCCCTGCCTGGCCAGAACTTTGGAGACCTTACTTTTAAGATTGCCTTCATATGTGTGTGTGTGTGTGTGTGTGTGTGTATGTATGTATGTATATATATATATATATATATATATATATAGAAAGAGAGAGATAGGGATACACAGGGTGATTAAAATAGATAGATATGAAGAGATTGGAATTTCTTGGCTAAACCGTGAAGGGAAGGAACTTTTTATGCTTTTTTGGAAATTTAATTGTGACCATAAGATATAAAATATACAGGAGAATACCATAAGAGAAAAAGTATGTCAGACATATATATTGTCTATTGTGAGAATTTTAGTTTCCAAAGTGTGTGGTCAAGGTTTCAGTTCCAGATACTAAACAACTATAAGCTATAAACTATAACTCATAAAGTGTTGGGGAAATTGCTGAGTTTCCAATTTGTGCAGGTGATGTCCTTCAGCTGTAAATAGCCTTTACACTGTAATCAATAAATATCTTCTTAAAAGCCGAGAGTCAGATGAAAATGCTCCTTGAAGCATTTTAAGGTGCATATTGGCAGGTTATTGGAAATTCACTAATGGCCCTTAATAAAAATGTCAAGTCCAAGAAAGAGGGTGGAGAGGTTAGGGGGCTTCTCATGCCATTTCATTTGAATAAAATTTTGAAATACTGGGCAAATTGTAGATGGAGGCGCCAATGGCTGAATGGTCAAAATCACAAAGAGCGGAATTAGGGAACTAAGTTTAAACTGTTTTGCGGTTTTCATTCACTTTGTACTAATGTCCTTGGAAAAGGCATGAAACTACTTCTCCCTCAAGCTATAGGTCTATAGCAGTACTGTTGGAGCTCTTTAACCTTGGGCATGGTAATCCAGTTTTTGGTGTTTGATATTTGGTGAGTTAGGGGATTGTTTTTTTGCTACAAGAACTATATAACCCAGTACAACCAGATGCATGCTATTTATAGATATGTGAGGTGGGAGTCCCCGCAGCATAATGACTAATGTGCTGAGACTAAACCAAATCATCTTCTACAAGAATGGCTTTGGCATTAAATAATCCATGAAAGTGGGTATCCCATTAAACAAAGAAAACAAACCAAACCATCTTCTACAAGAATGGCTTTGGCATTAAATAACCCATGAAGGTTCATATTCCATTAGATAAAGAAACCAAACCATTAAAAAGCATTAAATTCTTAAACATTAATAACTCATTAATTTTAAATTGTCATAAATCATAATTAATCACTCTCTAAAGAATGCCTATAGATCTCATTTACTGATTTTTAATTCATTGCTTAAGTCACAAATGATACGACTGATGCAATTTCTTTTGTGCATAATTAAACATTGGACACACTGGTTCAAATCCATAATTTATTTATATATATATATATATATATATATATATATATATATATATATATAGTGGAGACATTGTTTTTTAATTTATAGCATAATTCAAACTGCCAAAAATGCTATCTTTCTCCTTCTGTCTTACCTTCTCTTGCTCTCTCTATTGGCTTTTCTTTCAGAATATATGAGGTCCTAATTTGATCATTTATAACAATATGAGCGTTTAAGATCCAAAAAGAACAACAACAAAAAGAAAGTATATAAAACAGAAAGTGGCAAAGTAAAAAAATGACCAAATGAAGGAATAAGGCACTAATGAATTATAACTGGGGAAGACAAGAAAATAATTACATTTTTGATTCTCTCACTCTCTCTCTCTCTCTCTCTCTCTTCTAACTTACTTTTCTTTTTTTACTTTTACTTTCAGGGACATCCAATCTACACATGTATAATTACAACAGAAATTATGAAAAACATGTCCAGAGAGGAGTGGACATATTTATGTTTGTATTTACTTATTCATCTATCCATATATATATATATATATATATATATATAAAGTATATGTGTATACACACATCAATCATGTGCAAAAATACTGATAAGTTTAATTGTACATATAAAAATATATCAAGTATATTTACCCATTTACTCATATATGCAAAGTTGTATATATCCATTTTAAGAATGTGTATATATATATATATATATATATATATATATATATATATATACCCACATACATGAGATAGAGAGAGTGGTAAAGACAGAAAAATAAATCCCCTTCTTTCATTCAATACATACATACATATATATATATATATATATATATATATATATATATACACACCCACATATTCATATAGACATAATTCTGTGCATTCCTTTCCTGTCAGGGATGTGTGTAACTATGTCTGTGTGTATATATATATATATATATATATATATAATGTAGTGCGATGAATAAATTGTCGTCCAAAATATGCAGTTATGAAAATAAAGCCGATATTTCCTTTTATCATATATATTCACCAAAATTGCATGAAAATATGTTGAAAATACCCCAGGTTAAATTTATTGAAAGAAATCTACCATTGGCTTCAATCTCCTGCAAGCTTTTCTTAAATTTCTAAATTCTCCCATTATCATTTTCCTTCATTTTTGGTGTTGCACAGCATTTTGTTTTTCTCTCATTCAACTGCACACACCACACATAATAATCAAGGGAATTGCAAACTGTGGAATAATGCGGACAGATGTTTAGAAGTGATGTTGTTACAGAAATTTTCTTTCTGCCAACAACAGGGATGTGACATAAGGTTGCAAGTATGGGACATTCATCGAGGATTAAACTTGCTCTTCAGTAGTAATGGATTTGCGAGACTAGCTTGCTAAACAACTAAGTATGGAGTGTTTATTTGAAATGGTTGTATTTTTCATCATATGATTAGTGACCCCAATTATTAAACTGGGTATGAAATAACCCAACTAGGATTGACATGAAAAACCAACCAACCAACCAACCAATCAACCTTAGAGACAATGAAATAATAACTGAAACGGTGTAAATTGTGACATGGTACAGAGTCCTGTTGCCAGATGTAGGATCTTCCAGTAGCCATCCCCTTGATTTAGGACCACACCACCTCCTCCAGACACTTATAGGCCTCCCTGGTGAGTCCAATGTGGGTAAATGAATGATGGCATAGTATCAACAAACATCATGATAAGGACTGGGTGTTTGCTTTTCATCCCTATTGTGGGGGAGAGAACAAACCAATGGTCATTCTATGAGTTTACTATCTGACCCTGGCTGAAATTTTCCTCTTCTGAAATAAAATCAAAGCCTTTTCAGTTGGAGGAGATTCTTAAGTTTGTGGGAAAACTTTACAGTGCAGAATTTCCTCTTGTATTTCATGGCCTGTGATAAAAAATCCTTTCCAATGCATTTTTATAGTAAAAATCTTTTCCAATGCATTTTTATAGTAAAAATCATTTCCAATGCATTTTTATAGTAAAAATCATTTCCAATGCATTTTTATAGTAAAAATCATTTCCAATGCATTTTTATAGTAAAAATCATTTCCAATGCATTTTTATAGTAAAAATCCTTTCCAATGCATTTTTATAGTAAAAATCCTTTCCAATACATTTTTATAGTAAAAATTATTGACCAATGCATTTTATAGTAAAAATCATTTTCAACTAGCAAATATATGCACTCTACAGGTGCAAGTATTCAAGTTTAATTGTAATAAGATATTATATTAAATTATAAAGGTTAATGAAACTAAATAAGAATACAGATAAAAAGATTTAAAACAGGGAGGTATAATTAAAAAAGTAGAACAACTGAAACTTACTCTTCCATCACTCCTATCTTTCATAGCTAAATCTTCATAATTTAAAGATTTCAAATCAAATTTTTAGTATCAATATTCAAATTAGCCTTCACGGTCACACTGTAAACCACTATTTTGTTGTATATATAAATACAAGTTTATGTTATTAGTATGTAGATATGGTCAACAGTATTAATAATGTAAAACAATTTTATTAATAATTGAAGTTTAAATAGAAATAACATCATGGAGAATGTGATGTAAATAACTAAAGGACTTGTGACCTGAGTAATGATATACTTTGTTTACAGACACACAATGTCCATTATAATAATATATATATACTTATAGAGAGAGAGACAGACAGACAGTAAAAAGAGATGTGGATTAACAGGAATATTTCTATTCTTTTCTATGTCAGTCTCCCCCCTCTCTCTCTGTATATATATATATATATATATATATATATATATATATATAATTCTTTGTAGTGAAACGTGCAAATATCAGTATAATTTGTGGGCTTTTAGCTCTAAGCTATTTCAAGCAGACATGTCCACTGTGATCTCAAGTCATCATGTTAGAGATCAAAATGAGGTATCATAGGAAAACGTAACACAGCAATAGGTACCTCTATTTGCTTTATGACTCACACACTTGATTTGTCTTCAATAATCCCAACCCCTTGTTGCCAATTCCCCAACAGAACATGTTCAATCCAATTTTCTCTTCCCCCCCCACCTCCTTTCTTTTTGTTTCATATACCTAGATGCATATCTCTCGCTCCTTTTTATAATTTCTTATACTGTTATACACATGGATACACACACATCTTGATTCATATATATTATTTTTTTTTGGCATAACCAATTCAGTTGTCTAATATGCCCAAAAGAGACGTGTGGAAACCTCATAGTGGCTTATTTGAACAGATAGACAATTAAGAAGCAGTGTCATCACCCTTGACATGGCCTCGAAAAGGCCATCAGCCAAAAAGTCAGTTTAATAAGATTTCATTAGATTGTTGTCACAACTTCTGATGTACTGTCCTTAGCTCGTCTATTCATTTGTAAATGCCGAAAAACTCGCAGGCAGTGTAAGTGTTTTAATTATCCAACTGTGCCAGTATATCTATGTTTGGTGTTGATAGTTTTCAGAAGCCTTTCTTTGCACTTTACATATATATATATATATATAATATATATATATGGTTATTTGTGTGTCACTAGAGTTAGTCGCCATAGAAGACTTTTATCTTTGTTGCTTCCTTTCTTCGGTTCTTTGTGAATTTTTGATCTTTTTCTGATCTTTCTTTCTTCTCATAGAATTCTTTTCTTTACTTTTTTCTAATATCCTTATTGTTTCACTATCTTTCTTTCTCTTACTTTTTCTTTTTCTTAATTTTTCTTTTTCTTTTCTTTTTATTTCTTTTTTTTCTTTCTTTCTCTTTCTTTCTTTCTTTTTGTCTTTATTTTTCTTGCATTCTTTCAATTTCTTTCTTTTTTTCTCAGTTTCCTACTCTTCTTTCTTTTTCTTATTATTTCATTGTTTCATTCATTAAATTCTTTGTTTCCTTAGTTATTTGTGAATTTTTTTATCTTTTGTGATGTTTTTCACTCTTCTTTTGTACAATTATTTTCTTTATTTCTAATTTCATCATTTTTCATCCTCTCTCTGTTCTTCCTTTCTTTCTCTTGTAATTTTCTGCTCTATAATTTTCCTTTCCCTTTTTCCTTCATCTATTCATTCATTTCTTACATTATTTTCTTCAGTTTATTTCTAATTTCATAATATTTTCACTCTCTTTCGTTTTTTCCTTTCCTTGTTGTTTCCTGCTCTATAATTTCCATTTTCGTTTTTTCCTTCATCCTTACTTATTTCTTTCTTTCTTCTTTCATTATTTTCTTTTTTTATTTCTAATTTCATCATTTTTCACTCTTAGTTTTCTTTCCTTCTCTTGCAGTATCCTACTCTATGGATTTATTTTCTTCATTCTTTCTTTTTTTCATTATGAGTTTCAATCATTCAATCCTTTCTTTCTTTCTCTAGTTCTTTGGGAATTTTAACTTTTTTCTAATTTTTTCACTTATATTTCATATTTTAATTACTCTTTTTTGTCAATAGATTTATTTTCTTTTTTTTTTTTCCTTGATTATTTAATTCATTCAATCCTATCTTTGCTTTTGCCCTCTTTTCATTTAATTATTTTCTTTCCTTCTAATTTCATAATTTTTTCCACTCTTTCTTTCTGCTGTAATGTCCGTCTATATTATTTTCTTTTCTTTTTTTTCTCCATTAAATCTATCATTCATGCAATCCTTTCTTTTCTTTGTTATTTAGGCATTTTTTTATCTTTTATGCTATTTCTTTCTTCTCATATAATTCTTTTTTTTTTTTTGCTTTTCTGTTTTTTCTTTTCTTTTTTTTTTTTCATTTTTCTTTATCTTTATTTTCATTACATTCTTTCTTGATGTATTCACTCAATTACATTTTTGTTTACTTATCCTTTTTTTAAAAAACTCTTCTTTTTTCTTTCTTTTCTTCCTTTACTATTCTTACATTCTTTCTTTTCTTCTTTATTCAAAAAACATTCTCTTTATTTATTCTTTTCTTTTTTTCTTCTCGAATTTCTCAATCATTTTTACTTTATACTTTTTTTTAATTTGCTATATATCTCTTTCTCTTTCATTATAAATTCCTTATTTTTCTCTTTTCTTTCTTTTTCACATTTTATAACTTCCTTCCTCTCATATTTCCACTTTTCCACTGACCTTTACTTTCACTTCCTATTTCTCTACTTTTACTTTCATTTTCTCTACTTTCACTTTCATTTTCTCCTATCTTATATTTTTCTCTTTTTTTTTTGTTTCCTTAACCAACCACACCATGGCTAAATAATAGCAAGGTAGCCATCTCAATTACACATCTACATTGCCAGCTGCAGTGATCCAGTAATGAAAGCAAAACAAATATTACACATATACCTGATGGCTGCCAAAACAATCAGAGAAATCGGCTAGAAGTGTTGTCATGGTTACAATAGAGATCTACTACAGTTTCCAAAGAACACTACAGGAAATTAAAGCTGGACAATTCTGATCGAATAATTATAAAGAGCTGAAATGCTTTATCCTCAGTTCCTCTGTGCAGGAATGATAATATGTATACTCAAAGATATGAACAAGAACAGGAAGGTCAAAGATGGGAGACTGCACACGAAACAGGATTCATCCTTGAAAACATTTTGTATGCAACTGCTAAGAGTTAGAGTCAGCATGATAAAGTTCTGCCCTCTGTATTTCTACTTATATTTATATAAATGTATCATAACTTTTGCATATAGAATATCGCTTGCATGTTTTCTTCAACATTTGCCTATGTAACTTATATGTGCATGAGGAGGATAATAAAAAGAATTCATGGCATTTCAGTACATTTATATCTTTGTTGTTGTTAAGAAACCTCAGTTGGTCCCGGTCGGATGGATTTATCATGTAAGAAAACCTATGGTACCAAAGAAATATCATAAAGCAAAAATTGACTAGAATAAGTAATTAATTTTCTGAATATGCTTAATGGTAATAGAGTGTGCATTTGCATTTGTTGTTTTTGGTCAATTATACAAGAGTTATCTTCCTTTTGTTTTAAAATGGCTTATGATATAGTAGGTAATTACCCAACCCACCCACGGATAGGATGTGACACAAAGGCCGCAAGTATGGGGCATCCAGCAAGAAGCAAACTTGCTATCCAGTAGTAATGGATCCGTGAGACTAGATTGCTAGCCATTACACCGTCATGAGATGATGCCTTTTTTTTTTTTTAAATTTAGCCAACCCTTTTGTCATAAGTAGGATGTGGCATAAGCTTGCATGTATGGGGCATCCAGCAAGGATCGAACTTGCTATTTAGCAGAAATAGATCTGTGAGACTAGCTCACTAACCATTACACTAAGATGGACCCCCCCCTCCATTTTTTACACAACCTCACTACCAGAAGCAATTCAGTGTCATACCTCGAACACCCAACAAAGTGGGTAATTTTGGGGGTTAAGAAGGGATTTGAGTTAAGGTTTAAGGTTTCCTTAATTGTATGACTGTTATCATCCTGCAACACCCCCAGCTTTAAAATGTGACCATCCAAATTGGCCAAGATAAAATGCAAAGATATAAATCCTGATTATCTGGTGTTGCTTATCCGCCAAAATCTTATTCCTTATGGGTGTCATCCCCTCAGCTAAATAATGGACTATTCCGTTATTTTATTATAAAGGAAGAAAAAGGATATGCTACACAGAAAAAATATTATAAGAAAGAAAGAATTAGAGTAGGAGTGAGCATGCGGAAGTGATAATGCTCATCTGTTTCAGTCAAACAGGATAAAAAGATGAAAAGAAGGAAAGTAAGAAAAAAACAAAAGAGTGAGTGAGAGTTACATGAATATTATCATACTTTTTACATATTGAACTATTTGACAATAGCTCTTAATCAAACATATCAGAAAAAAATATAATAAAAAAGTAAGAGAGTAGGGGAAAGATAGAGATAAGGGATGAGCCCACAGAAGCAATAACACTAATCTGTTTCAATCGAACATAAGGAAAATAAGAGTGAGAGAGTTAAATGAAGATTATTATACTTTTTACATATTGAACTATTTGGCAATAGCTCAAAATCAAACATATAAATAATTAAATTACCATGCTGTGGTATATCAACAGGTCCTGCTAGTTCACAGTATTACTTTTTACATAAACTGTGCTCAAATCATGACCATTAGCTTAGCGTTCTTGTTAAATGTATATGAAATTTATATATTTTTTTCAAACTAATCGCCACTTATGTTATAAAATCTACAAACTTCCTTGCCTTTTGATCTTCAACCAAGAACGACTTGTGGAAAAAGTGGGTAACCATGGGAGTCCACTGCCATTTTTCCCTTAGGCGGCAAAGTGATGAAGAAGGATTTATAGTAAAGGGTACATTAAATTTTCTTGGCTGTCAATGTGTGGTGTGCTATAAACAGTTTGAGAAACATTGCTTTATATATTATAGAATGTAAGTAAATTCAATGAACTAGCAAGAATATGCACCCTCCGGGCATAAGTACTCAAGTTTTAATGTAATAAAATACATTAAATTAGTAAGACTAAACGAAATTAAATAAGAACACATATAAAAAGATTACACTTATTTTAATTATATTTTAATTGGTTTCTAAATAAAATCATTCACATTGATTTTAATATGTTGGAGGAAAAAAACAATATTAGAGATCAATAAACCAAGTAATTATTGATTAAATCCGGTTTTGTTTAAACCTGTATGCAAATTAACCACACTGTATATTATGTAAACCTTTATTTCTTAGTGATATATAAGACACATTGCAGGATTTTATATGCACTGTTTTAGATGCACAGGGGCTGTTTTGAGGCAAATCTAACTCATATTTCCATTGAGCAGTTTAACATCATACCCAGGATACTAAGACTCTCAACCACCACCTTCTAGTTCATATATGATAAAAGAGTTAGGCGATTGCCATAAGGGCAATAGGGTTGGGATAATTGTATTGGCGCTATGGTTTGATGTGACCAGCCAATTGATCAGAGGAGTCCTCTCCGACTGTCTAGCCTAAGTAAGGACCTAAGTGGAGTGTTGCATGTCAAGGACTGCTCAAACACCAGGAGTCCATCCTTAAGCATCATGTGGTCCCATAGAGGGAATTTTACCCATCTGCAGAGATCCAATGGTTTATTCTACAGTCGTCACTGGCATGGAGATCAGCACTTATTGTGCTCTAATAATCATATTTGAGAACATATAAGATGCACCTCAATTTAAGCAGGAATTTTTTTTAATAAATAAATGAGTTTAAACTATGAATATACAGTGACAGGTCTTTGCCTCACAATCAAGTCCTTTTTAAAGTTTCATATGTATTCAGATTCTTATTAAATCTCAATATTCTACAATTAAAAAATTAAATATTTGCTTGGGCCTACCAGAACTGGACCTTCTTTGAGAACTGAGATTCCTGCTTTGAAATGTAAACAAAGATGGTGATATTGTTAGAAGGGTAACAAATATAAATTTAATTATACAACATACAAAGAAGGAACATAATTCCCATCCCAAACTATAGGATAAACACTAGGTGTTCCAAGGAATGTGAAGAAAGATTAAGCAAAAAAATGGTGGAAATGACTTACTATTTTTCAGGAGGTCTTCAAATAAAAACCAGCACCCATGTGTGCAGCTAGAGAGGAAGCAAAAAGACAATGTCTGAGGGAGATTTAAGGGTTTGCTTTGTCATGTGACTAAAATGGACACATGATGTGGGAAAGTCCCTCCTTCGATGTAAAAAGGGAGACAATTCTTTTTGTTTCCCAATAGTTGTTTTTTTATTTATTATCATTAAATGTGACACAGATATAATAAATAGGTAAATCATTGATTTTCTTTTTCCTTTTCTTGTTTCCCAGGAGTTGAGGATTTTGAAGGACATGAAATGATCAGCCAGGAAAATAGGCAAGTTGTGTTTTATTATTATTATTATTATTATTATTTCTGTTTTTAGCATTTCACATATTGCTAATACCATTAGGAAAGGTATCAATTCAACTATTCTCCTTCCAACTATGCTTAAATAGTAGCGCAGAATGACCTCTAAACCTCAATTAGGTAACCAGTCTAGGAGAAGGAAAACTCTTAATTCAAACTGTGAACACCATTTAAGTAATTGACTTTGTGTCACATCCTACTTGTGCAGAGGGGTTGGTAAATATGTATAACCTGAACTTTTTCCTCCATTTTTTTGTCATATCTGGCAGCTTTTCAACTCAGATGGGAAGTACTGTACAATGTACCAGAGAACTGTTTTTTTTTTTTCTTGATATTTTCCTATGAAATTGAAGGTGCACATTATACGCGTATGCACTGTATACACGCAACATGGTAACAGTTTTGCACATTGATGAATAAAGATAAGGACAAGTATGTAATATTGAAGAGAAAATGTCTTATCTCCATATTTACAGAAACTGGAATTAGATAATAGTTTGTTCCTGCTGGTCTGTTGGAATGGTCTTGATTCCATTCTTTTAATGGACAAATTCCAAACAAATAAATCAGAAAGAAAGACAAGCAGAATTTATGAGGAAGAGCGGATACATAAAGATTTATTATTTTAACAAATATTATCGACCAACACTGAAAGCAAACACAAATAAGAAAAAAAAATACAGCATATGCATTATCACATAACCTGAAAAAGCAAAGTTTTCTTACTGTCTCTCGAAAATAATTAAGAAATACTTGATTACCTAATGAAAATGGACCCTAACAAAGTGCCTAGAGAATATGCTAGATGCGAGCGGAACAAGAATGCTGGATGCAATCTTAAACAAATTGTGGAAACAACACTTAACAAGGAAGCAGCTGTATGGCCACATGCCCCCTATCACACAAACCATCGGTGTGAGATAAACAAAACATGCTGGACACAGCTGGAGAAGCAAGGACAAACTAATAAGCGATGATCTCCAGTAGAAACCAGCACATGGGTATACCAGTGCAGGCCGTCCAGCAAAAAACTACATTGAACAGCTCTGCATGGATACTGGATGCTGCACAGAGGACCACCTAAGAGCAATGAATGATAATGATGGTTGGAGAGAGGTTTTCATGGGTATCCATACTACATGATGGTGATGATGATGATGATATTCTGTGTATAAAGTTTAAGTTGAGATCGATTAAAACAGAGTTTTCAGTAATTTATAAATAAGTGGACATATGTAAATCAAAACCCATCTATTTGCATGTATATATATTGTGAATATAATATATATATATATATATATATATATATATATATAGGGTGTTCATAAAGTTTTGCAGCAGTTTTAAAATTGAAAACTTCATAACTCACATTATACAAATGATAGAATCATTTAGTAAAATACATATGAATGTTTAACTCTTTAAATCTTTTGTTGGACTTTATAGACACTTTGTGTGTGAGTATATATATATATATATATATATATATATGTATATGTGCGTGTGTAGTAGAGATATGTGGAACACAGGAACAAAACTCAGACAAGTGTGATCCACATATCTCTACTATATTCTGTCAGATTTACTCCAATCCTCCTTCCTCATATATATATATATATATATATATATATATATATCATAAGCATAAATATGTACATTTTGAAATTCTTATTTTTATGCACTTCCTATAATAAAAAATTGAAAAACAAAAATTCATGAAATAAAGAAAAAAATAAGGGAAAAACATTAATTGGAATCTTGATAATATTTATATAATGATACTCTTGTTCCAACAAAATTTGACTGTTATCATCTTTAAACACCGTCTAGTAAAGAATGATATCGGCCAAATGACTGTTGTCACCTCACCTAAATAATGGACCATTCCATTTTTATTATAAAGAAAGAAAGGAAAGAAAAAAGATGTGCTACACAGAAAAAATAATAGAAAGAAAGAAAGAGAGTAGGAGAAAGATAGAGAGAGGATGTGTGCACATGGAAGCTATAATGCTTATCTGTTTCATTCAAACATAGTAAAAAGATTAAAAAAAGGAAAAGAAATAGTGAGAGGGAGTTAAATCAAGATTATTATTCATTTTACGTATTGAAATATTTAGCAATAGCTCTTAAGTAAACATATCAAACGTTGTCACAA
>CM042148.1:115383971-115726471 GCA_023376005.1 Doryteuthis pealeii
TTACTCAATGTCACATTTTGGATTGCAAATAACGTCGGTTAGTTCCGGAACTAACCGACGTTATTTGCAATCCAAAATGTGACATTGAGTAAAGAACTTCAACAAACACCATGGGATCTTGCTCAACAGCCTGATGATTGCTATTTAGCATGAAACCTGGGTCGCTGTTTATAATGAACATTGATCTGTGAAAACTTTGTAGAATAAATAAATATATATATATATATATATATATATAAAAGAGTCATTGGCCTCTATGTGAACTCAGATGGAGACATCTCTACACTAGATAGCAAGACTCAGAAATTAGTTCACACAACTAGGTTGTAATATCTCATCTACAGAAATCCATGTCGATATATGCATAGGAAACGTATGGAATATTATAGAAAGATCATCTAATGTAGACATTTCAACACTGGATGACAAGATTGAACATAGTTCACATACCTTGGTAGTAATATTTCATCCACAGAAAGCGATATCAATATACCCATAGGAAAGGCTATAAACAGATTATTGATCATATGGCAATCTGATCTCTCTGGTAAGATAAATCAAGAATTCTTCCAAGCTGTAACTGTATCAGTGCAATTGTATGGTTGCACCACTTGAACTGGAATACACTCTGGCTGTTATTTAGGCTAGACGGCCTGTCGGAGAGGGCCCCTTCGATCAATTGGTCTGTCACAACAAGCCCTAGCCTTTATATGATTGTCCCAACCCTATTGCTTTTATGGAAAGCACCAACCCTTTTTATCATGTGCTAGAAAGTGGTGGCTGAGGAATATGCAATAACTGTTCATCACCATTACTCCAGATCCATTCTGTCCAGCCCGGATTGGTAGTATCTGTTTGGATTCCCATCTATGGATTAAATAGAAAAAATAAGTTTTAAAAGATATGTTTAAAAAAAGAAATTGAGTACCCACCATGAATGAATAAATCAAAATATCTTTGGCATGAAATAACCCAACAAGGGTTGCAATGCCATAAAACCAACCAACTAACATGTAGCAACAGATGTAACTAATCAGATACCTGTGTGTGACTAAGCAAAGTACAATGATACCTTGAGTTATGAGAACCCCAACTTCTGAGTTTTCAGAAATACAAACATAAATCCATCTCGTGGTTGATTTTTTTGCTTTGTATTCAGGAACTAAAGTTTCAGGTAAGAGCAAGCTTCAGATATGTTTATGTTAATAAATATTAATACCTATCTCTATCTATAATGTCCTGGGTATGATGTTAAACTGGATCCAATTTTGAAGTTCCAATTTTGGACCTCAGAGTAGTGTAGAGTACCCTTTTATAGCCATTACTCACAGGTACACTCTGACCTGGAGTTTAAAAAAAATGGAGTTTAAAATTTTTTTGAATAGCTATCAAACATGAATAGAACAAAACATCTTTGGCATAAAATAATCCAATAAGGGTTGACATGCTGTAAAATCCAACAAACTATCTGTAGATATCTTATTATAATGGAGATTGTGTGTTTGTCTGTCTGTAACCGAAACTATATCACTACTTAAGTCACAATTCCCTTTGTTATTATATCACATTCTCCATGATTTTATTTTTATTTAAACCTCAATTAATAATAAAATTGTTTTACATTATTAATACTCTTGACCACATGTACATACTAATAACATGCAATTGTATTTATATATACAACAAAATAGCGGTTTACAGAGTGAATGGGAAGGTTAATTTGCATATTGATCTTAAAATTTGATTTTAATAAATATATGCTTAGTATTATTGATTTCTAATTCTTTGGGTTTATCTTATTGAATATGAGCAAAAATCTCGGGGATAAATATTAAAAGAAATCCATTAACAAGTAATTACTAATATTATTCTTTACTTTCTATTTTAACTAAATAGTTAAATTAGGAAAATTTACCAATGAAAGACTGGAGTGATCGAAAATGATGGAAGAGTTAGTTTCAAAGTTGTTCTATTTTTCAATCATACCCCCATCTGTTCCAAATCTTTTTATCTGCATTCTTATTCAGTTTCATTAGCCTTTCTAATTTAACATGATATTTTATTAGATTAAAACTTTAATACTTGCACCTAGAGGGTGCATATATTTGCTAGTACAGTTAATAAATTTGGAAACTTAATGTTTTACTGAACTTATTAATATAAGTGTATTTGAAGCTCAATTGTACCTCATATTTTAACCTTAACACAAAGCAACAAAAATCAACAGCTGAATAACAGCTCATAACTCAGAAAACTCCTAAGTTGGGCATTCGTAAGTCAAGTTACCACTGTATAACAATAACTATTAAATTATCAGTTTCTTTTTATTTTCTAAAAGTTTCTTTTAACTATTCCGTTTGTGACGGTGCATTATATTAACAGAATTTTATTGGATGTTTGAACTTTTCAAAGTTGGCTAACCTAGAAAATGCAAACTTTGACACAAGTTTTATTAGGTGATCAGTAATAGATTGAAGGCTTGATTAGATTTTTTTTTTGAGAAGGGATGAGGGTTGATACAGGAAGTAATATTTATGTTATCATCATGAGGACTTTTTTTGTTCTCTCTCTTTTTTTTTTCATTTTTTAATAAGGCTACAATAATTTTTGTCTAAGAAATCCAGTGTCAATGTCAGTCAACCGTACAAAGTTCAGAGAAAGTGAGAGGAGTCATTTTTCTTTTTTTTTACTTCATTGATTTTACCCTTTTCAATGTTGTTAATAATAAAGTACTTTTCCTTTTGTCTTGCAATTCGATTAACTCTTGAGAGAAAATTTGACATTACTCACAATGTTGAGGGCTTGCTCCTTAGTTTATTTTTTTTTTTTTTATTGTTTTTTTTGTTTGTTTGTTGTTTGTTGCTTTTGTTTTGTTTATTATTATTTCGAAATGTCAAGAGTAATACTGTTAAAGAATAAAGCCCCAAAAACTTGATATTGCAAAGATTGAAACAATTTCTTACTCAGCAAAAATATAAATAATTATAAAACAAAAAACCAACAAACATAGTTTCCAAGATAAAAGAGTATTAAAAAAAAAACAAGGGAGACAACTCCAAAGGGAATAATAAAATCCAAAACAAAGAACTAAAGATTGAGACTTAATGAATATAATATAAAAGTCCAGCAATAATAACAAAAGAAAAAAAAATGCCAATAACAACAACAATAATGAAACATATCAATCAACAAAACAATTAAATTGTTATTCGTAAAACATATCCAAAAATTTAAACCAAAAAAAAAAATCAAGTGTTAAATTCTTGTTACTCATTCCTATTTATTTGAAAATGTCAATCAATCGCCATTTTTTTTAAGCTTTCGTTTTTTGATTATTTTGTGGGTAAATTTTTACAAGATAATTGATAAACATCCTTGAGGAGGAATGTTTGAACACAAGCTTGTGGCTTTCGTAGCTATTTTATTTAAATTCTTTTTTAATTTTTTTTTTTTGTTATTGTCAGTGATTTGATGTGTGAGGTGGGGTTAGAGACCAGAGCAATGTGTTCAGCTTGATCCTTGGAGTTTTATTTTTCCTTATTTTTTAATTTCTTTTGTTGTTGTTGTTTTCATTTCTTAGTTTCTCATTTCACAATTGTTTATATATTTTCTTGTTTTCTTTTCTTCTTCATTTATTTATTTTTTTTGTTGTTGTTGTCCTTTACTCAGAATTTCTTTCATTTTTCATTTCTTTCTTCAATTCATAATCTTTCAAAACTTTTCCAACTTTCTTAGCTGTTTTTTTTTTCTTTACTTATCATTTTTCTTTGTTTCTCTTATTATTTGTTGAATGAAAGTTCTGTTCTGTCCTTCTCCTTGGACTTCCTTACCAAATAGTCCTTCATTTCAACTTGTATATCTTTCTAACTGTTTGCATTTCTTTCTTTCCTTTCTTCTTTCCTGGCTAATTGTTTGCATTTCTTTCTTTCTGCTTCTATATCTTTTTACTTGCTCGCATTTCTTTCTATCTTTCAATACATTTTTTAGAATTGTTTTCCCTGTATTTCACTACGTGTTGCATTTCTTGCTTTTCTTTTCTCCATTCTTCTTGCTATATTTTTCCATTTTCTTCCTTTCTTGTCATTCTTAAACTAAAGTTCTATTCTTTCCTTCTTTTAATTCCATATTGAATAATCAGTTCTTTCATTCTGCTTCTGCATCTTTTTACCTGCCTGCATTTTTTTTTCTTTTCAATTTTTTTCATTCTCTATTTCAGCCTGTTTTTATATCTCTTTACATTTCTTTTTTCTTTCTTTCGATGCATTTCATTACAATTGTTTTTCCTTTCTTTGGATTTCTTTTGTTGTTGATTTTCCTGCTTTCTTTTTCTCTATTTTTCTTGTCTATTTTCCATTTTGTTTCTTTCTTTTCTTTTGTTGATCAAAAAATTGATTCTTTTTTTTTTCAATTAATTCCATACTAAATAATCAGTTCATTCTTTCTTTCTATTTTTTTTTTTACCTGCTAGCATTTCTTTGTAGTTCTTTATTTCCTTCTTTCTTTCAATAAACTTCATTAGAATTGATTTTGTATTTCATTTCTTGTTGCATTTCTGCCTCTCTTTTTTTTCTCTATTTTTCCATTTTCTTTCTTTCTTTTTTCTCCTGTCTACATTACATTCTTTCTTTCTTTCTTTCTTTCGATTACTTTCTTCTTCTTTCTTTCAATTATTATTAAACAACCCTTTCTTTCTTTTTTCCTGTCTTCATTACATTATTTATTTATTTCTCCTTTTTTTTAGATTACTTTTTCCTTTCATCAACCAACTTGCTATTTCACTCTTAACATTTTCAATTCCCTCTTTCATTAATTTCTTTCTTAACTTCATTTATCTTTCCTTTATTCTCATCTTAACTTCATTTATCTACATCCTCCATTTTGTATTTATTTGCCAGTTCAAATATTCTAAATATCAAAACAAAAACAAAAAACAACAAAAAATCCCTCTTGTTTTTTCCCTTTCCTCTAATGAAATAAAACACAGACCCCCCCCCCCCTAAAAAAATCACAATTTATGAAGGCTTGACAGTCATGTTAGTGCATTGGACATTGCACTTCTGACTGATATCCTTAGTTTGTTAACATTTTGCTTCAAGCTCCTTTTGAGTCTTTATTAAAGGAGAGGGCTAATTTTCTTTCTTTTTTTACCCTTCTTCACATTCTTTCTCTTTCTTCTGTAATTGAAATTTATTATCATCTTATTATTTTTATTTGGATGTTTTTTCTTTTTAGGTTTTGGTTTTTAAGACAAGTCAGAATTCATCTTTCCTTGAATTCCATTATATTCTCTTTTGAAATGTGATTTTCTTCATTGTTTTTTATTTTATCTTAATTTGTTTTTCATTCATATAATTTTCTGATGGCTGCCAGCTGTTCTTTGCTACCAGAATAGAATTTCAGGGATTTATTATTCACTTCTCAATCAATTCTTTTTTCCCCCTAAACTCTCTCTCTTTTTCTGTTTAATTTTTATCTTATATCTATTCTTTCTTACTTCCCTTTCTTTCTTTCCTTTGCTTATTCTCTTTCTTTCTTTCTTTCTTCTTCTTTCCATCCCTTCTTGCTTCTTCTTTGTTTTGTGTATGTTTTCTGAGTATTGTACTATTTTTTTTTGCATTATCGTTTTTGTATTTCATTCTTCTTTCTTTTTCTGTTCTTCCTCTTCGTTTTGTCATTCTTTTTCTTTTATTTCATTTTTTTTTCTATTTTCCATTTCTTCTTTTCTTCTTCTTCTTCTTCTTCTTATTATTATTATTATTATTTTATTATTATATTATTATTATTATTATTTCTTATCTACCATTTTGATTTTCAATTTAGGATTTATTATTTCTTCCTGTTATAATAGAAAGATCATGGACCTATTAGTATATTTTGTTAAAGCTAGATACAATTCTATTATTTTTTTAAATTCCATATGAGAAAAGAACCTCTAAAACTAAAATCTGCAGTCCCCCTTTTTTAATGTTCTTCTGGTTTTGGTTAAAACAAAGATACAATTGCTAAAAAGTTCATCCAAAGATTTTGTTTCCCAAAAACAGAAATTAAAACCTATAATGAGCAATCTCACAACATCACACATGTAGATATATTTTGTGTGTATACTATTAGTGTCAATCTCTTATATATATATATATATATATATAAGATGAATGTTGGGAACATTTTTTTGGTTGTCTTAGAAGCATGGAAAATATATGTAGAAGAGTAAAAACCAGAATTAAAATCAAAATAATGAATATTGTGTTCTTAATCTTATTCATTTTCTTTATATTTTGGGGTACGTTTCCCTTTGACAAAAGTTTCTTTTAGATGAGTCAGATGTATAAAAATAAAAATAGAATAAAATGTAATGAATTATGTGCTGTATATGTTTTAATGTTTATTTGTTTATAAATAGTATTTTTCTTTGGCATAATTTATATGGTTTTAGTGAACTTATTAACATAAGCATATCTGAAGCTCGCTGATACTTTAAATTTTAACTCACAAAACAGCCAAAAATCAACCAATTGACAGCTCGTAACTGGGAAATCTCATGAAATCTAAGTAAATATTACTGAGTATCGAGGATGAGAGAAATGGAGAGGTGAGATACTGTCAGTAAGTAACTAACTGCTGTTGACTTCATGTCCACATTACCCTAACTTATATATATATATAATATTGTTTGGAGGATATGTGCTTAATTGAAGTCATACCTAATTTTTGAAAATTAATTAGTTAATAATTAATGAATTTAGGCGGGCATATATGTTCAAATGTAAGGCTAAACAGATCGAGAAAATGTCAATCCCTGAATGTATATTTCAACCTATTACGTCTCATCAGCAAGGTTATAGACATGGAAGACTGCTCCGTGTGTGACTCGAAACCTCGACTGCCAAGCTGACAGGTGGAGATTCTAACCACTACACCAGCTTGCCAATCCCAAATTCTTCGTCCGTGCTGATGAGACCTAATAGGTCGAAATGTACATTCAGGGATTGAAATTTTCTCGATTTGTTTAGCCTTACATTTGAACATATATGTCCGCCTAAATTCATTAATTATTAACTAATTAATTTTCAAAAATTAGGTATGACTTCAATTAAGCACATATCCTCCAAAAATTGTCAGCTAAAAGCCATTTCAAATAAACACAGTGTTTATTTACGTACTTTCATATATATAAATATATATATAATACATAATAAGCATAGAAACAAATGTATACTTTATAAACATTTAAGCAACAGGCTTCTCAGCTTATAACAAATGGGTAACCAAATTTACTTACCAGGTCGTTATAAATATAGACAGAGAGAGAGAGAGAGAGAGATGATATAGAGTGCTATATTAGTAAGTAAGTAAATAGTGCTGAATATCAAGGATGAGAATTGAATTGGTGAGATACTGTCAGTAACCAAGTGTTGTTTACTTCATGTCAGAATTATCCTGATGATCTGTTAGGCAAAACCTAGGTAAATATTCTCTTACTCATTAAGCTTACTTTATTATATATATATATATATATATATATATATATAATATATATATATATACAGAGAGAGAGAGAGAATCCTTATAGAAAAAGTTGTTGTGATTCAGCATGATGGAATTTACCAGGTAATAATGGAAAAAAGGTGTGAAATGATTATTATAATTTCTTATTTCGTATTTGCCATTTTTGTAATTGATATTAACAGCAAATCTGATGACCTGAAAAGGAAAGAAACAAAATTCATTTTTTCTTCTTCTTTTTCCTACGAACATGCATTTCAATTAATGTAATTTTTGTTGAGTAATACAATTAGCATGATTGGTAGATCAGTGTATAATGTAAAACAAATATCACCTCATCATGTTTTTATTTTATCTTATATTTATGTATTGGAATTTGGGATGGAACAAGGAGAAGGGTACTGCCCACCACTTTAAGATTTAGAAGAATTCACTTTTGGCAATGTGGTGATGAATATTGCTTCTTAAAAGGAGATAGATTCTTAGATTCTTCCCTATCGACATAAATTTCTATTAAGAAAGAAAAAGAAACAGATTTATGCCCCTTGGGACTATTTATAAATTATTTCAAAAGAAGCCTAGAATATCAAAGAACTGATTTCACAAGTTTTCAGCTTTGATGGATTAACCCTTTTATTACTATAGATGAATTTATGTATATGTATATATATATATATATATATATATATATATATATATATTACACACACACACACACACACACACACACATATATATATATATATATATACACACCCCCACACATATATATATATATATACACACCCCCACACATATGTATATATACATATATATACAGTATGTGCATGCATTTAAGCATCACATTTTCTTGTAGGCATATTTTATTAAAGATGTCAGACAAAGATTTGGAGTTGAGTTTTTTTTTATTAACCTTTTCATGTTCAGGATCAAGATGTTTCAAAAGAGGCTGTATAATAATTGTTCAAAATCACTGGTGTTATATCCTGACTAGATGAACTTTCAAACTTCAGTGGTCATTTGTATTATTTGGACTATTGTCCTCATATTTATTGCTATATACACAACATTTCAACCAATGTCCCCTCTGGTCTTTTTCAGGTGTTACTTGTCAATTATGAGAGCCTTCATGGAACTTCAAACCGAACCCTTTATTCAATCTACCAGGGTAGACGTCTATCATTCTGTTAACAGTGACCATGTAGTAAAAGTAAGTAAAGTTGGTGGGGTAGCCTAAAGTCGGTATCAGCCAAACAGCGAGGTAGTCTATCCCCTTTTCACTAGCGCCAGACCAAGGAGATTGTTTTTGCCTCTGAGGTGGAGTGCCACATATACCATCAACTTTATCACACAGGTCCATGTGCCACTTATACTCTCAGTTGGTGAGGGCTGGTATCCCAATCAGGAACCTTGTGGTTCTTAGGCAGATGCTTTACCGACTCAGCTAAACCTGACCTATACTGGACTAAAATTCAAAAATTCACACAAATAGTATTCATTGGTCATTGTTGAGGATGTACATATGACCCTACCAGATAGGATGAAGTCTTATAATAATTGTCCTAAATAATTGGTGTTGTATCCCAAGTACATGAACTTTTTACCTTTGTTGGTCATTGTCAAGGATATGCGTGCAACCACACCAAATAGAATCCGATAATGTGATTAATGAATGTTTGAATACAAACATTCATCACTTGCGTTTGATGAGAGAAACAGTCAATTGGTACTGGTTTGAATGCGTAGAATTTGCAGATCAGTAACATCTGACTATAAATCACCAAGGCTTTAAAACTACGCATTTATATCAGGTGCATTTATGTATCACAGATTATGAATTAAAAGAGATTTTCTTAAGTGTGGAGCGTCTGCCTTTTTAAAAATAACCATGGCTTATATACTCACAAGTATACATGCAGACACATTTCATTTACATATATGTGTTTATATATGTATTGATATATGTATGAATACATTTATATGTTTTTGTATACATCTATGCATATATCTACACATAGACACACATACATGCATATATGTGTGTATGTGTGCACATGTGTGTCTAAGTGAAATATATATAAGAATGCATTTTTGTGAGATGTATACACTTCTACACATCTATACATATATATACACAAGTATATGCATATATATCATTGTATAGGTATGCATGTGTGCCTGTGAAATATATATACACACACACACACACACACACACACACACACACACACACACACACACACACATATATATATATATATATATATATATATATATATATATGAATGTATTTTTGCAAGATATAAATATATATTTGTATACATCTATGCATATATTCACATATAGACACACATGCATGCATATATATATATATATATATATATATATAGTATATGTAAAAACAAATTTCTTTTATATGTATGTGTGTGCATGTATGCTTAAGTGAAATGTAATCTTTTACTTTTGGCCCATAGACAGAATACACACACACACACACACACACATATATATATATATATGTGTGTGTGTGTGTGGCTGAGAGGCTAGAGTATCTGTTACACTCTCCGATATAGCAAACACTTTCGTCTGCTGTTCAATGAAGACATTGGAATCATAGATGGATAAGCATTCTGACGCCAGCACCAAATCACAAACAAGCCTCACTGCAGATTCAAATTTCTGTCTCCTTATCCAAACTTTACCCGCCCCCCCTCCCACTCCCTCGCACAGCACTTTTATTTACATTCTTATGAGGTATAACATTTTCAACATGAATGCAACAGTCTTTGGAACGATATTAAAAATAGTGTACCATTCAGTTCCATTCCAAGAATTTCCTTCACTGCATGTTAATGCAAAGAGGCTACAATTCTTAGATATCAAATGAGAGTTTTAAAAAAGATATTTAAAACTGTCTCCTTTTTAAAGAGTAAAATCCATTTACACACACACACACACACACACACACACGCACACACACATTCATATATATATATATATAATATATATATGTGTGTGTGTGTTTGTATTTGGGCAGCATTCTTTCATTCATACATGTAAAACAAAAAAGCACATCTCCTGTTTAACAATTTTATTAACCATCTTTTCGAGCTTGGGATAAAAAGTTTGGTGGACTAATCCATCCAAAGGTAAAAAAAGTTGGCCAGAAAACTCAAAAAGATTGTTAATAAAATTGTTAAACAGGAGATGTTCCTTTTGTTTAATTCTACATGTGTGTGTATATATATATATATATATATATATATATATATATATATATATAACCCAAACTGGTTTACCTCAGTCAGTAGAGCGTCCACCTAGAAACCATAATCTACCACTAGTGAAAAGGGAATAGACTCCTTCACTGTCTGACTGATACTGACATTAGGCCACCCAGACGACTTTACTTTTACTTAGTCCAGTTGGACACATGGCTTAACAGATATAGGGGTTGAGTTAATATAGGTTTAAGTGACAATCCTCTGTAGTTTGCAGGTTCAATCCTGGCCAAGGGTGATAATAACATAGAATACTTAAGCTCAGTCGGCAGAGCACTTGCCTAGGCGATTGTCAAATTTCCTGGTTTGATACCGGCCCTCACCAACTCAGCATATGAGTAGCACAGGATTTGTGCAGTAAAGTAAGTAGCTGATGGTAAATATGGCACTCCACCCTAGACACTAAAATAATCTCCTTGGTCTAGCGCTAGTGAAAAGATTATAGACTCCTCTGCTGTATGATTGATACTAACATTAGGCTGCCTTGATAACTTACTTTATATATATATATAATATCAGAATTATGCTGAAAATCCTTTCAGTGAAACCTAGGTAGTTAATTTTTGTCATTGATTCAGTTCCATAAACTGCCTCTACAATTATGTTTTGAGCACTTCCCAATAATTATTCCACCCTGTCAGATGGGGCTTCAGAATACATGGACTGCAATTCTGCAGAAGAGCAAAATCCCCCCTAATGGGGCAACCTGTGATGGTTGAGGACTATTTTAGTGGCTGAGACTTGCAACACTCCACTTTCCCCCTTATTCAGGCTAGATGGGTGGTCAGAGAAACTTGCTCCAATCAATTGGTTGGTCACATCAAGTCCTAGCACCTATATGATTGTCCTGACCCTTTTGCCCATATGGCATGCCCAAGCCCTTTTTAGCATATTAGCTAGAAGGTGGTGGTTGAAGGTCTTAATGTCATCGATATGACGTTAAACTATCTGGTGAAATTCCTATTCTGGAGCTCTGGAGAATGTGGGGTACCCCTTCATCACAATTACTCCCAGGTCCACTCTGATCCTGTTAGGTTCCAATCTATAAAGAAAAATGAGTTTTAAGAATATGTTTAAGCATAACTAAGTTTTTTTATATTGAATATCCATTAAGCATAAATAGAACAAAATGTCATTGGCATGAAATGACCCAACAAGGGTTGACATGCCATAAAATCCAACAAACCAAACCAGATCACACACATATACATATATATATATGTGTGTGTGTGTATATATAGTTGTTGCAAGAAGGTTTTATTCTCTCCCACGGTTTCAGTGTACACCTTCTTTAGGAGAACTAAATAGTGTAGGCAACATCCCTTTTATATATACTTGCCATAGTTAAGCAGTCTGGTTTGGAATTATTTTGATTACTCTTTCTGTCTTTTTATTATTTTGTATAAATTTTAGTTTCTAAGTCTTATCATTTTTCTGGGTTTTTTTCTTTCTTTGAAATCAAATATTGTTGTCTATCTGTGGATTTACACATCTACTTCAGTCAAGCTAAACTAAATTGTAATTCTATCTGTCATCTTCTATTTCTATTCACTCCCTCCTCCTTTTTTCCTAATTCACTCAGTTTTTATTTTATTTGTGTATATGACTGTAATGATTAGTTTATTTAACTCTGGAATTAATGTATTTTGTTTTTTCTTACAAGTTAAGAGAGGGGTTTATTCTTAATAATATGTTAGTGATTTATTACCCTTATGTTTACATATCTCCAATGAATATTTTCTCCTATCAAGCAGGTTCTGCAAATATTTGATTTTTTAAAAATATTTCTCATTTAATTATTGGTTTTATATTTTGATTCTTTAAGTTCCAGACATAGTTAGGGTTGGTATAGTTTTTAGCTTGATATTTGAAAATGAATGTTTGTGATTTGCAAATCTAGTTTTAAATTCAGATTTTCTACAGCCCACATAAAATTAAGTAAGGTTTGTCTTTTTGAATTTTATTTAGTAAGATTTGGCTTTTTGGCTTTTTTAACATAATGTTTGACTTTTTGATATATATATATATATATATATATATATATATATATATATCACTGATTTGGGTCAGTAAAATATATCTATTTCTAGGTATGGAGTTAAGCAAGGTAGAGCCTATCTGTGATTGGACATGGCAATCACATGATACACCTAGAAGTTTTTCAAGAGACAATAATAGACCAACTCCACAATAAGGTTGAAAGAATCCATCTCCAAGAGAATAGATGATAGAAGAAAACAGTTAAACAAAGAAATTAAACAACTCAATCCTTGTTGGATCATTTAATTCTAAATTCAGTCTTTTTATGCTCAGCATTTATGTTGCTTCAAATAACTAGGGATGATAATCATTGGTAAATTTCTATAGTTTTAAGTAACTATAATATACAATATACAAATAATTTGTATACAGTTATATGGTCCCGAGTATTACAATCTAATGTGTCCTGGGTATGATGTTTAACTGCAGCTAATTGTAAAGTTCTAATTTTAGAGCTCTGGGGAGTGTGGAATACCCCTTCATCACCATTACTACCAGGTCCACTTTGACCCGCAATTGTTTTTAAAAAATTGACTACCCATCAAAAATGAATAAAACAAGATGTTTTTGGCATAAAATAAACCAACAAAGAAACATCTAATCAACCAACCATGCAAACTTATACTATGAATTTTTACACAATATGGTTTAAACTATTTCTATCTAATATTAAATTTTTTTAACAGATCTATTTGACCATCGATGGGAATTAAACAAGTACTACCACTTTGTGTCTGAACAAACCTAGGAGTAACAAAGGGATACTTTTGTACTACAGAGCTCGACATCTTGAGCTTTACCACCAATCACAGTTTATTGTCATACCAATGAATTCAGAAATCATGTTATATATGAAATGATATTTATGATTTACTCATGTATTTTGTCCATATCAGTGGACTTTTATCCTTTACAAATCTTCCAAATGAATGAACCTCTACTTTAGTAAATAAAAACAAACAGATTTTAAATCAGCCTAATACCTTTTTTATTTATCTTAAATGTATAAAAATGTTTGATATTGAAGAATATTACTATCATTTCAGCAAAGTGTAAATCAATCATATGAGTAAATCCAGAAGTTCTAAATCCAGTTATTATAGTTGATTTTATCATTTTGAGAACATTCAATAAAAACAAACAGTATACATATTTGTAAGGGTGCATAAAACATTCATTTAAAAAAACAACAACAAATGAAACAGTCTTTGATGCATAGATATACAATCATACATCAAACAGAGAAATGAATTAAAGAACACTTATGTATATATATATATATATATATATGTGCGTGTGTAATTGTAAACAAATGTAATCCACCCATCATATATTATCGAATGATAGCAGATTGTTCCATCTGAAACTCTAAGTAACATTATTATCATACTTTGGACGTTTTATAAATTTACATTAAAAAAAAATAAAACAGATTTTCTCTACAGTTTCAGATATTGAGTGATATTTTTGACTTACATATAAAAGCAAGAAACTTGTCTCTGCCCATCAATTCTTTCTATCACACACACATACACACACACATACATATATCTATATATATGTATATCATGGACTCTGACCGTTTTATACATATATATATATTTGCATATATACATATATATATTTGCATACACACATAAAATTTTATGTATATATATATATATATTATATATATATATAGTCTCTGATGCATTGATATACAATTGTACATCAAACAGAGAAATAAATTAAAGAACACTTAAGAAGAACTCTCTGATCTGGATGTATAAACACAAACTTATATATGCACATATAATTCCTATATTTCTAAATTCTGCTCTCATCTTTTATTAATATTTTTATCTCAAGATTTGAATCAGTGGTAACTCTCATTAGCCTCCAGGTGTCACAGAGTACAGATATTTGCATATAAACACAAAAGCTACATTTGATTCTTTGACTGGGGATTGAACCCATGGAACCATTTGTACCTCATGATATCTGTCACTGAAAAATGAGGGTAATCAGTCCTAAGTAGTCACGATCTGTGCAAAGCATCAGTGGGATTTTGAAAACAAATCTATTATTAGAAAAAAATTATATAAAAGCAAAAAAAAAGCAAAAAAAAAACCTGACAGTTGGAATGAAGCAGAACAAATAATATTCTCTAAAAAGTAAATCCTCTTTTCACAATGACCATTTGTGTTTAAAAAAGAAAAAAAAATGTCAGAATAAAATGTTTATGTAAAAGTAGATAATATAAAGAGGCATATAAATCGAGAAGAACAAGATGTTATTGAGATATGAATTATTAATGCTATTGTCCTGGAGATTTGAGTGAATGGTGTGTATACATGAACCTGACTCCCCCCCCACTCACACACACAAATATATAATATATATATATATATATATATATATATGCATGAGTGTATATCTGTATATATATGTGTAAATATCTATATCTGTGTATATATATATGTATATATATATATATATGTATTGTTGGTATACATAAACCCAACCCCTTCCACTCACAAACAGAAAAATATGTGTGGTGTGTATATATGCATATCTGTATGTGTATATTATATATATATATATATATATATATATGTATATGTGTGTGTGTGTGTGTGTGTGTGTGTGTTTATGAAATTATGTGTGTATGTATATAAATATGTGTGTATATATATATGTGTATTATAATGTATATATATATATATATATGTATATGTGTATATATGTGTGTATATATATATGTATATATATATATATATGTGTGTGTATATATATATATATATATATATATTGTGTGTATATATTATATATATATATATGTGTGTATATATATATATGTATATGATGTGTGTATATATATATATATATATATATATATATGTGTGTGTGTGTATATGTGTGTGTGTGTGTGTCTCTCTCTCTCTCTTTATGTGTGTGCCTTGGGACTACTTGTTTTTCTATATGTCTTTATTCTATCTCTGAATCTATTTCTATTCTATTCCAACCCATCCTTGACCAACACTTTTTTCTTCTCTGTCTTTTCTTTTTTATCACTAGACTGATGGTTAATCTTTCTTTATAAGTAATTGCTAATGGATGACCTGGATAAAAATTTACATTCTTCTGAAGCCAGGATTATACTATGATTCTATTTACTTTTTATGTCATATTTTTCTTTTTGTTTTAACTCCAATATATTCTATGACCAATTGTAGCAAATCAAAGTATCCAATTGTTTTAGCCATTATTTCTTATTGTTCTAATTTCCATTTCAAATACCATAGATCATTGGATGAAAAAAAAAATGAGAAAGGACTTTTTTTTCAAAGTTCCCAATCGTATACATATTACCCTGAAAATATTAATGTCCAGTGTATGACGTTAAAAAAATGGTGAAGTTCTAATTCTGTAGCTCTGGGAGTGTGAGGTGCCCATTTATCACCATTATTCACAGGTCTACACTGACCTGGAGTGGTAGTACCAGTTAGCATCCCATCTATGGTTAAATAGAAAATATGTTTTAAAAAAAATGTGTTTGAAAAAAATTGAGTATCCATCAAGAGTGAATAAAACAAAACATCTTTGAAATAACCCAATAAGGTTTGACATGCCGTAAAATCAAAATAGCCAGCCAGCCAGCCAACCAACCAACCTGAAAATCTTTGTGTAACATCATCTATATATTGATATGCTTGTTCCTTAATTTTCTGACCATTATCAGGATGTGACACCAGGTTGTTTTTAGGGGTTTGAAAAGATTTGTGCCTTAGGGTTACTTTGGTTTACTTTTTAACAGTATATCAACACTTCAATGGTTAGTTTATATGAGATAGAAAGGGGCTGGTTAGCTCAGTCAGTAGAGCACCCAACTAGGAATCTCAAGGTTCCAGGTTCGATACCGGTCCACACCAACTTAGCATATGAGTAGCACAAATTGGGTAATCTAATCTGTGTGGTAAAGTGGGGAGCTGACGGTAGGTGTAGCACTCCACAGCAAAAACAATCTCCCTAGTCTAGCCGTAGCAAAAAGGGGATAGACTCCCCAATGCCAGCTGATACAAACAATAGGTCATTCCAACATGTTTTACTTTGTCTTAAGTAATAATAGTCTTCAGCATAAAATAACCTAACACGGTTGATATGCCATAAACTCCAAACAACCAGCCTTTAAACACAGAAACATAATTCAATCCTAAACTAAGGAATAATTTAGTATAATTTTCATGTCATTAAATTAAACAGTAAAAAGTCTAGGATACAAACATTGATTCACTCAGCTTTAGTATAATAATGATAATAACACACATGTGTGTATATATATATATATATATATATATATATATATATATATATAGTCACTTTGTGTTTAAGATGAACAGCAGACCTATTCGCATTTTATAGGAATGAAATGAAAAGAGCACTGACTGAATTACATATACATTTTCATATAAAAAAACTTTTTTTTGTCATGAAATCACAGCAATACCAATGGCAATGTCTTGGTGAGCTTTCAGGAGTGTATAGTGAGCGTGGGTATTTAGATAATATAATCTTTAAAACAAGGTGGCACATGGTTTAATGATTAGAGTCTTAGGAAATGGACTCATTGACACAAGTTTAAATCCTAGATAAGGCTGTTTGCGTTTCACCTAGCACTAATACCTTTAGGAAAGGTATGAATCCACATACTCTCCCTCCAGCTATGGGTAAATAGTAGGTCAGACTGGGCTCTTTAACATTGGTTAGGCAACTAGGAGAAGGTAAACTCAGACCTGTTAAACTCAGTTTAAAATTTTACCTTGTGTCACATCCTGCTTGTGCGGAGAGGTTGGTAGATATATATAATCTTTAAAACATCATGATAACAATAATAAAAGAATAGAATAAATATTGTTCTTTCTTATAGGAAAATAGAATTTTGAATTGAATCTATGTTACTTTTGTTTTGATGTATCATGTCTTTTCAGTGTGGTTAGACGTTATCAGGCTACCTCCATATATATATATATATATATATATACACACACACAAGAATTACCAGTGAGTCCATAGCCAGACACATAATTTCATAGTTGTATATAAACCAATTCTTAAATAAAAGTAGTGAATAAATCACTATCAATAATTACATATATTTACAGAAGTATACGTGTGATATAAGCATTGTACAGTATATTGTAATGAAAATTAAATTTCTTATTCTTTCTTTATTTTGAAATTTTGCCAATAAAAAAGTTTCTGAATCCTGAAATCTATATTTGATATTAATTAGATAATATCAATTCAATTTTATTTCAGTCTGGTTATTTTCAATGTTTTCAAGGTGTCCAATCAGAATATACGACTTGAATTTTTGAATAGGAATGCAGGTCAGTGTGCCAGTATTGTCAACCAATGATTTAATTAGATACATATATATATACACACATACATACATACATACACGCACATATATATAAAGACCCAATGACCCCCTCTCCCTTTCTGTGTGTGTGTGTGTATATGAATATATAAAAAAATTTTCAACATAGATATATACAGAGTTTGATGAATAAATTGTTATGTGAATTATGCAAAAATTAAAATACCACTGACATCTCACTTATTCAGATACATTTACCAAAATTACATATATATGTGTGTGTTTATTGATATATATGTATACACATCTTTATATATTCACCCATATACTTTTATATACATAATTGTGTTCATTCATTTTTTATGTGTGGGTGAATGTATAGGTATATATATATATATATATATATATATATATATATATATATATATATATATATATATATACAGGGTGTGATGGGTAAATTGATATCTAAATTATGCAAAAATGAAAATAATATAGACATCTCATTTCATCAGATATATCTACCAAAATTACATGAAAATATGTTAAAATACTATAGATTAGATTTATTCTAAGAAATCACTATTGGCTTCAACCACATTCTCCAGACGACTTCAGAACCACCTACAAGTCTTTCCAATGGTCCCCTTGTTTAAATTGGTAAATGCAGCTATCATCCTTGCTTTCATTTCTAATTGGTGTTGGGCAGAAATTTGTTGGTCTTTCACTCATAATAATCAAGGGGACTGCAATCTAAGAAGTTAGACAGCCAGATGTTAAGGGTGCTGTGATCACAGAAATTTTCTCACAGCCAAAAATGGTTCTCCTTCTTGTATGGCATGGTGTAAAATCATGTTACCAGGGTCTTCCAGCAGCCATTCTCTCAATCTACGGCAGCATTACCTCCAAGTAAGATATATATTTACCAACTCATGCACACAAACAGGATGCAACACAAGGTCAATTTCTTAAACAGAATTTAACAAGTTTGAATTCAGTTTTTCTTCTCTTGCACTTCTTACCTAGCCATGGTTAAAGAGCTCAATCTGCCTTACTATTTATCCATAGCAGGAGGGAGAATAATTGGATGCATACTTTTCCAAAAGGTATTAGCACTATGTGAAATGCAAACAGCCTCGTCCAGGATTTGAACTCTGGTTAACAAGTCCATTTTCTACAAGTATAACCATTACACCTCATGTGTTCCACATACATCCAGGCACTTTTGATATAGGACTCCATGATGAGTCTATGTGGAAAGATGAAGAGAGGCATATTTTCACCATCACTAGTAAGAAGCCACAAACACCATGATTTGGATTGTTTGGTTTTCATCACTATCAATAGATTTGGTGGGGGGAGATCAAGCCAGATTGACACCCAAACACTTTGAAATCTTTATATTGGAGCTTCTGGGATGACTGCTAAGCAGCACAGTATCTAGTTTCCAGAGGAGTGAATTGAGTCATGGTGCTGCTTTTCTCACAGATAGTGCCCAACTGACTCAATTTTGCTGTACAGTAGACAAAAACTTACATAAACAAAGTACTTGCATGAAATTAATAATTTTGAATTTTGACAATTTACCCATTGCTCCCTGCATTTTTATATATAATGAAATATATAATCTGAGGAATTATTTCTTTGTTTAACTTTTATTTTTCATTTTTGAAAAATATTGCCTGGGGTTTATATTTTATTTAGAGGGGAGACTGATAATTAGATTTACTTTTTCAAAAATATTTTCCCAGTCAATAAAAGGGAAATTTGAGTCAACTCTGAGAAGGAAAATCAGAATGCTGAACTGATTTTAATAAGTGAGTCAAAAGTTTGAAATCTGGTCCAAGTGGTCCAACCATATGGTAATACTGATATGGCTACAACTTGGAAGAATTCCAGTTTTATTTTATCACAGAAATTAGATTTCCATAAAAGGATGCTGCATGCTCTTTTGAATAAATCTTGGAAGTAGCATCCTATGAAACAGGTGTTGTGTGGCCACTTATCTCCCATCTTACAAACCATCAACGAAAGACAGGCAACACTTGCTGGTCACTAAAGATCAACTCTCAGGCAACATCCTCCCTTTAGACTCCCACACCTGAATACATTCATGTTGGCCCACTAGCAAAAATGTACTTTAGTCAGCTCTGTACAGACACTGTATGCCATCTAGGAAACTTAGAATATATCAGTATATCTGTATGTATATATTTACCCAATTCCTCCACCAATTTTATGAATAATCCAATTTACAATTAATAACTTTCTTTTTCTTTAATGGGAGAACAAATATCAGATGCTTCTGGTTCATAAAAGACCCATCACTTTTAATGGAAACTATGTTGTTGTGTATAAATATAGGATGATAAGAAAAAATGGATATAAAATCCGCCAGTGTAATAAAGTATAAAGTTTTAAAAAAACAACAAAATTAAGTCAAACTAAGGCTCAAAATTCTTTTTGTATGATTCACATTTACCAACTATGTAAAGCCCTGTTGATGGTTTCATTAAAACCAAAACGTTTTAATGTCCACTGTCTGTAAGTCAATCTTTGACTTAATTTTGTTATTTTTTCATAAATATATATATACATATATATTTTGGATAATTTGTCTGTCAAATTTGTTGTATTTAACCAATAGTTCTAAAAATTGAGTTTTATATTCCTTTTTTCTGTGCTTACTAACATATTAAAAATTGGCATCATGTGGGCATTACATTCTGAGGAATGCATAAAAATATTCAAAATTGAGGGGTGTATGAATAATTTCATCATTGACTGTATATATTTACCAACACCTCCACACAAGTAGGATGTGGCAAAAGGCCAATTTCTTAAGCAGATTTCCTAGTTCACTATTCTCTTTAATCATAACCGAAGGGAGAATAGTTGGATTCATACGTTTCCCACTAGTATTAGCATTATGTGAAATACAAACTGATACATCGAAGATTTGAATTCGGGTCAAGGAGACTATTTCCTACAACTGTAACCATTACATCATGTACCTCCAATATTAAAGGAACTGTTTCAGTACTTTAGTGTGTCTATTTCATTTGTCATTTATAAATGTATTTACATCTACTTTTTAGTATGAAATATTGATGTGTATGCTATATATATATATAATATCCAATTGCTGCTTTAACTTTTCTGTTGCAGTGGCATTGGTAAATTATGTAAAAGTGCTCAATATATAAAAAATAAAAAGCAATAATAATATTAGTAATAGTGGAAAAAGATTATTACTAATATTTTATATATACATATATATATATATATATATACATATAGGAATGTGCAGGTCTATTCTAGCAAGTAAGATTAGAGATCATGCCTGTTGAAACCTTGAAGGGCTAAGCCACAAAACTGAAAATAATTAAAATGACTTAAACTTTACTCTTGTACCCACCCTGATAAGAGAAAAACTTTTTTTTTATTGTATGAAATTAGATCATTTTATTATTTTATTTATTGACTCTCTTGTTTTCTACTGATTAGATTTGTAGACACTTAATTGAAAAAAAAAGGAAAGAAAAAAATTAACAAATAAAAACGATGGTAGTTATCTCCCCTTTTTTGAAGAGTTCCTTTTTTTTTGTCTCTTTTAACTTGTTTCTTTTTTGTGTTTTTCTTTTCTAAAATACTGTTTACTTCAGTGAATCAGTTCTATAAAAATGATTAGAAAGATTTAAAAAAATGAGAAGTGAAGTAGAGAAAGAAAAGATACATTGAAAAATGAAAATAAAAAATTAGGTAAAGGAAAAACAATAAAAGATACCAAAAGATTATTAGATATTTAGGTTCACAGATATTTAATCTTGATATCTACATTAAATATTTAAGCATGTCTGACACAAGGCCATCTGAAATAGACTGCAGAATTCTAACCATTTACAAATTTTATCTTTCGTTTTTTTATTCTACTCTGTCGAGGTGATAATGTTCAAATGAGAACATTACTTAAGAGTTTATTCTTACTTCTCTAGCAGTGTCCAGCATATCTTGTTCATCTTATTTGAATAGTTTGTGTGATAGTAGGTAAGTGGCCTTACAGCTGAATTTTTGTAGGATGCTTCCAGGATTTGTTCAAAGCAGCTCACAGTATCCTTGTGTAGTTCCAATTTAGCTTTTTTCCCCAAGTGTTTCATTCAAGTCCTAGTGCTGCTGCCATACAGTTATTCTCTCCCCAGCTGTGGGTAAATAGTAGAACAGACTCTGTTCTTTAGCTTTGGTTAGACAACCAGTATGTATGTAGCTAAGCCCTCCAAATGAGCAGGATGTGACACTAGGTCAGTTTTTATTGGAGTTTAACAGGTTTGAATTATGAGCTTCTCTTTTCTGAGACCCGTTGTTAAATAGTCCATTCTGCTCTACCATATACCCAAAGCTGGAGGGAGAATGATAAGATTCATACCTTTTCAAGGGTATTAGCACCATGTGTGAAATGCCAATAGTTCCGTCCTGATTTTGAACTCAGGTCACATTGTCCATTTCTAATGATGATAACCATTGCACAATGAACATCTTTATACACACACACACACACACACACATATATATATATATATATATATATATATGATGAAATAAATTGGAATTCTCCTGAGCTCTAGCCATGTCAGTACTACTGTATGGCTGCACTGACATGGCTACATGGCTTATGATGATAACCATTGTACATTGAGTATCTCCACATGCATCCAAACACACACACACACACACACACACATATATATACATACAATATATATATTATATATATGTGTGTATGTATGTAAATAAAATGTGAATTCTCCAAGCTCTAGCCATGTTAGTACTACTATATGGTTGCACTGATATGGCTACATCTTGAAATTGGAAATATTATTAATATCATATATATCTAGGGGCCGAGGTGAGCTCAGTCAGTAGAGCATTTGGTTAGAAACCACAAGGTTCCTAGTTCGATACCGGTCCTTGCCAACTCAGCGTATGAGTAGCACAGGGATCTGTGCGGTAAAGTAAGGAGCTGATGGTAGGTGTGGCGCTCCACCTCAGACGCCAAAAAACAATCTCCTTGGTCTAGCGCTATTGAAAAGGGATAGGGCCTCCTGACTGGCTGATGACTTTAGGCCGCCCGACGACTTTACTTACTTATATATAACTCACATTGTATTTTTAGATTTTTAGATTAGAAAGATATGTGATGAGAGAGAGAGGGGAGAAAGAAAGAGAGATAGCAAGAAAACTTCGTGTTTGACATGAACAGAATGTGTTAAAAAGTGTGAGACAGAAATGATGATAATCTTGATAGATAGAAAGATAAAAGTAGAATTTGATAAATAAACATGCAAAAAAAAAGACAAAGTATTGAAATTTTATTTCCTGTCAACAGAACAGTTGGAACTCTGCCCAGAAATAGCGCTTGAAAATGATTACTGATTCAAGTTGCAAAGTGGTTGTTCTGAAGGCAATTCCTTGATCTCCAAAAATCATATGAACAATAACAAAAAGAGAAAAAATAAAACAAGAAGAAGGAAAATATTTGAGTGCTGCTGCTGCTGCTGCACATCAAATGGGGGGGAAAATTAGTCAATTGAACTTTCCAATTTTTTTCTATTATTTTTGGATTCTTGAAAAAAAAAAAGAACATTCATTTAAAAGTACAGAAACAGAATTAAGCTTAAAAATCAAGTAAAGCATTGTTCCCAATTATTATCAGCATCATCATCTTTATTGTTATCCCTGTTTTTGGTTTACCTCAGTCAATAGAACCAACTCCATAGGAATTGCAAGGTTCTATTTGATACAATGTTCCTATCAATTCAGCCTATTAGTGGCACAGATTGGTAATCAGATCTGTACAGTAAAGTGGCAAGCTTACGGTAGGTGTGGTGCTCCCCCTGAAAAAATCTCTCTGGTCTAGCACTAAGGTTCCCGGTTGATACTGGTTCTCGCCAACTCAGCCTATGAGTAGCAAAGATTGGGTAATCTGATCTGTGCAGTAAAGTAAGGAACTGACTGTAGGTGTGGTGCTCCACCAGGTCTAGCTCCAGCAAAAAGGGGATAGATTCCCTTGGTGTCCGGTTGATACCAACAATAGGCCAGTCCACCAACTTTTACTTACTCCCAAGCATTGGAATTGGAGGATTACAGTATCATCATCATCATCAAGCACACAGATTCCCTTGCTTCTCTCTCACCATTCTGTCCCTATTAGCCATTACCTTGGTAGGTTCTCGAGACGGCATACAATGTCTGCAAAACCTTGATTTTTTTTTATTTTTTGCTGGTCAGCAGTCATGGTATAATGATACCTGTCAGAGAAAATGGACATGGTGACTCGAGTTCAAATCCTGGTAAGCATCCTTCAGCTATAGGTAAATAGTAGGGCAGACTATGCTCTTAACCTTGGTCAGGCAAATGGTTTAGGAGAAGGAAAATACTGAATTCAAACCTGTTAGTCCTCTTAAAATAACTGACCTTGTGTCACATCGTACTCATGCAGAAGGATTGGTAAATTTATACTTTCCTTCAGTGCTTATCGTGTTTTGTTTTTTGTACTTGGATAGCTTGTGAGATTGGCAGTAAGTGGCTGGACAGCGGTGTTTTTGTAGGTGTTGTGTGTTGTTAAAAACTGACCAGAGTATCATCTTAGGATTTTAATGTTTTGCATTAGCACAAGGATAACCATTACTGCTGGATAGTGACTTTATTTTTATTCTATTTCTTACTGTCACCTTAGAAATGCATCTGCAATGGGCCACCATTAAGGATAGAAGACTTTTAAATAACCGATAAATCGGCTGACCATGTCAATAGCACCGTTTATGATTTTGCTAGAAAGTCAACAAATGACGTTAAACTCTATCTAGTTCTTGTTTATTTACTTATTTTAATGCTGACTATTTCTTACTTTCACCAAAACTAACCAAATGTAACTGAATATCACCATAAAACCCTTACTTTAAAGACTGAAATCCCATAAAAAAGCAAATTCTACATAACCCTTTTTGGCAGTAAATGACCCACAGATGTTGATATGCCATTAAACAAAAAATATCATCAGAACATTTCTTGATTCTTCCATCATCAACAGCATCTATGCAATAATCATTTTCAAACATCATCAGCATCAATGTCATAACCATTTTAAATTCCATCATCAACATTGTCATTATCTATACTTCAACCATCTTGTTTTCTAATTATGATATGATCATCATCATCATCGTCTATAAGTCAACCATTTTGTTCCCTAATTATCATCATATATACTTAACCATTTTTCTTCACTAATTATCATTATCTTCATTATCTATAATTTAAACATTTTCTATAATAATCATCATCATCATAATCTGCAATTTTGTTCTAACGATGATGATGAAATCATCATCATCATCATCTATACTTCAACCATTTTTGGTTTCCTCCTCATCATCATCATCAAAAACATGTATCATCCTAATCTATACTGAAATGATTTTCAGTTTCTTCATCTTCCCAACCAACATCATCATCAACTTCACTGCAACTATTTTCAGTTCCATCATCATCAATAACATAACCATTTCCAATGCCCTATCATCATCTATCATCATCATCATCATCATCATAACACATCAATAACATAACCATTTTCCTATCATCATCATCATAGATGTTCAATCCTTCCATTGCCAACCTTATCATCCTTATGTATTTATCATGTCACATGGTGTAATGGTTAGCAAGGTAGTTTCGTAGGCCATTATTAGTGAGTTTGATTCTCACTGAGGCACCCATACTTCTGGCCTTGTACCACATCTAGGCTAAGCTTAGTAAATAACTATACATTTATCATCTTCCCTAATATTATTTCCGAATCTTGTAGGGATGAATTCAAATTATTTTTCTCCCTTTTATCCAAATTCCAACAGTGCCGCCTTCATTTTTATTGCTTTAATTCATCTTTTTAGTTCATTTTTGGGTTTTTTTGTTAGGTTTTTTTTTTTTAAATTTTTGATCATCGATAGTTTAGACAAAAAATGTTACCTCTTAAAAATCCACCTAATTATTCAAGAACTTTCTATCTATATTATGACTACAATTTTTATTATCCTTATCCATTCAACTATCACAACTACATTCCTACACACACCCTAGTGTACACAGTTAGGGTGTTATTTACAATGTATGAGTGTGTATTTTCTTTCTGTATGCTTATTAATTCACACTTATATTTATGAACTGAATTGCTATGCACTTATCTCTCTTTTCTCTCACTATATATATTATATATATATATATATATATATACACACACACACACACACATATAAATGTTAGTGTGAGTTTGTATATACAAATTCACCTTCAAAAACTATTTTATGATTGAGTATATATTGTTATACATCAAACATGTATGTGTGCTGCGTGTATTTTTGAGATTATCTTCCTGTTTCTGTATTTAAATATAATATTAGTGCTCTTTGAGTGTAAAAATATGCACACACACACACACACACACACACAGATGCATCCCAACACACACACACACACACACATGTTAATATTCTCTCTTTTTAACACTTTTGCTGCCTGTGTGCATTTTCTTCCATTTCAAATCCACTTTAGGATCTTTTTCTTAATAACCCTGTCAATGCAAATTTTTTTTTTCAAAATCTTTTTGCTTGCCTCTGCCATCTTGCTATCAAAATTCTTGCTGATCTAAAAAGATAAACACTTCTTTTTTTTATAATTAATAGTCATTTGGTATCATCAGTTCAAGCAAGTTTTTTTATTCTGTTTTCTTATATTTTATTGTTGAAATATGATATATATACATATATATATATCTATATATGATTATGTATGTGTGTGTATATATATGATTATGTATGTGTGTGTATATATATATGATTATGTATGTGTGTGTATATATATATGATTATGTGTGTGTATTTATATATATATATGATATGATTATGTGTGTGTATTTATATATATATATGATTATGTATGTGTGTGTATTTATATACATATATATATGATTATGTATGTATATGATTGTGTATGTGTTATTATGATTGTATATGTGTGTTTATATATATATATCATATATATATATGTGTGTATATACATGTATGTATATATATATATATATAGCATCCACAGACATGTGTTTCGACTTATCAAGTCTCTTCAGTGTTGCTAGACATTTTGTGATATATAAATGTGTGTGTGTTTGTGTGTGTGTGTATATATATATATATATATATATGATTATAGCAATTTAAGGTAGCATAGACATGGAGTCAAAAGCACCTAGATACTGACAGTTTCTTGCCTATGAGATCTTCAGACCAAGATATTTTGGTCTATCTAACCTTCATCAGGGCAATACTTTATTGTTTTCTATTTCATCTAATTTCATATTTTCAAATGAAAAAAAAAATTTGCTCCCTTCAATGTTATAGTGTTTTCATTTCATTCTTAACTGATGTCATATTTTTGTGTAGAAAAATTTCAAAATAACGTCTTTAATTGTTGTTTAATCTATACGTCTATACATCAACAAATATATATATATATATATACCCCCACCACACTAGCAAAATGTGAAACAAGGTCATTTCTAAAGCAAGTTTAACAGATTTTAATTCAGTGTTTTCCTTCTCTTAGACTGGTTAGCAGCCAATTTAAAGAGCCCTTTTGCTCTACTATTTACCAATAGCTGGATGGAGGGTAGCTTGATTTGTATCTTTCTCAAAGGATATTACAGCTATGTGAAATGCAAATAGCCTCGTCCAGGATTTAAACTTAGATTGACAAGTCCATTTCCTATTACTCTAACCATTACACCATGTGGTGTAATGATTTGCAAGGCAAATTAGTAGACCATTGATAGTGAGTTCGATTCTCATTGGGCACCCCATATTTTGGTCTTGTGCCACATCTCAGCAAAGCTTAGTAAATAACTATATGTATAAATGCACGTATGTGCCTATTTTTAAATAATTTTAATTCAACTAATTGATATGGTTCTTTTATAGCATAAAAACTATTTTTTAATCTTTCTCAAAAAAAACTTTTCTCCTGACAATCACCTAATGTCCAAATTCATGAAATAAAAAAACAACATAGAAGTATTGCTATTTGCCTTTTCCCTTGGTCCATATATATATATATATATATATATATATATATATATATATATGTTGTTATGGGGTCCATGTATGCTTCTTTGTTCATATATCTGATGAGTATATATATTTATCTATATTTTTATATTTATATATATATATATATTTTTTTTTCAACCAAAAATGTTTCCCTAATATATAATATCTATATATATATATATATAATATATATATATATATATATATATATATATATATATAAAAGACAATGACTTTTAGAGAATGTGTGTTCCAGAATTTGCCTCTGTCCATCAACGACAAGGACCTTCATTTGGCAATGCTGCTACATCCCTTTTATGAAATGATCCCACGTATTTTTCCGCTTTATATCTCCGAACATTTGTGCACTAAATGCAGTCATCCTCACATTGGATTTTTTTCATTCATAAAAAAATCTTTTTTGACTCCATGTATATCTCGTGAATGCCCTTGCATTTTGTTTTCATTTTGTGGAGGGTGTTCCTTTGTTATAATAGTCACTTATCACTCCTGGAACAGTTACCTTGTTTTCAAGAGTTTCCAGAACTTTTCGTATATTCTGACAGAGAATTTTCACCCTGGAGTCTTGTACCATTATTCTTCAAAAATCTTTTTTTACAGAGAACAGGCAGAAAGGATATTTCACTTCAGGTCTTTTATTTGTTCTTCTGAACATTGCACGATTTCTTCAAAGTTGTTTAAAATTTTAGAAGTATGTAAAAGCAGTGACGCCAATACAAGTTAAGGAGGAATGATTTTTCAAGTTGAAAATAAATGATTCTTGAGTCATATTTAAGTTAATTGAAATGTGAGCATATAGTTAGATAGACATGCATTTATAGAAGTAGATACAGGATTATATTCATATCTATCTTCACATGTACACATCTATCTATCTCTGCTGGCATGTATCTCACTGCTTTTGTTTATATCTAACGACCTCCCTGAGTCCAAATCTATCCATTTTTCACTGTTCCACACTAATTCATTTATCTATCTTTTTATCTAAGGCTGTTCATGTCTATTTCTGTTTATACATGTATATTTCGGTCTGTTCATAACTATTTATCTCTGTTCATCATCCATCAATCTCAGCCTGTTAATCATCTATCTCAATCTGTTCATTATCTATCTATGCATCTATCTATCTATCTTTGTTTTTATCTACCTACCTCAATCTATTCATTATCCACCTATCTACCTCATTCTGTTCATTATCTATCCATCTCAGTCTGTCCATTATCTATCTATCTATCCATATATCTATCCATCTCAGTCTGTCCATTATCTATCTATCTATCCGTATATCTATCCATCTCAGTCTGTCCATTATCTATCTATCTATCCGTATATCTATCCATCTCAGTCTGTCCATTATCTATCTATCTATCCATATATATATATCCATCTCAGTCTATTCATTATCTTTCAGTCAATTCATTATCTATGTATTTATCTATCTCAGTCTGTTCATTATCAATCTATGCATCTATCTACCCCAGTCTGTTTATTATCTACCTATCTACCCCAGTCTGTTTATTATCTATCCATATATATATCCATCTCAGTCTATTCATTATCTATCATCTATCTATTTGTTTCAGTCTGTTCATTATCTATCAGTCAATTCATTACCTATGTATTTATCTATCTCAGTCTGTTCATTATCTATCTCTGTTCCTCTCTAAGTTTGTTTATCTCACTCTATTCATAGATGCCTATACTTTAATTTTTCTATCTCTCAATCTTCCTTTAAAATATCATAATTGAATAAATTGATAAAAGAAAAAAAAATGATTGAACATTACATTACCTGTTATCTACTTTCTCAAATCAATTGAACAACAACAACAATGAAATAAAGAAACAAAAAAAAACAAAAGAAAGCAGAAAAATGTTGAGAAAATCTATTCTAACTTAACACCATTATTACATTAGCACAATCTGCTGCTGTTGCAAAAATTCTTTCAAATCGAACTTTAATATACTTTTATATTGTTGTTGTTGAAAGACATCTTTCTTTTTTTTCTTCTCTCTCTCTTATATCCAATCCTTTCAAAAGCAGGGAATCATGGAAAGAGACGCTAAAGAAAATTATAATATTTGTCTGCATGTGTTTAAGGACATGTGTTTAATTATATGCTTCATTATAAGAGCCTTTTTGTGTTGGTATAAATGGGGGTATCATCATCATCATCATCAACATCATCAACAGCAGTGGTGGCAGTGTCTCTTGGGGTATAAACAGCTTAAAAAACATGGAGAACTTGGTTTTTATGTGATGGTATAGGAGATATGTTTATATGTTGTAATGAAAAGAGAAATGTACCATTTGCTATATATATATATATATATATATATATATATATTCTAGGAAGTGGTTACCAAGTATTGCCTGGGTAGAGGAGGGGGGTCGCAAAAATCCCTGATGTATTTATTTGTTTAATTTTGAGATTTACAAATGCTGAACATTTTTTAAGTAGAATTTCAATGTTATTTCTGTGTATATTTTGATTTTTAGATATCTTCAAATATACATAAAATCTTCATAATTTTTGCCAAAAAACAAGAACTGGTGATATTTGATGTGTATATATATAATACTTTGTTGTTAATTATTTTATTTTCATAGTTTCATCTGCACATACATACATATACACCAACTGCCCTTTATACATATATAGATGTAGAAAGTAAAACAAAGTATTCCAAAAAAATTAACTTATTCTAGTTGGGGAAGATGATGTTAAAACGTTTCAGTTTTTATTAAACCTTCATTATTAGTATGGAAAAAATCTTGTCTGAACAGTGATGGATCTTTTTCAAAATAATGTGGGATGAGAAAGTGCATGGAGAAAAAGGTTGAAAAACATGGAGAATTATGTGGTTTTATTGGAGATAAGTTTTATATGTTGTGCTGAAAAGAGAAATGTACCATTTACTAAAGAAGGGGTTCCACAGGATGAAGATAGTTATATATGTAGAAAATAGGCACATGGCATAATGGTTAAAGTCATAGGAAATGGACTCGTCAACCTGAGTTCAAATCCTTGACAATGCTGTTAGCATTTTGCATATCACTGATACCCTTGTTAGATCAATAAAATACAGCTGCTTCTATACATAGAGTTAAAAAAGAGACATAGAGAGACTATCACATGCTATGCCTGGTAGTTTTGGTGCTAATATTCAACATACACCTATAGACCAGCTCCCTCTCTCACACTTGACTATATGTAAGAAAGGCATATTGTTAGTCTTTGTCATATAATACCTTCGGTGAATTAGTACAACTGTCTTGAAATTTTTTTTTTTTTTTTTAGTGAAAAACAGATTTTCTTGTATATTAACATTCCTGGCTGAATTAGCTGGGGTTAGAAATTCTTACCTGTTATCTTGAATGAAACGGTGTTCATTGTGAACACATATCATTTAATGTATTAGATCCAGAAGAAAGGGATGTGCAATCGGTTGTTCCCCTTTTATCTTGTGTCAACTCAGATGTAAGTGACATATGTCATTTCTGATTGGTCACTCACAGCTTAAAAGATCAATAGCAGTGGCAACAGCATTTTTTTAATGTCTTCTGAACGTTATTATGTGCTTTGTTGACTTTTGCTATAGAATTACTTGCCGGAATAATTGTTTTGGTTGGGTTTGCTTGGAAAAACGAGTATGATGTTGGAAGATCTGAAATTTGTTATGACCCCCTATTAGCATCTCTGATAAGGCAATCTTATGCACTCCTTGGGTGCATGATTTCAAAACCTTTAGAACTAATTTACGTTTTCATTCCTTTATTTCTTGCTGTTAGACTAAGAATAACTGCTATATTAATACACTATATACCTGTAAATCTGAAGAAACTTGTGCTCAATCAGACTACATTTACAAAATTATAAGTGCAATTTAGTACATAAATGGTTCAGCCCTACAGTAACAGTGAAATAGCTCCAGCTTGGAAGAATTTTGAAATCCAAATTCAAAGAGAATTTCCTCATTTTTCAAGAGCAGCCATTTTGGAACTCATAATTCAATTATTCCAGATATATTGATTACATTGCTACTATATATATATATATATATATATATATATATATATATACTAGCAAACAAAAATCAAACTTCCGGGCACAAAGATTAAAGTTTTAATATAATTAAATATCATATTGAATTAGAAAGACTAATGGAATTAAATACAATCACAAAAAGATGACTTATTTTTACTAATTAATTTCAGTATCAAATTATACAGAGGATTGCTTTTAGTACATTTTAGAATAAAGCAATGATATTAGATATCAATAACTCTAAGTAACCATTTATTAAACACAGTATTGTTAAAACCAATATGCAAATTATTCACACCATATACTATGTAAACACTTAATTTTAATGATATATAACAAATAACACAGGAATTTTAAACACGTTAACATATGGGCTGTTTTGAGGTAAATCTATCTCAGCTCAACCTTTATAGAGACACTGATAATAAGATGCAAAGTAAGTAAAGTCGACGGGGTGGCCTAATGTCGATATCAGCCGAACAGTGAGGGAGTCTATCCCCTTTTCACAAGCACTAAACCAAGAAGAATGTTTTATGTGTCTGAGGTCGAGCGTCACACCTACCATCAGCTCCTCACTTTACCGCACAGATCTCTGTGCTACTCATACGCTGAATTGGCGAGGTCTGGTATTGAACCAGGAACCTTGCAATTCCTAGGCAAATGCTCTATCGACTGAGCTAAACTGGCCCATGCTAATAAAGATTAATCAATGATTATTTACTAACCATTGAAAATATAATGTAAATAACTAAGGGAATTGTGATGTTTGTGGTGACATAGTTTTGATTACCGACAGATTCACAATCTCCATTATAATAATAAGATACAAATTCTTCATTTTTCAAGAGCGGCCATTTTGGAACATTTAATTCAATTATTCCAGACATATTGATTACATTACCAGTCAAAGCAGACTAAACACATCGCTAATATATATATATATATATATATATATATATATATATATATATAAAAGAACAAAAATAAAAATTTGAATAGACTTTGGACAAACACACACACACACACACATATGTATATATATATATATATATATATCTTTACCAAAGTCTGTTCAAATTTTTATTTTTGTTCTAATATATATATATATATATGTGTGTGTGTGTAGATAGATATATTAATTTGTTTTTATATCTATATTTCATTTTATTGAAAAATACACATTTACAAAATTAAAAGTGCGATTTAATACATGAATGGTATCTCCAAAAAGCCCAATTACCATTAAGAATAATCATCAAATGAAGTGTTCTTTTCTTTTGCACTTCCTTCATTCCTTGTTTATTTTCTTTTTTGCCAAAAAATATCTTTCCTTTTTTTTCTTCTTTTCATTTCTATACTGACATGCATTGAACAAAAAAAAAGTTTTTGCACACGTACATGTTATTCATAACTCTATTGCATTTACACATTCTGTAGATTCATGATGAAAGAAAAATTACACAACACAGATTTTTTTTCAACATAATCTCTTTCTTTATTAATGCACTTAATTGAATGGAGAATATTAATCATATAAATTGAACATTGGAGACACATTGGTATCGTTGTAAGAAATGGACACAACAAGATGAGTTCAAATCCAGGACAGGGCTGTTTGCATTTCACATTGCACTAATACACTTGGGAATGTTTTGCATCCAACTATTCTCCCTCCAGCTATGGGTAAATAGTAAAGCAGACTGGGCTATTTAAACTTGGTTAGGCATCCACTGTAGGAGAAAGAAAGGGGTTGGTAAATATATATACATTGAATATAGTAAAACGAACATTCAATTAATAACTGGAACATAAAGGGAAAGAGATTTGTTATTACATTAACTGTTTGCAAAGTCATTCATTGCAAATTTGTTGACGTTAGGAAGTTGAAAACATGGGACATATCAAGGAAGATTATGATATAAAATGACATAGGTGAGAAACTGACAGTTACTAAGCACCATTGACTTTATGTCTTCGCTATCCTGATATATATATACATATATATCTATTTACCAACCTCTCAGCACAAGTAGGATGTCACTCATGGGCAATTTTTTAAAGCAGAGTTTAACAGGTTGGATTTCAGAGTTTTACTTCTCCTAGACTAGTTGCTATACCAAAGTTAGATAGGCCAGTTTGCCCAATTATTCACCCATAGCTGGAGGAAGAATAGTTGGATGGATACCTTTCCCAAGAGTAATAGCTAATCCAACTACTCTCTCTCTCTCTCTCCAGCTATGGGTAAATAGTAGGGTAGACTGGGCTCTTTAACCTTGGTTAGGCAACCAGTCTAGGAGAAGGAAAACTCTGAATTCAAACCTGTTAAATCCGCTTGGAGTGGTCACTATTAGAATGGGCTCAGTCCTAATTAGTGATCTATTTCACTAATAATTCAATAATCAACTAATAATGGGCTTTAATACCACACAAGGCCAAATATGGAAAATGTTAGGAAGATTGTTTCAATCAACAATTTTCAGTGTCTAGTAGCCCCCTTAAAAATCAACATTTGAAATCTTAGCATTTACCTGAACATGATGCTTGAGGACAGAATCCTGGTGGATGAGCAGTCCATGACATGCAATACTCCACTTAGGCCCTTACTTGGTCTAGATGGGCAGTCGGAGAGGCCTCCTCTGATCAGTCGGCTGATCATGTAAAGCCCTAGCACCTATATGATTGTCCCAACCCTATTGCCCTTATGGCAAGCCTCAAACTTTTTTATCATATATGTGATAGAAGGTGTAGGCTAAGGGTCTTCATGTCCTGGGAATGATGTTAAAATCTATTTGATGGTGAGGTTCCAGTTCCTGAGGTCTGGGAATGTGGAGCATCCTTTATCACTATTGCTCTCTGGTCCACTCTGACCCAAGGTGGTAGTACCTATTAGGGTCCCATCTAATGATTAAATAGAAAAATGTGTTTATAAAAAAGATTGAGTATACATTAAGAGTGAATTTATTTCAAAACTTAGTCAGCATTAAATGACCCGCTGAGGTTGATATGCTATAAAACAAAACAAAACAAAACAAATCCAAACTAGAACCCAATCTCTGGCACTAGTGATGGATATGCAACTCATACTAATGTCACAATCATTTACTTTGCAGAACTCATTTATTTCATGGCTTGTCCTCATGAATGAAAATCAAATGGGTGGTCCATGATGACTGCAGGCATGTTTATAACTGATAAAGCCTATGCAGGACAGACAGGCACAGTCACAGTGGCTGCATCTGAAGGTCTGGTCAGAGTTTGATGGTATTGTGTTGTATTATTCCTCTTATGCCTTTGTCCTTGAGAGTGACCCTGTGTATGTTTTAAAAAGGAGAAAACATGGCTTTATATTTATGTGTAAGTGATAATCACTTAATTACAAAAAGAGGAATCAGAGTCAAAGGTTTTGGGTTCTGGCTCTACTGATTTGAAAACAATAAGCCTGAGTGGTATGTGATCTTAACATTTTTAGTTTGGGTTCGGGAATGAAGATTAAGGGGGTGATCTACATTGACTGCAGACATGTTCATGACTGATAGGACAGGTAGGCACAGTTGCAACGGCTGCAGCTAAAGGTCTGGTCAGCGTTTGATGGAATTGTGTTGTGGTTATTCCTCTTATGCCTTTTGTTCTTGAGGGTGACCCAGTGGGTGTTTTTAAAGGAGGAGGCAGTATTATGCCAGGCATTATGGTTTTCAGCTAGAGTGGATCAGTGGTGATGGTTGATGTGATGGGCACTAAGGGATCTTTTCACGCAGTCCTTGTATGACTTCTCTGGTGCTCCTCTGTCACAATGGCCAGTGGAGAATTTACCGTAGAGTGTGATCCTGGGCAGACAATGTTTCCTCATCCTAGAGAGTGCAAAAGCGATAATGCTAATCTGTTTCAATTAAACATAATGAAAGGATGAAAAGAAAAGAAAAACACGAATAAGAGAGAGCAAAATCAAGATTATCATACTTTTTACATATTGAAGTATGCAACAGCTCTTAAGTAAATATATTAAATATTGTAATAATTAAATTATCATACTGTGGTATATTCATAGGTCCTGCTTTATTATTATTACCCATAATAAAAACATTATTCTTTTAAACATTCAACAACCCACTCACTTATGTCTTTTATTGTTATTAAAATCTTTATTGATTTTATCTTTATACAATGTCTTCTTTTCTTTCTTTACTCATTCTTACAATGTCTTCTTTTCTTTCTTTACTCATTCTTAGAATGAAGTCAAAAGCTAAAGAAAAAATAATCTTTATTATTTCAAATAAACAAAAAAAAACTATTTTAATTTTATAAGTTTCTTAATGAAAGGTGAAGCAAACATATAATTAGTGTGTCAAACTAAGATACTAAATGGAGTAAGTAAATAATTGTACAAGTTCTAAAATATAAAGAAGAAATAATCTTTTTAAAACTGTAATATAATTGTTACATAACCTACAATTATCTTCACTTTCAGTTTATAAGTGAGTTTTTAAACTGGGCGACCATAAAATCACAAATATACTTTTAAAACATTTTCAATATTAATTATGAAAATTTATTTTACCTTATAATTAAAAGTTCACTTAAGTGCTGAAGTAGTTTCTTGTGATTATTAAATGCTTTTCAAATGTAAAAAGAAATTATACAGTCTGTACGAAAGGAAAAGTTAAGACCTAACAATTATTGGCTCTATGAATTTCTTTTTTCTTTTGTTTTTGTTTTTCTTCTTTTTCTAAAATTCATTTTTTGATATATTATTGCTCAATCAAGTTTTAGAGTCTAATTTGACCTGGTTTTGAAAATGGTCATTTGATTTCAAGTTTTATTTGAGTTTCAGTTTAATCAGTTTAACCCAAAGAAGCGGCCTTAATGATTTTTCAATTAAAGAAAATTCAGGCAGAGGAACCTCTTGTACAATAAGTATAAGGTGCTGGTGGTTAGTTGTTATTTTCATATGAAATTGTAATGGCAACATGAGTTCAAGACCTAAACAAATCTCTTTGGATTTCACATAGCACTAATACTCTTGGGAATGGTATACAACTACCCCCCCTCCAGCTATGGAGGGCAAACTATGCTCTTTAAGCTCAGTATGACAACTGCTCAAACTGAATTCAAACCAGCTTTACTTCATTTATAAAATTGACCGTGGGACCATATGACCTTTAGACACCCCTTTTGCGATCTCGATTTGTATGGACATTTTTTCCATTCACACCATCAAAATCCGATTAATTGTTAACAGACGATTTTTAGAGGTTTTTTTTTTTAATTATAAAACTAACCCCTAACCCTAACCCCCAAACAAACAACCGGATTTTAACGGTGTAAATGAGAAAAGTGTCCTTGTGAGTCGAGATCGCGGAAGGGGTGCCTAAAGGTCATATGGTCCAACCTTGCAACATATCCTACCTGTGGTGAAGGGGGTGATTAAATACATGTTCATAGGTAATATACTTTGCGTAATGGTTATCATCATAGGAAATGGAATAGGTGACCCAAGTTAAAATCCTGGACGAGGCTGTTTGCATTTCACTTTATGCTAATGTTTGAACAAACAACAGAAAAATTCAATACTTAAAAAAATGAAATGATATAAATAAATTAACGAAATATCTCTACAAATACCCATGCAATTGCTAAGATGCCTTTAGATAGAAAAAAGAAATTCCCATTTACAAGTGTTTGCATTCTCTCTCTGTCTGTGTTGAATTACATCAAAAACACAATTTTTATGCAGCCCTGTCAGCTGCACTTTTAAAATACACAAACTGTACCTCTGCAAAGAGGTAAGACCCCCCCACCAAATCAAGCCATCTGTTGGCCATGGGTGGTGACCCGTGATGCTTAAGAATGGAATTCTGGTCAATAAGCAGTCCATAACATACACCACTCCATGTTGGCCCTTACTTAGGCTAGACGGACAGTCATTGAGGCCCCCTCAGAAGAATCAGCTGTTCATATCAAGTCCTAGCACCTAAATGATTGTCCCAACCTTATTCCCCTTATGGCAATCCCCAACCCTTTTTATCATATATATAACCTAGAAGGTGGTGACTTATTGTTCTGGTTATGACATTAAACTGATGGTGAAATTCCAGTTCTTGAGCTCTAGGGAATGTGGAGTATCCCTTCATTGCCATCACACCTGTTAAGGTCCCATCTATGTGTTAAATATAAGAAACTGAGCCTCTAAAAAATGTGTTTAAAAAAACTTCCCATCAAGAATGCATAAAACAATGTCTCTGGCATAAAATAACCCAATAGTGGTTGACATGCTGTAAAATCCAACCAACCATATAATTGCTTGCAAAATATTGGTGTTAGATAAAAACACTTGAAATCATATAACTGTGTGTAAACAAATGATTTTAGTTAGGAATAAGGGGAGAGTTCTTGTGGCTAATGTACTGGACTGTGGTATCATACTGAGTTCAAACTCCATATAATTGTGTGCAAATTATTTGTATAAGATAGGAATATTTGATATCATATAACTGCTTTTACAAACAAATGATTATCATAATTAGATAGAAATAGTTGCTTTAAACTATATAGTCATTGGGGAGGCCTAAAGTTGGTATCAGCCAATCAGCACTAGATGAAAGAGATTGTTTTTGCATCTGACGTGGAGCACCATACCTACCATCAGCTCCTTACTTTACCACACAGATCCCTGTGCTACTTATATGCTGAGTTGGCGAGGGCCGGTATCAAACTAGGAACCTTGTGGTTTCTAGCCGAACGCTCTACCGACTGAGCTAACCCGGCCCTAAACTATATAATTATGTATAAATTATTAGTATTAGATATGACTAAATGAAACTATACAACTGTGTGCAAATATGAAAGTTTATGCAAGACTTACATGATAAGAGTTCCTTTAATTGTTGGTTGTGTGAAATTATCAAACATTCCCCTATGAACAAAAATAATCTTCCAGTATGCAAAACCTAAAACTGAGTATTCACAGAACAAAAAATGAAAACAACTGAAAAATTCAATACTTAAAAAAAAATGTCAAGTGATATAAATAAACTAAAAAAATATCTGTAGACATGCAATTGCTAAGATGCCTTTACACACAAAAAAGAAATTCCCATTTTCCAGTATTTGCATGCACACTGTATCTGTGTTGAGTTACATCGAAAAGCCCGATTTTTGTGTCACCGTGATCTAAACCCTAACCCCAAAACCACGTGTCAATCATCTGTCATAGGTTTTAGTAATCAAAGAATTTGGAAGGTTTTGGGTTTCTTTGCAAGCTTTTTCCAAGTTATAATTAGCAGCTCATTAACAATGCACGATATGTCACTTTTGGCCTACTTTGGTGGTGCCGCTTGCCTTGTGACACGTGCGAATTCTTTGCAGAGCGCCATTGACCTGTCCCTCAGCACAGTTGCCACGTCCAGACAAAAGATGTTGGCCAATAAGCATTGAAGGCAATATGAGATGTATGCTCTTTTTCAAATTTAGCAATACACAAATAGGAACTGAATAATAAGAAATATTTGTGAAAAACCAAAAGAGACGATATGAAACATTTGTGCCAAAGAGATCTGTGATGGCCAACAGCAGTTTTGTATATTTTTCACAAAAGACGAGCTAAGAGTTTACTAATTGTAATGTCTCTTTTTTTTTAAAGATTTTTTTTTTTTTTTTTATTCACTATTACATTTTTATATTTTTTATTTTATTTTCCTTTTTTTATTTTCAACCTTTTTTAATATTTTTATTTTATTTCTTGTCTTGTATTACCATTTTCTTCATTTATTTTCTTGAAATATATTCGTTTTCTTTCTTTTTTTTACATTTTGATATTTCATTCTTTTTCTCTTTCTTTCTATCTTTATTTAATATTTTTATTTTCTTTCTTGTCTTCTCTTAGCATTTTCTACATTCTTTATTTTCTTATATTTTTAATATATTTCTTCTTTTGCAAGCTTTTTTCTCTTTCTTTTTTTCCCTTGACTTTTCTTTCAGTGTATCTTCTCTTCTTTCATACATTTTCATTGTTATTGTACATTATTGTCTTCTCCGATTTATTTCACAATAATTTCTTTTTCTTTCTTGTCTTCTTTACTTGTTTTTCTTTCTCACTGCAGAAATTCCTTCTGTTATTATTTCCTAGTATTTTCTTTCTTTCTCTTCCCAGAGTTCTCTTTCTTTTCTCTTTCACTTTTTTTTGTCTCTTCTTTATTCCTTGTTTTCTTTTTCTTCTTCTCGTCTTCATTCCTTCTTTTATTACAATATTTTTCTTTTCTGTCTCCTTGGAGTTCTCTTTCTTTTCTCCTTCACTTCTCTATTCCTTATTTTTCCTTTCTTCTCCTCTTCTTAATTCTATGTTTTCTTTTAAGATATTCCTTCTTTCATCCATTTCCTCTCTTCAAATTTCTCTTTCTTTTCTCTTTCACTTTCCTTACTCTCTTCTTCATTCCAAGTTTTTTAAAAATATCTTCCTTCTTTTCTCCATTTTCTGGCTTCCTAGAGTTCTCTTTCTTTCCTTCTTGACTTTTCTTCTTTTCTTCTTCATTCCTTCTTTTCTTACAATATCTTTCCTTCATTCATGTTCTGTCTCCTCCTCCTCTTCTTTATTTCTCTCTTTTCTTACCATATCTTCCTACTCGTCTTTTCCTTGTCCTTTTAATTTCTTTCCTCCATTTTCTTTTATTTTCTATTCAGGTGTTTCTCATTCACTTTCCTTCTTTTATCCAACCTTTCTTCTTTCCTTCAAATCTTTTCATTCATCCTATTTGCCTTCTGTTTGTCCACCTCCTCCTCCTCCCCTTCTGACAATTTCTTTCTTATCTCAATTTCTTTTATATTTTATTTTTTAATCATTTTTTTTACTCATTTTCTTTTCCTTTTTCATTTCTTTTAGTTGTCTATTTTTTGTCTTTTACTTCTGGATTTCTCTTTTTCTTCATTCCATCTTTTTAAAAATCTTTTTAGTATGTTTACTGATATATTCATTTTTCTATTATATTTCTCTTTTCTGCCTTTCTTTCATTCTTTTTCTTTCATTCTTTAACAGTATCTTCTTCAATGATTTATTTCCCAGTTTTCATGTTCTTTCATTCCACCTTATTTCCTTTCCCTTTTTAAAAAATTATTTCCTTCCTTTCTTTTTCTTTTTTTCTTTTGCAATATTTAAAGAATTTTTTTTACACATTATTTTCTTCCTTGATTTATTTCATTAGAATCTATTTTTCTTTCTTTCTTTGTAGAATTTCTTTTCTTTCACTGAAGTTTCATTCATTTATTATTTCCAAGTATTTTTCTTTCTTTCTTTCTTTCTTGTTGCCCTTTTGGGTGTATTTTCTTTTTTCCTTCTTTCTTTGGCAGCATTTTTTTTCTTTCATTGTTTCCAAATGTTTTTCTTCTTTTTTTCTTTTGCATTATTTTTTCTTTCACAGTAGTTCCTTTCTTTCATAGTTATACTTTCTTTTTTCATTTCTTTAAACTGTTTTCATTCTTTCTTTTGCAGTATTTCCTTTTCTATTTCTTCCTTTTTTTTTTTACTTTTGCATTATTTTTCTTCTTTCTCTCTTTCTTTCATAATAGTTCTTGTCAGTTATTATTTCCAGTGTTTTCATTATTTCTTTTTTTCTTTCACAGTATTTTCCTTCTTTCATAGTAGTTCCTTTCTTTCACTTTTTCAAGGATTTTCTTTCTTTCTATTAAAGTATTTCTGTTTCTTTCTTCCACAATATTTTCCTATTTTCTTATTTCAAAGTATTTTCCTTCCTTCTCTTTTTTCTTTTACAATGAATTCTTTCTTTCTTTCTCGGTATTTTCTTTCTTTTTTTCTTTCTTTCTTTCTTTTGCAATATTTTCCTTTTTTCTTACAATATTTTCCATCCTTTCTTTCTTTCTAAGTAGTTCCTTTCTTTCATTGTTTCTCAGTATTTTCTTTCTGTCTTTCTTTCTTTCTTTCTGTCTTTCTTTCTTTCTACTCTGGCTTAGGGGCCAGAAATGAATTTATATATTTTTTTTAAAGGAATTTCTTTTTTTTTTCTCTGAGGATACAGCTTGAAGTTTGGCATTCTTCCTTTCTCTTTCTTTCAGAAATGGCTGTCTTATAATTTAATTGCATTAGTGGGAGGGTCGGGGAACTAATCCACTTCTTACTTTGCTTGTCGACGAGAGGAACTGAGTGATGGAGAAGGTACAGGATGCCAAGAGGGTGAGGTGCATCCCCCTGCCATTCCTTGTGGAGATCTCTGCCATTTTCTAACATCGTCATCAAATCGAAAATATTGGAAAAGCACTTTTCCTTCCTATGCAAGCAATGAAAAATAGAATTAGGAGTAAAAAGGCCCATTCAAGAATATATATATATATATATATATATATATATATATATAGATGTACATATGTGTATGCATGTGTGTGTGTAAATGACCTGATATAAAATTAGACATATTGCACTAAGTTTAAGTTATCGGAATTAATATATATATATATATATATATTCATAAATATTTATGTAAATATATATGCATATAATTTTGCATGTATACAAATATATGTATATACATATATGCATAAACACACATATACTTGTGTGTTTTGTGTGTGTGTGTATATATATATATATAAACACACACATATATACATACATATATATAAAACATCAAGAAAAAATATATATATAAATGCAAAAACACACACATACTTATTCATAGACACTGAAACACATGCATGCATATATATATATATATATATATATATATACATACATATATGCACAATCATATACACACACACACACACATATAATATATATATATATATATATATATTATATATATATATATATATATATATATAATTATGATATATATATATATTTGGCCATTGCCAACATATAGGTATATCACTATATCTGTATCTATCTATATGCTTATATACATTATTACAAAACTAAGTAGGTATGCCATAATTCTTTGTGTATATGAATGTTGTTCATATGATCTATAAATGAAAACAGAAGTTTATTATAATATTGTGATGCAGTATATGCTTCCACATAATCATATATACATGTATAAACATCCATATATGTATGTATGTATGTATATATATAAACAGCCATATACTGTGATGTGCACTGGAACAAGTAAATGGAAACTTACAGAAGAAAATTCCCATTCATATAGACTTTTATATCTACAAACACATCTCTGTTTAATTAAAGACTTATAAGAATATGGCAAACATGCATGCCTGAAATTTTATGCTAGATCTGTTTATATAAAGAAATCCATTTGAATACTAAAGGAAAATTAGAATGTATAACCATAAATAATGTTTGTGAAATTCATTGTTATTGCCTTGTTTTAGGAGTCACCTTTATATTTCAATAAGAAATAAATTCTCTCTACTCTTAAATTAGTCTTTCTGTCTCCTTTTCATTTGTTTTAATAATCTTGCTTCTTTTTTCCGTCTACATTGTAAGTAGACTGGGTACTTTGTAGATAGATAGGTAAAGAGATTTGACTGGACAAGGAAATAGGCAGTCATTTTATTTGTCTTTTATCCCCCCCCCTACTGTTGTGTTCCTTCTCATATTTCAGATTTTTACTTGAATTCATGTCTATTTTTCTTTATTTTGAGCCCAGTCAGCCGGGTCTTTAGAATACACCAATTACACTTCTGTAGAGGGGTAAGACCCTCACAATGGGGCCACCTGTTGGCTGTGATGCTTAAAGATAGAACTCTGCAGTTCATGACTCCACTTCAGACCTTATTTAGGCTAGACCTCTGATCAATCAGCAGGTCATGTTAAGCCTTAGCACCAACATGATTGTCCCAACTCTATTGCCTTTTGGCAAGCGCCAACCCTTTTTATGAAGGCGGTGGCTGAGGGTCTTAGTGTTCCAGGTATAAGGTTAAACTGTATCTGATGGTGAAGTTCTAATTCTGGGGACTGTAGTGAACCCATTTATCGCCATTACTCTCAGGTTCACTCTGACCCAGAGAGGTAGTACCCATTAGGGTCCCATCTATGAGTCAAATAGAACAAAATGAGTTCTAAAAAATGTGTTTAAAAAAATTGAGTACCCATTACGAATTAATAAAACAAAACATCTGCCAAATTCTTATTTCTTATGAGTTCTGTCACCTCAGCTAAGTAATGGACCATTCTGTTTTTATTATAAAGAAAGGGAAGAAAAAGGACATGCAACAGTGAAAAAAATATACTAAGAAAGAGAGTAGGAGAAAGACAGAGTGAGGAGTTGAACACTGGAAAGCGATCATGCTAATCTATTTCTATTGAACATAATGAAATTAAGAAAAGAAAGAAAAAAAGAGTGTGAGAGATTTAATCAAGATTATTATACTTTTTACATATTGAACTATTTAGCAATAGCTCTCGTGTAAATATATCAAACATTGTAATAATTAAATTATAATACTGTGGTATATCCATAGGTCCTGCTGGTATTTATTAAGATATTCCTTCTTGCATTATATCCTGTCTTTCTCTCATTTATTTCAATAGCATTTTCTTTCTTTTTTTCAAAGGAATATTCTTTCCTATTTGCATATTTTCTTTCTGTTACTATTTTTCTTTCTTCTTTTCTCAGTAATTTTTCTATTCTTTCTTTCTTTCTCAGTAATTAATTTATCTATTTGCATAGCATTTTTCTTTCTTTTCTTCAAATCTATCTTCTTTCTTTCTTTTACTGTATTCTTTTTCTTAGTAATTTTTCTTTCTTTCACAGTGATTTACTTATCTATTTTCATAGAATCTTCTTTCTTTTCTTCAGAGCTATATTCTTTCTATCATTTTTTCTTTCTTTTTATCAGTATTTTCGTTCATGTTTCTTGCCCAGCATTTTCTTTCTTGGTTCATTTCACTGTAATTTCTGTCATTTTTTTTTTTTTTCACTTTCTTTTGCACTATTTGGCAAATATGCATATACAGGATTTAAAACTGAGAGTTAGAAAGAAGGAAATGTAAAATATGCATATGTACATCAGCCCAACTACAACATTGATGGACAGACTCAAGAGGATATAAAAGAGCAACATGATTTCCTTACCAAATAGAGGCTCTTCAAATCTATGGTTCTCTCTATTCTGAACTATCCATGTAAGTTATGGACATTGCTGGCAGAGACAAATGTGTCCGAGCATTTAAAATAAAATGTCTGAGGAAGCTGCTCTACATTTCTTGCTAGGATCACAAAACCAAGAATATAGGAAGAGCAAGGTAAAGAATCTTGTGGATCAGCAGAAACCCCAAATTGCTAGTACCCTGTCACCTGGAGCTGTAGAATACACCAAATGCACCTCTGCAGAGGGGTAATTCCCACCTCATCGGGTTACGTGTTTTCTGCTACCAAATCAGTTGGAGCTGCAGAATATTCAATTGCAACTCAGAAATGATGCCACCTTTTGGCAGTGGATAGCAATCCGTGATTCTTAAGGATGGAATCTTGGTGACTGAGCAATTCATGACATGCAACACTCCCCACTGGCCCTTACTTAGGCTAGATGGGCAGTCAGAGAGGACCTCTCTGATCAATCGGCTGTCCATGTCAAGCCCTAGCCCCTATATGATTGTCACTACTCTATTGCTCTTAGGGCAACCCCTAACCTTCTTTATCATATATGTACTAGAAGGCAGAGACTGAGGGTTTTAGTGTCCTGGTTATGATGCTGATCTGCATCTAATGGTGAAGTTCCAATTCTGGAGCTCTGGGTAGTGTGGAATACACCTTCATTGTCATTATACCCAGGTCCACCCTGATCCGAATGTGTATTACCTGTTGTCTATAGGTTTAATACAAAAAAATAGTTCAAAGAGTGTTGTTTTTTAAAAACATTTTCAATCCCCATCAAGAATGATTAAACAAAATGTCTTCAGCATAAAATATACCAACAAGTGTTGACAAGCAGTAAAATCCAACCAACCAGCTAGCCAATTAACCCTACTTGCCACCAACAGAACCTGAAATAGTCAGTACCTTAATGAAGCACAACTAATGCAAGACCATCATTCAAAGTACCAGTAAAGAAGTGCTCAGATGAGAGCAGAATGAAAAGGCTGGCCCAACAATGTAAAAGTGTGAACAGAACTCTTAGTTTGGCTGCCTTGTCAGTTGGAACAGTAGGATACGACAACTTCCCTTCTGCTATATTAACCCTCATCAGGGCAATACAAAACATCTCACTTGAAATTAACATTTTTAAAAGAGCTTCATGATTATTGCAATGATGATTGTTAATAAATCCAATATATATTAAAAACCGAAACACTCAAACATAGACAGAACTATTTATCCATTCATAAATAAACACATCCTCTGAATATTTGATTTTTCATATTTTATATATATATCTATATATATATAATCATAATGTATTTTGAAAAATTAATATTTCCTTCATTGTTCATTTCTATCTTGGTAAATAAAGCTTTAGACTCTACTTTTTGAATATATCTTGCATTTTAAAGAAATTTATATTTCTTTTATTTTTCATTTCTGTTTTGGTAAATAAAGTGTTAGTCTCAGTATTTTTTAAACACATTTTTATATATATAATTACCCCCCCCCCCTCACAAGCTGGCTTTGACACATTGTCAATTTCTTAAATAGAGTTTAAAAGGTTTGAAATCAGAGTTTTCCTTCTAGACTGGTTGCCGTACCAAGATTAAAGAGCCCAATCTGTCCTGCTATTTACCCAGAGCAGGTGGGAGAATAGTTAGATTCATACCTTTACCAAGGGTATTAGCTCTATGGGAAATGCAAACACTCATCCAAGATTAAATCTATTCACCATGTCCATTTCCTATGATAGTAACCATTACACCATGCACTTCCACAAACACCTTCATATATATATATGTATCTTCAGGTATGTATATGTCTGTACATATTTACCTACCCCTCTGCATGAACAGGATATGACACAAGGCCATTTTTTTAGGCAGAGTATAACAGGTTGTAATTCAGAGTTTTTCTTCTCCTAGACTGGTTGCCTATCAAGGTTAAAAAGCCCAGTCTGCCTTGCTATTTACCCATAGCTGAAGGCAGAGCAGGTGAATGCATATGTTCCCAAGGGTATTAGCACTATGTGAAATGTAGACAACCTTGTCTAAGATTTGAACCCCGGTCACCTACGACTCATGCCATTACACCACGCACATATATATATATATATATATATATATATATATTCATGTACGTATATTTATTATATATGTACGTATAAGTCTGTATGTGTGCTTTTATATTGATTGGAATGCAACTGAAGTATTCATAGATAATTTTTCATATGATTTGGGCCTATAAGGGAATAGGTTATAGAGAAAAATGCCTCAAATATACATACAAGTCAACCATTTAAAATGCTACATATAAATACATTCTCTTATCTGTTTATTTCTGTGTCTCTGATAGTTTGACAAAAAGATATTTCAACTTTAAAGAAATCAATAAACATACTGATACATCAATAGGTAGCTAAATATGTAAATTATCTTAATAACTGGATTTTACAGCATGTCAACCCTTGTTGGGTTATTTTATGCTGAAGATGATTTTGTTTTATTCATTATTGCTGGATATTCATTTTTTGTAAAATCATTTTTTACCCATTTTTTAAAAGTCAGAATTGGAACCTCATAACTAGATGCAGTTTAGCATCATACCCAGGACATTATGACCCTTAGCAACTAGCTTTTAGCACTAATATGATAAAAAGGGTTGGGGGATTGCTATAAGAGTATTATGGTCTGGACTGTCATATAGGTGCTAGGGCTTGTCATGACCAGCTGATTCATTGTAGAGGGCCTTTTCTGAGCCCCCATCTAGCCCAAGTAAGGGCCAAAGTGGAATGCTACATGTTACAGACAACGCAGCCACCAGGATTACATCCTTAAGCATCACTAACAACCATCCACAGCTAAGAGGTTGATGTTACTGAGATTTGGTTGGTGTATTCTACAGCCCTAGCCAACAAGGTTGGCTTGCCTCTGATTGTCTGATAAAAATATACTTCAACTTTATATAGACCAATAATCTTGGAGGTGCTTGGTGTAATGCATATCCCATAGCGCTAATACACTTGGGAAAGTTTTGCGTCCAACTACTCTCCCTTCAGCTATGGGTAAATAGTAGGGAGGACTAGGCTCTTTAACCTTGGCTAGGTAACCAGTCTGGAGAAGGAAACCTCAGAATTCAAACTTGTTAAACTCTGCTTAAGAAATTGACTTTTGTCACATCCTGCTCATGCAGAGGCGTTGGTAGATATAAATAATTGGGAATTGAACATCATTATCATGTCCTTTGCATGGCATCCAGAATCAGTTTAGAGATGATTGATATAGTTTTTGCTGGTCTACTAACATGGGTGTGTCCATATGTAGGGATCCCCTGGGGGACATCACTTATGCTTTTGTGTTTGCTTCTCCAACAGTGTCCAGCATGTCTTGTTCATCTTACTTGGATAGTTTTTAATGATAGGTGGCAAATGGCTGCTTTCTTGTGGAGTGCTGCTTCCAAGATTGATCAATCATTAAATTCCCCTTTAAAAAATAGACCTTGTGTCACATACTGCTCATGTGGAGGGGTTGGTAAAATATACAAATATATGTAGATCAATAAACATATTGACATATCAATAGATAACTAAGTATGTAAATTATATCAATATCTGTATTGATTGAATAATTATCAATAAGCTAAATAAAACAGAGACTTGAAAATTTATTTTTTGTTCTTTTTCTTTCTTCTCTTTCTTTGAGTTTCTTTTGAAACTTTATATTAGATAAAGAAGACTGTTTTAAAAAAAGAAAAGAAAAAGAAAAAATAAATCCAATTTCTGCAGATTACGATTTTGCCCTGGAGTCATAAAAGTGCTCAAATCTTCAAATCAAGAGAATTAGTTTTCAAGGAAATTAAATTGAAAAGAATTAAGTAATGATATTGAAACTTGAAACATTTTCTTTTTTATTCATTTATTTATTTTTGAAGGTTTTAATAATTTAGATATTCATTATCAGATTATAAGTGAGAAGTATTCAGTCATAAAAGAAAAGTCTGAGTGACACCTCAGCTCTTTAGAAGGCTTCTAAGTTTTCTAACTGGTTTTAACAGTGCTGTGGTCTGGATGGCTCTTATTCTTCCTCCAAAGTCCAATTTCCTTCAGTCTCTTTTCCAGGCTCTTTTAGGACAGTTCCAAGTGTGCCAACTACAATTGGTATCACTGTCAAGATTCAAGTACTTGTCTATCTTTTCGCTTTCTTTTATTTTCACTCTGTAATTAAACAAAAAGAAGAGAACTTATCTCGTATATTTTTTGTCTCAACAAACCACAGAGTGAAAATAAAAGAAAATAAAAATCTGGCAGGGATCCATTTCTGTCTCAAAGTCCCTGAGAATTCTATACATCTTATTTTCTAAGACAGATTATGGTTTGTGCCTCTTTCATTTGTCAGCATGGTTAAATTTCAATCTCTTTCAGAATTCCCAGTGGATCACCTTCCCTACCCAGTCATGCCTACCCTTGTATTATTTTTGTCTCTAGTTTGCTACATTCACTTATCATTATTTGATATATCACCAACATTATTTTATTATTTTGCAATGAGAGCAGAATGAACCAAAAATTGTATTGAGGTGAGTGTATTTGTTTAATATATATATATATATATATACATATACATAAAGTAAAAGTAAAGTCTGCAGTTGGCCTATTGCCAGTATCACCTGGACAGCAAGGGAGTCTATCCCCTTTTTGCTAGACCAGTGGGTATTGTTTTGCTGCTGTGGAGCACCACTTTACCACACAGATCAGATTACGCAAGCTCATGAGAACTGGTATTGAACCCAGTATCTTGCAATTCCAAGACAAGTGCTCTAACGACTGAGCTAAACTGGCTCATATATACAAGTGGACAATTCAAAACATTTTTTTAACTACAGACTATTTCCTGCAAAGGGGTAAGAGAGGATCCCCAAAAAGAGGGGTCCTGATTGTTACACTAAATTGTTCTAGAGCTCTAAGAAATGTGGAGTACCCCTTCATTGTCATTACTGATCCAGAGTATTAGTATCTGTTAGAGTTCATTTAATCAATTATTAGTACTGAAATGGATTGAAAGCAATTCATTTTATTTCAATGGGAAAAATTGATTTGATATACAAGGAAATCGAGTTATGAGACGAAGGAATTAAACTTGTAAGTCAAGGTACCACTGTGTATATATATATATATATTGTTGGCAACCTTCCATCTATTTAAGATGATGATGTAGTGTCCTTTTTAAAAAAATTTTTTTTTTACCTACAGCTATATGAGTGGCTGAACAGACTGATCCTTGAATGGCAGTCTCTGGTACAGTGATTGCAAACAAAAGGTGCTGCTTTCTGTAGGTGTTGGGGCTGCTGTTGTCTCTCCTTCCTTTTAACTCTCTTTTCTGTGGCGGCTTCTTTCCTCTCTTTTTCACCCACTTTCGTTCCTTGTTTGACGAGGAGGCGCCTGGTCGCATGGTCTTCTGCACAAGCCTCCCATGTGTTTATATCGATGTGGCACGTCTTCATGTCTCTCTTGCAGACATATATATATATATATATATATATATATATATATATATATAAGTGGTTCTGGTTCCAACGGGAGAAAATGTAATATTTTATAAAAAAAGAAGAAGGTCCGCAAAATGTATCGTTCTCAGAAAAAATGTTTTATTCTTTTTATTTTACATACGCAACACGTGTTTCAGATATTCTGGTATCTTCTTCAGGCTTTGGTCAATACATATATTGATATACATATATATATATATATATACATATACACATACATAGGTTATGCGTGTTTCTGTAATTTTTCTGTTATATATATATATATATATATATATATATATATATATATAATTAATGCATGAGTGAGTAACAATAAAGAAAATTAAGAAGATAAAGGATAATATATATCAATGATAATAGTGAGTGACATAGCTTCATCTACAAAAAAAATCTATCGATTTCTAGATGTAGGAATTAGTTTTATTCAATGTTGTATTGGATTATATAGTAATTTGATATTTTGAAAAATGGAATAAAGCTTATATTTGTGTTAGTTTCAAAACATGCAAACACAGAGATATTTAGTGAGATGTATGTCATTTCTAAGACTATAAGGATATTTTGTTGAAGATGAAAGCTTTTCTGTTTAATAGATCATTTACACAAAAGACATTTTTAAAAATTGATCTCTTCTGATGCTCTTCAAAGGATAAAGGGCATTGACTCAAAATCACTGTTAGCAGTAAGGATTCTGATATAGGTTATATTCTTAAAATCAAACATTTAAAACCTCATATATATATATATATATATATATATATATATATGTATATATATATATATGACTGTTGTTGTCATATTGTGTTCTTATGTGAGCATATGGGAAGATTTAATTCTGGTTAAATATTTTTCTTTGAGATTCCATTTATTTGTAAAACCTGTCTGATACTCATTTTGAATTTCTAGTTGAAATAATTATTATAACAGGATGATGGTTTGTTAAATTTTTCCTTCTTTGTGAGTTAAATATTACTCTTTATATAATTAATTCATTGATTTTTATACATTTAGCTCTCTTAGGGATTCATAAAAATCCTTGTATGAATATATATGTTTGCACCTACAAGAGCATACAGTATGGTTGTACAATGAGATTTCAATGATCCCAAATAAAATCATCCCTTACTTACCAGTCATTTGGATTATATATATATATATATAAATATTATTGAAGGTTTTAAATGACTGATTTTAAGAATATATATATGTAAGTCATTGGGGTGGTTTAAAGTCAATATCAGCCAGACATCGAGGGAGTCTAATCCCTTTTCACTAGCCTTAGACCAAGGAGATTGTTTTGGTGTTTGCGGAGAAGCACCACACCTACCATCAGCTTCTGACTTTACCACATTGATCCCTGTGCTGCTCATATGCTGAGTTGGCGAGTGCCAGTATCAAACCCGGAACCTTGTGTTTCCTAGACAGACACTCTACTATATAATATATAATGTTATATATATTATAGAAGTGTTTAAATGTCTGATTTTAAGAATATATATATATATATATATATATATATAAGGTTCCTTAAACCAGCTCTAAAAGTACATATTGAGCACTTGCCAATATTTATTATCCTTACTAATTCAGTTTCTTTTTCTTTTTTACAACTGTCAAAATTTTGACTCATTCACCTTTCTTTTTCTTTTTTTCAGTTGAGTTTTCTCTAAACATCTAAAGTATATAATCATAATTCCCCAACTCCATCAGATAAAGATAGTTTACAACAACTTGTAAAGTGTAGAGAAAATATCAAAATATCCAATGATAAAATATCAAAATAATTTTAAGATGTAAAAAATGAGACCACTTGCAACGCAGAGTTTCATGGAAACAATCATCAGGTGTTCTTAGTGCTTAGACAATAAAGGAAAATATATTTCCCTTTAATTTTTATTTGGAAGGGTTAAAGAAAATTAATGGATATAGCTTAGTGGTAGAGCATTTGACTGCAGATCGAGAGGTCCCTGGTTCAATCCCGGGTGTCCCCTTGGCCTACCACTTATTTATGGAGGTGCATGTTATAATGGTTAGAGTCGTAGGAAATAGACTCATCAACACAAGTTCAAATCCTGGACGAGGCTGTTTGCATTTCACAGTGCTAATACCCTTGGGAAAGGTATGCATCCTCCCTCCAGCTAGGGCAGACTGGGCTCTTTAACCTTGACTAGGTAACCAGTCTAGGAGAAGGAAAATTCAAACCTGTTAAACTCTGCTTAAGTAATTGGCCATGTGTCACATCCTGCTCGTGTAGAGGGGTTGGTACATATATCTATATCTATATCTATATAAAGAAACTTAAGAAATATATTGAACTGCATCTTTCTGACCTCTAGGTCATCCTGTGATGTATGTTATATATCACATAATGTTTAATAGATAATTCACTTGGTGTTATTGATTTCTAATATTATTTTATTCTCAAACATATTAAAAGAAATTCTATGTATAATTTATACTGAAATCAATTAGAATAAAAATTAAGTATAGAAGTAAAAAAAGAAGTTTAATCTTTTTTGTGTTTGTATTTAATTTCATTAGTCTTTCTAATTCAATATAATATTCAATTATATGAAAACTTAAATACTTGTTTTCGGAGGGCACATTTTTTTTGCTAGTATATACAACTCAGCTTCCTATATATGCACACACACCCATTTACACTTTATATGTTTATAAATACACAAACATATACACGTGTAGATTACATATAGGAATGTATAGGGTTGCCCAAAAGTGTTCAAAATGAAAACTCAAGATTCTGTGCGAATTAACAGTGTTTTGACAGAATGCAAGATAATAACCAAACAGGATTTGTAGGAAAACAAAATACACTATGATGTGAAGTAATGCCTTAAAAAAAAGGTAAGGAAAAAAGAAATAAAGAAAACCAAAAAAATAATTCTGTGAAAACAATACATAAGCATTGCTCTTAAGTCTTTTTTGTATGATGAACAAAACTCTGGACTTGTGTAGAATGTAGCTGAATTGTTAGAGCAATGAACTTGTAAACAAAGGCTTGGAATTTACATTCCTTTTTCTACACTTATCAAAGCTTATAACAGAGAATTGGACTCCTCATGAAGTTTAATGGTTAGCAAGCTAGATTAGATGACCATTGTGAGGGAGTTTGATTCTCACTGGGTGCTCCATACTTCTGGCCTTGTGCTGCATCTAAGCTACTCTTAGTAAATAACTATAACAGGGAATTGGAGGTGCCCATGGTGTAATGGTTACTGCCATAAAAAACTGGACATAGCGAGATGAGTTCAAATCCTGGTGGAGACTGTTGGCATTTCCCAGAGTACTAATACTCATGTTAGTCTTCAAACTATATATGTTATACTTTCATTTTTATAACTAAACTAGGTTGAGTCAAAACTTTTGCAATACTTTGATATGTGCTAGGTTGTGGCAAGTATATCACATGATATGTTTGTGGTATTCATGGTGCATTGAAGGAAATGGATACAGCGATATGAGTTCAGATACTAGACACAGCTGTTTGCATTTCACATGAAAAATTTTTTTTTAATATCAAGTCAAAATTGGCTACCATACTTTCTAAACAGGAAACTTATGACTAACAATTTCTATAAATCTCCTTAGACTTGTGTCATTTACACAATCCTAATGTAGAGGGTAAGTCACCTGTATTTCTTATTAGCCCATTTGAATTCTTACTTTCACTATTTTTTCATGCTTCAAAAAACCCAGTACATTTATCTTTTATAACCTTGTCATCAAATATTAGAAGCATATGCAAATATATTACAATTTGAGATATATATATATATATATATATATATACATCATATGCAAAACTGCAAGATTTGTATTACATTACCTCTTTCAGTTGGTGACAAGTCCACTCTAACCATACACCCATATGGACACTCATGACACTTGTCTATTTTAGTTTGTTTTGTTTAAACACCTGGCAACCTGGAGGTGGTTAATACATGCCAAATCCATCCTTGTTGAAGAACAGTAGTGATACTTTTTTTAAACCAGTAGCTGGAAGGATGGGGGGGGTTATACCTAGTTATACATATTCTAGCAATGATATTAAGCTCTCTTTATTCATAAATATAGCAAACTATATCAATATATCTATATCTATATATGTTGTCATTGTTACTATGGAGTCCACATGGGAGTCTAAAAATAAACCTTTGATGAAAAGGGAAGCACCCCAAGAAATTAGAAAATAAAACAATATTCATCATTTTGATTCTGACCTTTACTTTTTTCCATGCTTCAAAGACAACCAAAAGAATATTTATAACAGACACACACACACACACACACATGTGTGTGTGTGATACTTAAGCATTTTCAGGATTCCCAAGTAAAAAAGTATATATATATATATATATATATATATATATATATATATATACACACACACACACACAGGCACACCAGTGTAGGCTGACCCCCAAAAAATAATCAATCAGCTCTGTGCAGATTCTGGACACTTTTTGGAAGTCCTATGTGGGGCAATGACTGATAGGGATGGGTGGCAAGAAAAAATCAAGGGAATCCATTCTACATGATGATATATATTCAAACCTATTAAACTCAACTTAAGAAATTGACCTTTTTGTCACATCCTGCCTGTTCGGAAGGGTTGGTAAATATATACGTGTATATGATTAAAATTTAGCCCTAAAAGTGCCTCTAATTTGTAAGATCTTTACAGCTCAATGCACATAAATTTCTGTTTACCATTTTTAATAAAATTGTCACTCATAGGTACTCAAAAATACCTGTGTGTAGAAATAGATCTATAACTGCAATATGGCAGAATCTTAAGCTTTTTTCTTTACCAAATATATATATATATATATATATATGCAATCAAGTCTTATCAAATGTGAAAAAATAAATTTTATTAATTTTTATTTAACTTGTTTCCTTACATTGTGACATAGATAAAGTTTTAAGGTAGTGTAAGATTTGTCCATTGTTTTTTTTACCCAATGTCCAACCACTTTTGACCATTATATGGCCGTTGTCAAGAATAAGATGTATTCAAGAGAGTGACCAGAGGTCAATAAGTTATATGTCAGTGTGACACATAAATGTTGAAAGCAAGTTGAATAAGAAGAGAACATAAATATAACAATAGAATTTAAGTATACACTTAATTATGTTCTTTTGACAGCAAATGTGTAAATTAGATGGTATTTGGTCATGTGATAATGAATTGGTTGGCGGAATTCAACATTTGGCCATTCAATGTTGACATCCAATGAAAATGTGCAGAACAAGGCCAACATTTATCCAAGCAGAAAATCAGAGTCAGATATTAAATCTTATCATAATAGAGATTCAGTGTCTGTCTGTAACCAAAACTATGTCACTGCTTACATCACAATACCAACAGGAATTGCAAAAGGTTATCAATGAGTATTTAATTTATAGTCAAAATCATCAATACATAGAATAAATCTTATTTATTAATGATATCGCTATGAAAATCTAAGTTAGATTTGCCTCAAAACAGCCCATGTTATTAATGCATTTAAAATCCTGTAATGTGTCTCTTATATAACTAAGAAATAAAGGTTTATATAATTTATGGTGTGATTAATTTGCATACTGGTTTTAACAAATAATTACTTGGTGTTATTGATCTCTAATATTATTGTTTTATTTCTCAATGTATTAAAATCAATCCTATTGAAATATAATTAAAATAATTTTTTTTATTTGAATACTTATTCAATTTCGTTTGGCTTTGTAGAGATTAGTGGTGATTATTCTACAGTCTTTCTAATTTCATTTTATTAAAACTTAAATTTTTTTAAGGAGGTTGCATATTCTTAATTTTTCAGGCCATTGTTTTCATCTTTATTGTGGTATGTATAAACACAATGTTTTGGTCGCTGTATCCTCCGGCCTTCCACAGGTGTTCCCTGCATAGTAATGATCCAACTTGAGAAATCATTTTTACTAGTTTTATAGACATTGACGAACTTGGAAGGTCTCATTCAAAAGATGACCTAATTTTTTTTGCATGCCTATCATTTTTTTTGCATGCCTATCATTCCAATATGTTTCACAAGAAAATCACAATCAGTTAGAAAAATTTTTTTAAAATTCTGATTATGACAAGAAAGCTCTTGAGTTCGACAAGAAGGTTCCTAGTCTGACAAGAAATACCTAAAGAAGGCTGATGGGTAAATTGGTTAAAACGTTGTGTAGATAACAATAAAGATGAGGACAATAGTCCAAATAATACAAAATACAGTGCTCTATACACAAAAATGCAGAATGATATCACAATATTTTCAAGTATAAAGATAATAATATTAATAATAATAATAATAGAACATTCTTTAAAGCTAATAGAGCAATGTTATAATTACTAATTGTATAATTGCAATGGTATAATTAGAAGGCTACACAATATAAGTCTGTAGTTTGACATATTTTTGACATTTTTTTCTTTAATATCAAAATAATCATTTTAGTTCTGTTATAGTCCTGAGGAAATATCTTTGTTGAAACCCCATGAAGACACCAGATTTGTCTTGAAGAAGCTCTCCTTATTTTTATATATAGATTTTTATTGTGAATAGCAGATCTTTATTTTCTTGTCTTTTCTTTTTTTCTTTTCACATAAGCTAATTATAAAAATACAATTTCAATGAGAGCAATAAATAGCATTGAAAAAAACTTCAATGAAAAATGTCACTAAAACTTAGTTTTATGTGAACTCAGCCACAGGGTTTTATTCATATTGTTCTTTTCTCTCTTTTTCTCTTTTTTCTTTTTAATCTTTGGCAGAAAATTAGAAAAGTGGTGAATAAAAAAATCCAAAAGAAGAAATAACTGTCAAATTTGTGTGACAATTTTATGATCGGCTTAAAGATTATTAGTTGGTTTGTTTCTAACAACTCTTTCTTTTTTTTCTCTTCGGCTTTTTGCCTCATTTCATGGAAAATTAGCCATAACTTTTTATCCAATTTACTTGAAATTGAAAAGGTGAATACAAACAGAGGCAAAATTTTTTCAAAGAAAAGATTAAAACAATTGACTAAAAGCAAAAGAGAAAAACAAACAAAAATGAAGAAAAGAAAAAGAATCTTTTTCTACATTTGCATTTATTCTTTTGTTTCTCTTTTAGTTTTATATTTTATTTCTGTTTTTCAGAGCTTAGAGTTTTCTTTCTTTCTTGGTTTTACAGTCATATCTTTCTTTCTTTCTTACTTTTCCAGTTCTTTCTTTCTTTCTTGGCTTTGCAGTTCTTCCTTTCTTCTTTCTTACTTTTGCAGTTCTTTCTTTCTTTCTTTCTTTCACAGTTCCTTTCTTTCTTTCTTTCTTGGTTTTGCAGTTCTATCTTTCTTTCTTTCTTTCTTTGCTTTACAGTTCTTTCTTCTTTCTTTCTTTGCTTTGCAGTTCTATCTTTCTTTATTTCTTACTTTCACAGTTCCTTTCTTTCTTTCTTTCTTGGCTTTGCAGTTCTATCTTTCTTTCTTTTTTTCTTTGCTTTGGAGTTCTTTCTTTCTTTCTTTCTTTCTTTCTTTCTTTCTTTCTTTCTTTCTCTTCTTTCTTTCTTTCTTAGTTTTGCAGTTCTTTCTTTCTTTCTGCAGTTCTATCTACTTTCTACCTATCTATCTATGTTAAGTTTTTCTTTCTTTCAGAGTTCTTTCTTTCCTTATTAGTTTTATATTTTCTTTCTTTCTTAGCTTTGTTTAGATTTTCTTTCTTTCTTTCTTAGCTTTTTACTAACATTCTTTTTTGTATATTTTCTCTTTCTTTTCTTCTCAACTTTGCCTTTTCTTTCTTAGCTTTCTACTTTCTTTCTTTTTTCTAACCTGAGATTTCGTTTCTTTATTTTAGCTTTGGAATTTCTTTCTAACTTATTTACATTCTTTTTTCGTTCTTACCTTTGTACTTTTTCTTTCTTTCTTCCTCTCTTTCTTCTTTTTCTTTTGTAGCTTTGTATTTTCTTTCTTTCTTAACTTTAGATTTTCTTTCTTTCTAAGCCATCTACTTCTCCCCACCCCCTTTTTTTCTTTCTTTCTTATTAACAAAAAAGTAAAGACGTGTATAAAAAAGACAAATAAGAAATTTTAAGTTGATGCAAAATGAGGATTGTGAATTTCTGTGAAGAAAAGAAATAAAAATGTCAACTCAGAAAGATAAAAGAAGATTTTTTAAGGGTGAATGAATCAATTAAGAAAATAAAAAAAGAAATAAAGAGAGAAAATTTGTTTGATAGAATGGGGAAGAAAACCAGAAAAATAGAGAAAGTTAAAAAAGCAAACGTTTACAAATAAATTAGCAATATATGTAGAAATATTTCTTTTAAAATTAACAAGAACAAAACAGTAGATAAAAAGGAGTGAAAAAAACCTAAAATAACATAAAAGAAATTGATAGGTGAACATTAGAAAAAGAGAGAGAGAAAGAGTAAAAGAGTAAAGAGAAGCTGTCAAAAAAAAACATAAAAAGTAGAAAAAGAAAGTGAGATAATTAGAAGGGTTGGGAAATGAAGTGGGTGTGTTGTCTAATTCAACTAGTGTCAACTAATTAGTCCTTAGCTAACCCCTGGCCTGAAAATTTTACCTTGAGACAAAAGATGAACTTTCTGCCGGCAAAGAAGTCTCCGTTCTTAAATTCATTATCATTTTAGTGTAATAAAAAAAACAAAAGACAAATAAAACAAAATTAAAACAAAAAATAAAATAGAAAAAACAAATAAAATAGAACCCCCCCAAAAAAAAACAAAAAAACTAAAAACAAATAAACCAACCATTCTATAAATAAATAAATGAACCAGAGAAAAAACAAACTGTTTTTTGCCTGAAGCCTTTCTTTATAAAGACATTGCATACACAGCACTAGAACCATTTTATAAATGTTTATTTCCTTGTCGACAAATCTCATTTGAACACAATAAATACATTATTTATGGCTCCCAGTCAAATTCATAATTTATTGATCTGTTCCTCTGTACTTTTTTATTTTTCTTTATATTTTCAATGATTTTCTTTTTTGATTTGATTATTATTTGTAGTCTTAGTGTTTTTATTATTAGAAATAATATTTGTAGTTGTTTTTCTTGTAACAGATTTTATTTTTAACAGTTGCGGTAGAAACAATATTACTTTGACCCTTATTTTATTATTATTTGGATTTTGTGTTTTATTTTATTTTTTCACGGCTAATCCTGAGCTTTGCAACAAAATGAAGGATGTTTTTATTTCTGTCAGGTTGACATCTTAAAACAAGTTCAATTGATTAGAATAAAATTTTCACACAAGACACAAAACACATTGAAACTTATTAAATTAGAATGTTTTTAGTATTTCAGACTTAAATGACATAAACTTATATTTACATCCCTTGTAAATCATACTTTCATTTTTATTACAAAAGAAACTAGGGTGAGTCAAAAGTTTTGCAATACTTTGGTATGTGCTAGTTTTATGGCACGTATATCACATATGTTTGTGGTGCAATGGTTACCATCATAGGAAATGGACATGGCGACATGAGTTCAGATCCTGGATGAAGCTGTTTGCATTTCACATTGTGCTAATAACCTTGGGAAGCATTTTGACAAAATAATCTTTAAAATAAAGTGATGATAGTAACAAAAGAAATTGGCAAATATTTTACTTTCTTCCAGAAAAATTAAATTTCAAATATATATATATATTTATCAACCCCTCCACACGAGTGGGATGTGACACAACGTCAATTTCTTAAGCAGTGTTTAGCAGATTTGAATTCATAGTTTTCTTTGTCTGAGACTAAATAGGTCAGGCTAGGCTCTTTAACTTTGGTTAGGCATTTGCCTAACCAAGGTTAAAGAGCCCAGTCTGCCCTACTATTAACCCATGGCTGGAGTCAGAATAGCAGGATTCATACCTTTCCCAAGGTTATTAGCACTATGTGAAATGCAAACATTCTCATCCAAGATTTGAACTCATATCACTGTCCATTTCTAGGGTGAGTCACAAGTTTTGCAATATTTTGGTATGTTCTAGTTTGTGGCATGTATATCACATGAATGGAGGCACATGGTGTAATGGTTACCATAGTCAGAAATGGACACAGCGACACAAGTTCAAAACTTGGAGGCGGCATTTCAAATAGCACTAATACTCATGTTAGACTAGTCTACTAACCATCATAACCTCTAAATAAATAATTTCAATTTTTATTACTAAACTAGAGTGGTCAGTTGAGCATCCACCTGGGAATCATAATGTTCCTAGTTCGATACCAGCCCTCTCCAACTCAGTGTATGAGTAGCACATGGTCCTGTATGGTAAAGTGAGGAACTGATTGTAGGTGTGGCACTCCACCTCAGACGCTAAAAAACAATCTCTTGGGTCTAGTGCTAGTGAAAAGGGGATAGATTCCCTTGCTGTCTGGTTGATACTGACTTTAGGCCACCCTAATGACTTTAGAGTGAGTCAAAAGTTTTGCAATACTTTGGTATGTGGTACATATATCACATGATATTTTCATGGTGAAATGCTTACCATTGTAGGAAATGGACATGGCAATATAAGTTCAGATCCTTGATGAGGCTGTGTGCATTTCACATAGCACTAATACCCTTGGGAAAGGTACGAATCTAACTATTCTACCCCCATAAATGGGTAAATAGTAGGACAGACTGGGCTCTTTAACATTGGTTAGACAACCATTCTAGGAAAAGGAAAACTGTTAAACTTTGCTTAAGAAATTGACCTTGTGTCTCATCCTCCTCCTGTGGAGGGGTTGATAAATATATATAAGCAATAAGTTTAGTTGAGGCAAAGTAGTTGATAGCAGTTTTAAAAACTCATTTTCAAAATCCTGGACAAGGTTGTTTGCATTTTTCATAGCAGTAATACCCTTGGGAAAGGTATGCATCCAACTATTCACTCCCCAACTATGGGTAAATTGTAGAGAATATGGGGCTCTTTAATTTTATTTAGTTTGGTAACTCAAGTATCAGAGTTAACAGAGAAATGATAGGAAGGAACACAACGAGTATTAAGTATAGTGAAAAGGTTTACTAAGCAAAGATACAAGAGGAACAGTGTAATTAGCAATTGCTAGGTTGAGTTACAAGTCCTGTGAGATCTCGTTTCACACTTCTGAGCTTTCATCAGACATTATTTATAGGAAAAACAAGCAATTCCATTGTCATCATTTCGGTACTATATAACAGTTAGGCAACCAGTCTAGGAGAAGGAAAACTGAATTCAAACCCGTTAAACTCCACTTAAGAAATTGACCTTGTGTCCTTCCTACTCATGTGGAGGGGTTGGTAAATTTATATAAGCAATAATTTTAAGCAAAGATATCTATAAATCTTCTTTTTCTGATTGTAGTTTTAAAAACAAAAAAAGAAAATATTAAACTCAAATAGCAACAAATTCCCCAAAGATTTGACCCTATAACCGAACTGATAAATATAGACAAAAATCAGAATAAACTTTAGATTTTGAAATTTAACACTATGATAAAATCGGCAGTTCTATTTCTGACCCTGTACACAGGTGATTCTACACACGTCAAACAATACAAAGTGCACTTGTATGTGTTTGTGTGTGTTTTGTTTTATTTTTATTTTTTTTAATAATCTAACACAAAAAAGAACGTATTTTTGAGATAAAGTTTCATGAGACTGTTTTTGTGGTAGATTTTTTTTTAAAAAGATGCTATAAATTCTTTATCTATAAAACTGGGACCTGACCCCAACGACAAAGGCTACCAAAGTGTCGATACTCCACATTATTTTAAAATTCGTGCCCACTGTAATTACCATTTATCTGAATTTAGAATTTTGTAGCCAAGTGTTCCACAGGAGATTTACATTTTTATTGAATTCTTTTATACTTACTTTTTTTTCATGACAACTTGTTATCATTTAAATAATGCAAAATTCTATGATAAAAAAAAATGCTTATCATTTTCTATATGTAAAATAATATATTGTTATTTATAAGAGATAAACTTAACTTTTGAAAATATTTATAGCTAGAGTATCATCCACATAAAAGTAAACCAACCAATTTTTTTATAAAAGTTTATTCCACTCGAAACCAAATAAAGCTGGATTTTATTTTTTCTAGTGGAACATTATCTTAGTACAATCGTATGTAAGTGTCTGTCTTTAACTCAAACTATGTCACCACTGATGTCATAGTTTCCTTAGTTATCTAAATTGTATTCATAAGAATTATGAAATAGTCATTATCTAATCTTAATTAGCATCTTATTTATTAATAATATCTCTATTAAAGTTTGGTTATCATCACATAAAAATACTCATACCAATTTTTTTTATAAAAGTTTATTCTATTAATCTGAATTTTTTAATAATTAGCACAGCTGAACACCTGTACCCCAGCTACAGTTAACGAAATGAGAACAGGATACCCCATGGATTGAATAAAGGGTTGGGTTCAGAGTTCCGTGATGGCTCCTGATTATGACAAGAAGGTTCCCAAGTTTGAGAAGGCTCCCGAGTTTGACAAGAAATACTTGAAGAAGGCCAGATGGCACATCGGACAAAACGTACAGATAACAATAAAGATGAGGACAATAGTCTGAATAATCCAAATAATACTAAAAGTTTATTCCACTTGAAACCAAAGAGAGCCAGATTTTATTTTTTCCAGTGGAACATTATCTTATTACAATGGAAGTGTCTGTCCGTAGCTGAAACTATGTCATCACTAATGTCACAATTTCCTTAGTGATTTAGATTGCATTCTTAAAAATTATGAAATAGTCATTATTTAATCTTAATTAGCATCTTGTTTATTAATGATATCTCTATTAAAGTCTGGCTGAGTTAGATTGGCTGCAAAACTGTCCATATCATTAATGAATATAAAATCCAGAAATCTGTGTTGTATATCTCTAAGAAAATAAGATTTATGATGAGAATAATTTGCATAATGATTTATAATAACAAAAATCCCTGTATTAATACTTGTGTTCCTTAATTGTACAACCATTAACATCTTTTGACAACCTTTGGTTAAAACTGAGACCATCCAAATTGCCCAAGATGAAATTCAAAAATGTAAATCCTGATTATCTGGTGTTGCTTATCTGCCAAATTCTTATTTCTTATGAGTGTTGTTAGCTCAGCTAAATAATGGACCATTCATTTTTTCATTATAAGGAAAGAAAGGGAAAATAAAGGACATGCTGCACAGAAAAAAATATAATAAGAAAGAAAGAAAAAAGAAAGATAGAGAGAGGATATGAGCATGTGGAAGTGATAATGCTAATCTGTTTTAATCGGACATAATGAAAAGATGAAAAGAAGGAAAGAAAGAAAAAAAATGAGAGAGTTAAATTAAGATTATTATACTTTTCACATATTGAACTATTTTTCAATAGCTCTTAAGCAAAGATATCAAACATTGTAATAATTATCATACTATGGTATATCCACAGTTCCTGCTAGTACAGCTCTGTCAGCTTGGGCTTTAGAATACTCGACTGCACCTCTGCAGAGGGGTAAAATCCACACAAATGGGCCACCTGTTGGTCATTGGTTGAGAACCGTGATGCTTAAGTATGGAACCCTGGTGGCTAAGCAGTCCATGACATGCAACACTCCACTATGACCGTTACTGAGGTTAGATGGGTGGTCTGAGATGCTCCCTCCTATCAATCGGCTGGGTAACCGAAGCCCTAGCACCAATATAATTGTTCCAACCCTATTGCCCTTATGGCAAACCCCAAATACTTATTTCATATATGAAAGGGTCTTAGTGTTCTGGGTATAACATTGAACTGATGGTGAAGCTCCAATTCTGGAACTCTGGCATACCCAATGAGTTTTAAAAAATGTGTTTTAAAAATAATTGAGTACCTATCAAAAATGAATAAAACAAAAATGTCTTCAGCATAAAATAACTCAACAAAGTAAAATCCAACCAGCAACCAACGGAAAACACCAGTTTCCCCTAGATCCCTGAAGTCAAGCAACAATGAGCCTGTTCAATACTTAATTGGGTGTGCCCTTACTTAGGCTAGACAGGTGGTCGGAGAGGCCCCCTTCAATCAAACGGCTGGTCACGTCAAGCCCTAGCAACTATATGATTGTCCCAACCCAATTGCCTTATGGCAAGCCTCAACCCATCTTATCATATATGTGCTAGAAGTGGGTGGCTTGAGGACCTTTATGTACTGGGTATGATGTTAAACTCTATCTGATGGTGAGGTTCCATTTCTGGAGGTCAGGGGAATGTGGAGCATCCCTTCATCACCATTGCTCCCTGGTCCACCCTGACCCAGAGTGGTAGTACCTGTTAGGGTCCCATCAATGGCTTAAATAGAAAAATGTGTTTATAAAAAAAATTAAGTATCCATTAAGAATGCATTTGTTTCAAAACTTTGTCGGCATTAAATGACCCACCAAGGTTGACATGCCGTAAAACAAAACAAACTTAATTAGTTGACCACTTAAGCAACATCAGTTACAGTAAACAATCTGAATCCTTTGTTTATCATTAAATAACTTTGGCATTACATAACCTGAAATTGGTTGGTATGCCATAAAATAAAATAACCAACTAACATCTAAAAATGAAATAATTAAAAGATACTTTTCTGCTAGTTCAATTTTTTTTATTGGTATCTAATGATTTGAGTTTTATTATTTGAAAATCAAATTTTTTTTCTAATCTTCTTTATCATTTATTTTGAATTTGAAGAATAATTTTTCCTAACTTGTATTTAATTTCTGTCACTCCTTAGATAGGGAGAACATAGACTGAGATATATTTATATTCTGTTGGTATTGATGATTTTATAAATACATGAACATACAGGAATCATGTAGAGGTAAGTGGGGAGAAATTAAGTTTATTCAAAATTTACACCAACATGAATACAAACTACTGATACAGCATACATGTGACTACCTCCTCCAGCCGAATGCAAAAAGATAGATATAAACAGACTTGAATAGATCCATTACTTATATGTTATTATCAAGATACACCATTTTTTCAAGAAATTGAAAAATGGTATCTTTCAATCCCCCTCACTTTCATATATATATATATATATATATATATATATATTATATATATTTGAACAGACTTGAATAGATCCGGTACATTATTACCAAGATACAGCTTTTTTTTCCAAGAAATTAACCTCATTGATCTCTCTTTCTATCCCTGTATATATATATATATATATATGAACAGACTTAATTAGATTTGATACTTACATATTATTACCAAGATACAGCATTTTTCCAAGAAATTGACCTATTGATCTCAGTCTCTGTCTATCTTTTATTCTCTATGTATATATATATATATGTATGTATATATATATATATATATATATATATATATATATTTATATTTACATAGACAGATATGAACAGACTTAAATTGTTCCAACACTATATATATTAAATGTTATCTCTGTTTCTGTCTGTCTGTCTGTCTGTCTGTCTGTCTGTCTCTCTCTCTCTCTCTATATATATATATATATATATATGTGTGTGTATGTGTGTATTAGCATAGTATCCATTAAAGTTATAGGATTATTTACTTATAGATTGTCATTTCTGCCTAGGGTCAGTATATCTATATACTTTGCTGAGGATTAAAATATTGCTCCCCAGCCCTTTACCAAGAATCATAGTATAGTACCTAGGTGCTCTGTGAGAAGTGTTACTTATACAAAATACATACATACATACACACACACACACACACACACATATGTATATGTATGAATATTATGTTTATATATGAAGATGAGTGTGTTTTTTGTATATGTATATTTATTGTAATATATTTCCCAAACTACCTCTGTGTGCATGCATCTGTGCCTCTGTATTTATGTATACATGTTTATATAAAAAGTTAGGGCCAGAAATAATTTCTATATGCGTGTGGGGGCAACAAGAATATATATATATATATACCTTTTTCACTCCCCACTCACTATACACTTGAATTTGTGCATGTGTGTATATATATATATATATATATAATATATATATATATATGCACACAAGGACAAAATTCAGCATATAGTCAGTGAGGAGGGATGGAAGAGGTATATACACACACACACACACACACACACAGATACATATATATATGTGTGTATATATATATATATATATATATATATATACATACCTTTTTCACTCCCCCACCCTCACTGACAACACGCTTGTCCTTGTGCGTGTTTAATATCAAGGAGACTCACCCTTGTCATCTTATAAAAACTTGAGCCAAATTCCCACAGTACCTCCCATGCAGTGACCTTTTCACCATATTTTTATTTATTTTTATTTTTAGGTCCATTTAGATCTATTATTATTATTTTTTATTTTCAAGAATCCATCTTGTTCTCCTCCATTTGACTTTTGCTCTCTCTCTTTCTTTCTCTCTCTCTGTCTTTAGTTTTCTTTGCAATTCTTTGCAATTCCCTTAATGCCTGTCGGCACTTGGTACTGATGCAAGGAAAATTTTAATCAAGTCTAGTTTTTCTCTTTTGATTCTGACCACTACTGGCAGACACAGTGTCTTTCATGCTCTTGTCGATTGCCCTGGAGACTTTCTTTCTTTTTTTTTTTTTTTTTGTTTCGTCCCTTTTATGATTCTAGATTCAAGAATGATTATTCTTTATATTTTAGTGTTATTACTAGCACCAAGATTTTACCATTTTTTTTCTTTCTGTTTTTCATTCTTTTTCTTTTCTTTTTCATTTAGAATAAGAGTTCTTTGGCGGAGAGGTTAAATGGAAAGAGGTGTCACTGGTGGGGCCAGTCCACATATGGCTAGCTCAACTTCTAAGGAAAATAAAATGAGGATAAACAGAAAAAGTAAAAAAAAAAAATTAAGGCATAAAAGTAAAAAAAATAAAAGTAATTCTAAAAAAAAATAATGAATAAAATGAATATATGAACTAAAATAAAAATAAAAAAAAGTTCACTGAGGCCTGGTGGTTGGTTTCTTTTTGACCAGGGCCGAGCTGGACAAAAGTTGGTAAAAATAAATTATTAGATCAAGGAGTTAGTTGAAAGTGGGGTCCATCGAATAATAAAAATAAAACAGTGAATAAATAAAAGTTTGAAAAAAAAAAATAAAATAAAAAGGGAAATAATGTCCACCTTTCTATCAACTTTCACTTTCACATATGTCAGGTCTTAGAGAAATGTTTGCTCTCTGTTCTCATAAAAAAGGCAAAGGGAAAATTATTAGCCATATCAAAGAAAGACCCTTGATTCTTGTGAATTCTTTAATTGCTTTACTAGTCAGAAGCTGTGCTAATCTTTATACACTTAGAAATCCATTGAGAATTAAGAATGAAAAAAAAAATGAGAAAAAAAGAATCAAATGAAAGTGTATGTGCGTGTTTACCAGTTTCTCATTTGCTAACGTTATTATAATTTATATAAGAAATTATTTTCTATTTGTGAGAGTATGCAATGTTTTGGAAATAACTGGAGATCTACAGTAGGTGTAAACAAATGTCAAGTAATACTAATAAAATTTTATTCAATGAAAAGAGTATTAAAAAAATGTTATTATTATAATGGAAGTTAGTATTGGAAATCAAGGATAAAAGACGTGTTTTCATATTTTATCCTATAATGATAGTATGCATAATATATATATATATAATACATAAATGATATATCTATATATAGAGAGAGAAAGAGGGAGAGATGTATTTATCTATCTATGTATCTATATATACAAGGTGTGTCAAAAAAGTATTGAGATTTTTTGTACTTTTTGACACACCTTGTATTCTGAAAAAAATAACATTCCATTCATTAATTTTTTCAGAATACGAAGTGTGTCAAAAAAGTACCAAGTCTAAAGCTGTATTTACCAAGATAGAAATGAAGAATGTATAGAATTTTTTTTCAGAATACAAGGTGTGTCAAAAAGTCCAAATTTAGATACTTTTTGACACACCTTGTATATAGATAGATATATCCCCTAATTTGTTAATCATTTTTAGAAACAGACATACTAAAGAGGGTAGGCATTAGCCTATTTTTTAAACAAAACAAACTTAAATTGGATTGTGGTTTAGGCTTAATAAAAAAATTTCAACATAATCAAATGTGGGAAAATTTTACTTGATTTTTTTTACAAAAGTGAAAATAGGTAATAAGCACAAAGCTGGATCAAGGTAAGAAGTATGAAGTCCTAAAGAATCAAAATCATTTGTAAAAGTTTAACAGAATAGGTATGTCTATATACATGTGAGTGAACATGACATGTTGCCCACTGCTTGTGAAATAAGGACAGACTCTTAAGCAACGTTTTCCTATGGACAGACCAGAGTTACTTGACATACAAAAACTTGCACGAGAGAGAGAGAGAGAGAGAGAGAGAGAGATTTTATGGCATGTCAACCCTTTTTGGGTCATATTATGCCAAAAACATTTTATTTTATTAATTCTCCATGGTATTCGAATTTTATTTCAAACTCAATTTTTTAAAACATTTTTTTAAGCTCATTCTTTCTATTTAACCCATAGATGGACCCTAACAGGTACTACCACTCCGGGTCAGGGTGGGCCAGGGAATAATGGCAATGGAGGGCTAATCCACACTCCCCAGAGCTCCAAAATTGAAAATTCACCATTAGATGTAGTTTAACATCATACCCAGGACAATAAGAGATATGAAGATAATGTATAGACAATAATTTAGTAAAAAAGAAAAACTTTAAATTTCTCTGAATTTTTGAGATGAGGCTTGATAACTTGGACTATTGTCATCATCTTTATTGTTATGTATACAACATTTTGGCCAATGTGAAATCTATTAAATTTGTATTATTGTATTACTGGGACTATTGTCCTCATCTTTATTGTTATCCGTACAATGTTTCGGTCGATGTGCCCTCCAGCCTTCTTCTGGTATTTTTTGTCTGACTTGGGAACCTTCTCTTTAAACTTGGGAACCTTCTTGTCATAGTTGGGAGCTTTCACAGAACTCTGAACCCAACTTTTTTATCTAATCCACATTTTTAAGTGACAGTCATCTCTAAGCTGCAGGTTCAATCCAGGTGAAGGGTGACAGTGACATAGAATAATAATTAATACAGCTTAACACTTGTAACCAGTCATGGTTAATGGAATGAGAACAGTATACGCCCATAGATTGAATAAATGGTTAGGTTCAGAGTTCCGTGAAAGCTCCCGATTGCAACAAGAAGGTTCCCAAGTTCAAAAAGAAGGCTCCCAAGTTTGAAGAGAAGGGTACCAAGTTAAATAAGGTTCCCAAATCTGACAAGAAATATCTGAAGAAGGCTAGAGGGCACATCGACTGAAACATTGTACAGATAACCATAAATACAAACTTTAAATCTTATCTCCCATAAGATATAGTAATTCCTTAGCAATTTGTTTCTTATGCAATCACATATAAGAACATTAAAATATTTTATAGATTTCACAATACTGAGTAGCTATGTAGTATTATATTTTATCATAATGGAGATTCAATGTCAACCTGTAACCGAAATTATGTCACAATACTCTCAGAAATTGCATAAGTTTATCAATGAGTATTTAATTTATAGTCAAAATCATTAATACATAGAATAAATCTTATTCATTAACAATGACTATGAAAATCTGAGTTAGATTTGCCTCAAAACAACCATGTTATTAGAGCATTTAAAATCCTGTAATGTGTCTTATATATCACTAAGAAATAAAGATTTAAGTAATATATGGTGTGACTAATCTGCATACTGGTTTTAAACAAACTGTATTTAATAATCAGTGTTATTGATCTCTAATATTATTGTTTTATTCTCCAATGTATTAAAATCAATCCTATGGATGATTTTATGTAGAAACCAATTAGAATATGGTCAAAATAAGTTTAATCTTTTTATATGCATTCTTATTTAATTCCTTTAGTCTTTCTAATTTAATATATTTTATCACATTAAAACTGAAATACTTATGACCATAGGGCACATATTCTTGCTAGTATATTGCACTATTCTGTCTATAATACTTACATCATATCCTGATAAATAGGGGCCGGGTTAGCTCAGTAGGTAGAGCGTTCGGCTAGAAACCACAAGGTTCCTAGTTCGATACCGGTCCTCGCCAACTCAGCATATGAGTAGCACAGGGATCTGTGCGTTAAAGTAAGGAGCTGATGGTAGGTGTGGCGCTCCACCTCAGACACCAAAACAATCTCCTTGGTCTAGCGCCATTGAAAAGGGGATAGACTTCCTCGCTGACTGGCTGATACCGACTTTAGGCCACCCCAACGTCTTACTTAATATCCTGATAATCCATTTCTTTCTAATTTTTTTTTTTTGTTCATAATAAAATGTGATTAAGGGCTGAAATTTGCTAAACACACAATTTTTGAGAAAAACATAGAAATTTTCCAGCTGAATCATCAAAGTTGTTTTTCTGCCATCAGAAATATTTAGTTTGTTTATACAAAAAATGATGGAGGTGGTGCAGTGATGGAGATGAAGAAGTAGTGGTAAATACAGTGGTCAGAATTGAGGAAATCCAGATTCTTCTCTTGCAAAACTGGGTTCAGATGACTAACAAACTGAACTGTGATTATTGCTTCATTTCTTTAGTGCCAGAATGTGTTGTGTTAAGCCTAGTTTGTTTTTGTCAATATATACATATATACAACACTCTCTTATAAATAAGGATGAAGCACTCTCTGGTGGCCTTTACATATATACAGATGTATGTATTTATCAATTAAGATTCTCCCCCCAGTTTGCATACAATAATGGCTGAGTTAAAAAGTCTGACTGATGATAAATTGATCAGGTTAACATCCCAGCTGCCGGTAGCCTGCAAATATCTAGCAACACTAAAGAGACATGCTACATCAAAGCATGGTGTCTGTGGATGACTATATATATATATATATATATATATATATATATATATGAATGAGATATTTAATAAATATTTAATAATCCTACCTGTGGTATCATGAAGATAAAATTCCCTTTTTGAATGGAGAAAATATTTTGTTTCCATCTAAACGTTTCAGATGACATATTATTCCTATAATATCCTGCCACCTATCTTTTGTGTTAGTGTGTAAACTTATACTTGGTGATTGTAAAGTAACTCTCTTCATTTATTTTTAAAATGTTATAATTCATTTTTTAATCATTATTTTTAGACAAAATGAATATGAGAAGAACACACCTAACATGGAGTTTTATTTTAAATTCTGTATGGGCACCAGCATTCGCCTCCAGCCTCTCAAGCCACTCAGGAATTGCATCAACTGATCTTTCTAGGAACTCTTGTAGAATGGCAGAAATAAATTGTTGTATTTGTCCATCAAGTTCTTTCAAAGTCATTGATTTCATAAAGTAGACTTGCTCCTTCAATAAACCCCAAATAAAAAAGTCACAGTGTCTTAAATCAGGGATTCTGGCCAGCCACTCATACGGACTATGTCTACAAATCCATCTCCCATAAAAATGGTGATTCAACCATTCACGAAGAAAAATAGCAAAATGTGGAGGATCACCATCAAACAACAACAGAGATTTAATTGCCATATATTAACAAACACACATTAAAGAATTGAGAAAAATATAATTGCATAGAAAAAATCATAAATAGTTTAAAATAGGGAGTTACTTTTTAATGACCCTGTACATGACATGCTATTTCCTGCAATGTACCAACACCTGTTTTTTGTGTTAGTGTGCGAACTTATAGATGGCATACCATTTCCTGTAATGTGCTGCCACCTTTTTTGTGTTACTTAGTAAACTTATAAATGGCATACCATTTCCAGCAATGTCCTGTTTCCTGTCTTTTGTATTACTATGTAATCTTATAGATGGCATACCATTTCCTGTAATGTGCTGCCACCTCTCGTTTGTGTTGGTGTGTAAACTTATAGATGACTTGCCATTTCCTGTAATGTTTTGTCTCCTGTATTTTCTCTTACTGTGTAAACTTATGGATGGCCTGTGATTTCCTGTAATCTACCACCACCTGTCTTTTGTGTTGGCATTAAACTTAGAGCTAACATATAATTTCCGCTAAAGCCCTGCCATACTGGTGTAAACTTATAGATAGCATATCATTTTCATGTGCTGCCACCTATCTTTTGTGTTAGTGTGTAAATCTTTAGGTTTCCTTTTAAGGTGTTCCCATCTGTAGCATGTTTCACTTATAAAAATAATCTGACATTGATAGTGGTTCTTTCTCGTAGAGCCTGTAACAAGAGAAGTCTTTGTGTTACCTCAATATATTTCTACATATTGAAGCCTTTTATGATGAAATTGGTAACACTCTTGTCCTTTTTATATAGACACCTCTAAAACACATTGGCATGAATCCTACTGTGAATTTCTCTCACAACAGTTCAATTATAACAAATTCTATCGACTTAGATCCTTCCTGTCCCATATCCATGTACGTCCATGAAGCCACCACATCCCCACCACTTCTTGAATATTTTCACTCAACCTGGAATTAACACTAGGCTGACATTGGTTATTTCTCCTTTTTCATACACAACCAACAATTCTCCTTTTTTGGAAGCCATCTACAATCACCACACATTTGACTACCTCTAGTACTGAGGAAGGTTGCAAAAACCGAACCGTGATAACTTTGCCTTAACCATCAAGAATAAATCTCATTGCTTTGGAATACTTTTTTTTCTATTTTCTACATACAGTCAGATTTATTTCCTATTTTACTCTGATATATTTATGCATAAAGAATTTTGTGTTGGAATAAGACAAAGGTTTAGAAATACTGAAGATGTCAATTTAAAAGACAGTTTTAGAATTCTGATAAAGTTTTCCCATATAAGTTAGAGTTAAAAATCTTATGATAAACAGTTTATTTTGTGGACAACTCACTGAAAGTACCCTTAAGATATATGTCCCAACCCTATTGCCCTTGTGACATGTCCCAACCCTTTCTATCATATTCGAGCTATAAAACAGTGGCTGAGGGTCTTAATGTCCTGGGTATGACTTTAAAATCTATCTGAAGGTGAATTTCGAATTCTGGAGCTCTAAGGAATGTGGAGTACCCCTTTATCACCATTACTTCTAGGTCAACTCTGACCTGAAGCAATAATACCTGGTAGGGTCCCATCTATGGGTTGAATAGAAAAAACATTGTTTTAAAAAATTGAATACCCACCAAGAATGAATAAAACAAAATGATTTCAGTATAAATTAACCCAATAAGGTTTGACATGCCATAAAATCCAATCAATCAAAATATATACAATGAGTCAAAACTTGATCTGATGTAAAATTTTCTTGATATTTTTTATGATCACCAATAAATGCATAAAATAAAACTAAAACGTGAATGTTTAGGAAGTTGAAATAAAAGCCATTTTCATCAATTGCTGGAAGCCATGTCAGAAAGTCACAAAATATCTATTTAGATTTTGTTTTCATTTTATTCATTTACTTATTTGTTGTATGCTTACATGTATATATGTGTTTGTACATGCATTAGTATTTATATATAATATTTTACAGATTGCTACATGTGTAGGTATCAAGTCATGATTATTCATCCATTTAATAATTACATATTCTGTAAGTTTATCTATTAATCTATCTCTATTTAGTTACTAGGCAATATCATTCTGTTCCTATTTATCTATCAATATCTATGCCTATTTCTATCTATCTATCCCTATCTGTTTAGTTACCAAGCTATATCATTCTGTTCTTATCTATATATCCCTATCTATCTATCAATCAATATATCTATCTATCTATCTATCTATCTATCCTATCTCTGTTCCTATCTATCTATAACCAAGCTATATCATTCTTTTCTTATCTATCCCTATCAGTTCCTATCTATCTATCAATATCTGCCTGTACATATCTATCTATTCCTATATGTTTAGTTACCAAGCTATATCATTCTGTTCTTATCTATCTATCCCTATCAGTTCCTATCTATCTATCTATCTGTCAATATCTGCCTATTCCTATCTATCTGTCAATATCTGCCTATTCCTATCTATCTATCCCTATCTATTTAGTTACCAAGCTATGTCATTCTGTTCTTATCTGTCTGTCCATATCAATTGAGTTACTAAACCATATCAGTCTTTTCTTATCTACCTATTAATATATGCCTGTTCTTATCTATCCATCCATATAGGTTTAATTACCAAGCAATTTCAGTGTGTTCTTATCTATCTACCTATCTATCTCTTTTTATATATAAACACACCACACAAACACATTTGTATATGACCCTGTTCATCTCTTTCTCCACCTCTATGTTTAGTCCTTGGTATGACATTAAACTGCATCTAATGGTAAAGTTCCAATTATGGAAGCCTGGAGTACCCCTTCATTGCCATTACTCCCAGGTCTACCCAGTCCAGGAGCGGCAGTATCTGTTTGAGTCCCATCTATGGGTTAAATAGAAATTTTTTTTTTTTTTAAATTGAGTTCGAAAAAATATTTTCAATACTCATCAAGAATGAATTAAAATTCACATCTTTGACATAAAATAACCCAACAAGGGTTGACATGCCATGAAATTCATCCATTCGTCCATGTTGATCTTAGGTATAATTGTATTTTATTTCTATTCTTTCTGTATTGTAGATTTATGCACACATTTGCTGGCCTTGTGCCGGACTAATGAAAGCTTATTAGATATTTATCTATAACATTATTTTTTATTATCTATCTTTCTCATAAACTGTTTATCAATCTATCTCATTAACTATCAATCTACCTTTCTCATAAACTGTCTATCAGTCTATCAGTCTATCCTTCTGATAAACTATCTATCTATCTTTCTCATAAACTATCTATCAATCTATCTCATTAACCATCTATCAATCTTTCTCATAAACTATCTATCAATTTATTTCATAAACTATCTACCAATCTAATTAATCTAAATTAAAAGCAATAACCTTATGAATATCCTTCATTATTTATTTTTAATTTGCCTCTTATCAGATAAATAAAGTCCTCAAAACTTTAGAATTGTTTAATATAAAACAAAAACTAAACATTTTTCATTTGATTATCAATTTCGAGTGAGTCTACTACACCAGAAACCAATATAAAACATTAAAAAATGAAAAGATATAAAAAAATAAATATAATTCTGTCAAGTTTATTTACTATTGCATATCTTTTCATTTCTTTCTTTTTCTTCCAACTCAACTAAATTAGATGGTCCTTTGTCTTTCATCTTGGAAACTACCAATTTTCCTAGGAGCAGATATTTCTGACCCCTGTTCGCTAGGCTGACTTAAAAACAATGAGTATTAAAAAAATGTTTTCAATCACACACACACACACGCTTACAATACACATGAGTATAAAAATGCTTTCAATCACACACACACACACACACACACACACACACACATATAATTATATACAACTATGGATAGATACACTTACAATACAAATACAGTCACATAATCATATATATATATATGAGAGAAATGCTCTAATAGACACATACATACTTTTTCTGTCCTTCCTTTAAAAAAATGTTTCCAATCACACACACACACACACACATATACAAATACACACCCAGCCATACTCACTTACAATATACAATCACTCAATTAGATATATATTTATGTATGTATACAAACATGCTCTTATAGACACATAACACACACACACATTCTCTGTCACTCCTTTTGAAATAATGTTTGCGATCACATAAAACACACACAGCTATGGATAGACACTCACAATATACACAGTCACACAATCATATATGCACACACTTATAGACAAACACATACACATATTCATATACTTCCTCTATTTCTCATTTACTTTTCACTTATTTTCCAAGAGATAAAAAAATCATTGGTATGCAGTAAAAAATGAATAAATAAAACCAAATTACAATTGGAATATTTTTATTTTTCAGTGACTATTTTTTAAATAATCCTAATTTCTTCACTCTGATGAAAGATAAGCATTTTTTCTCAGGAACAACCAGGGGAAAAAATAGAAAAAAAAAACACAAAAAAACAATTGACTTTTTAGTTCATCAATTTTGTTTTACTAATTTTTGAATTTTGGGTTGGTTCATTTTATGGTCATCCCCAACTTATATTAAGATTTTTATGGCCATTTTTAGGCTGTAGGTGAGAGCACTTTACAGTGGAGATCCCTTGTGGCATTAAGTTTGATCTGTTTTGAGTGGAATCCTTGTGTTACTCAGTGTTAAGCAGAATCCTTATGTTCCTCAATGATGAGCAGAATCCTTGTCTTCCTCAGTGTTAAGCAGAATCTTTGGTTGATCCATTCATTCATGTTAAGCACAAGCAACTAAATGTGTTTCCATGAAGACCATTGAATAGTTAACCAAACACTTAAATTCCTATTGATATGTTTGATATAGTTTTTACAAACACTCTTTGATTGACTTGTTGTGATGCAATGTATAACCTTGTCCATACACCTGAAACTTTAGTTGGGTATCCCTTCATAGTGTAATGGTTTACAAGCTTCTCTCATAGATCCATCACAACTATATTGCAAGTTTGATCCTCGCTGGGTCATCCAGGTGAAAGTGTATGATGTTGCAAGACCCCAAAATGCCTAGTGATATTGGGTATACATCACTAACAATTGTCATGGACACCTTTAGGATGTATTCCTTGAAATTTAGCATGAAATTATTTTTTAACATTTATCAGTTATTATTATTATTATTATTAGTGAAATAGATCACTAATTAGGACTGAGCCGATTCTAGTAAGGACCACCCCAAGCGAATTTAACAGGTTTGAAGTTTTCCTTCTCATAGACTGGTTGCCTAACCAAGGTTAAAGAGCCCAGTCTGCCCTACTATTTACTCATTGCTGGAGAGAGAGAGAGAGAGAGTAGTTGGATTCATACCTTTCCCATTGGTATTAGTGCTATGTGAACTATAGCTTTTTCCAGGATTTAAACCTGGGTCGACGAGTCCATTTCTTGCGACTCTAACCATTACACCAAGCAACTCCAACAGTTTAAACAATTGAAGAAATAGCAGAAAATGTTTAATCAATTACAACTTGTGAAAATGAAGGATAAAATTGCTGGGAATAGAAAAACGTTTATGTTCATTTTAAATTCCAACAAGTCTGATTTGAATCTTAAGAGTTTTTTTCTTTCTTTTTGCTGAGCTCAAATATTGAAAAACTGAATTTGATAATAACCAGTATATTGTTTGGGGTTTGCAAATCACTCATATTAAAATCAGTTCTTTGTTGCAGATCTTAACTTCTTTTTTTCTTTTTTCTTTTTTGCTCCTCTCTTTTCTAAGAGAACAGACAATAGTTTGTAGATTAAAAGATAAAAAGGGAAATAAAATAATCATGAAAAAAACCACATGCATTAAATGGAAATATTTCTTCCATGGATTTTCAATTTCAATTTCCAAAGATTAAAATATGCTTATAGGAATTAATGTAAATATGTCTCTATTGTACATGCACACACACACACACACACACACACATATATAATATATATACAAATGCAATCACACACATATATATATATACAAATACACACACACATATATATATACACACACACCCATATATATATATGCACACATACATACATATATATATATATATATATATATATATATATATATATATATATGAGTGTGTGTATGTGAATAGATGCACATGGACACACTGGTAAAACCAAATATAATAAATATTAAAATTTAATACGTTTTCAGACTTTACTTTTTACATATTCCTTTTACTTTTGTTGCATTTCAAAGATTTTTTCAATGATGCAAGATGTGTTCATTAGCTCCACACACATGCATATATATATATAATATATATATATATACATACACACAGACACATGCTTGTATATGTATGTATAGACAGTGAAGTTAATAGATAAGTAGATTATTATATAATTTACTTATTTATTAACTATATATATATATATATGTATGCATATGTATATATACATATATGCAGTAAATGAGTGAATGTGTATAAACATTTCATGGACAGCTTGTCTAGCTGAAGAATCTATCTCAATCAAATTGAAACATTTTATTTATCTGATGAATAATGTTCTCTCTTTTCAATATTTCTAAATTGAATAAAAATGGTAAAATTAAAAAGTCTGATATAAGAACATAAAAACAAAAACTTTCTTTTTTTTCATTTATTCAAATTGATGACGCCACAATTTACAAGAGAAGAGTTCTTAAGAAATTTCAGGATTTGGCAGCTGAATATTGGAGAAAAATTTATTAATTTAATTTTAAGCCTGGCCATTTTCATATTAACAGCTCATCTTTCACACAGGCATGAAACAATTAATTTTCAAATAAAAATTTGTTACGTTTCTTATCTTGCCTCATATTGCAAATATCTTATTTAAAAGACGATTACGTATTTGGCCAATTGCCCTTATGGCAACCCCCAATCCTATTTATCATGTGTTAGACAGTGGCTAAGGGTCTTTATGTCCTGGGTATGATGTTAAACTCTATTTGATGGTGAGGTTCTAGTTCTAGAGGTCTGGGGAATGTGGAGCACCTCTTCATCACCATTGCTCCCATGTTCACTTTGACCCTGAGTGGTAGTACCTGTTAGGGTCCCATCTATGGGTTAAACAGAAATAAAGAATAGATCATCATCATTATCATCAAAGTGTGTTGACATTAGGGTTTCTTTGACTATCTCTCGCCAAACGTCCCTATCTATCATTTTGCAACTCCTCTAAACAGCATCGTCTGCACAGAACTGATGAATGTAAGTTTTTACTTATTGGCCAAACTAGTGTGTCCATGTGTAGAAGTCCATAAGAGAATGATGATTATGAGTTTATTCTTACAGTACTAGGTACCTTCTGGTTTTAGGCATATACGTGCAAATAAAAAGGCTGTCAGTCAGGGTTGAACAATTAATTGATACATACTTACAGGATGTATTTTTTTACAATCACCAGAGAACTCAAGTCTGTAAATTACAGGTGAGTAAATGCCTTACGCTAAACCATGAAAGTTCAACTAATGTCTTCCCTACAGTGCTCTACCAGGAAAATTGGGAGCATATATATATATATATATATGTGTGTGTGTAAATAAACAGAAATAGATTTATGCATACATTTATACTGAGAAGTATACTTTGTGTTTCTTTGTTTGAATTTACAGCCATGTTGTGTTCTACAAAGATAATAGACATCATTTAATTCATAGAAAATTAATTTTCATTGCTTTTCAGTTGGATTTTAATATTGCATCATTCAAAAGAAACTTTTTTGCCTGAAAACCTGAAAATACTTTACGTTACAAATCTAAAATTCTTTTTTTTAAAAAAAAGATAAATATTTCCACATTCTTCAGGTAGATTCCAACCGACAAATGCAAAGATGACTCAGATCTTTCTTTCTTCAATTCTATTTCATTTATTTTTCTATTTAATTGTTTTGATTAAATTAAATCAGAGATTTTATATAAGATTACCACTCGCCGATTTCATTGGGAAATTACGATTCCTTTATGACATCTGTTAAGAGGATTTTATTTTTATTTCCAAAATGGAAAACAAAATTTTAATATCAAAAAATGATGATTATTTGCTTTTATCCTTTTTCATTTTATGAAATTTAGAATTGGGGATTTGTTTTCATTATATTTTTGTAAATAAGATTAAATAAATAAATAAAGCAGACATTTAACAACAATAAAGAGTTTTAAAGATTACATTTATATTTATCTTATTACATCTATCTTATTATATCTTCTAATTATAATTAAAACAAGAAACTCACCCTGAAATTGAGTGTGTGCGATGTTGGTTGGTTGGTTGGTTGGTGCTTAATAACATACAAACTCTTGTGAGTTATTTAATGCCAAAATCTTGTTTTTGTATATATATATATATATATATATATATTTTAGTCATTCACAGACACTGTGTTTTGATGTATCACATGGCTAGACATGTGTAGGCTACCTTCAACGGTATGGAAAATTAATCAATTCATCATTGATCAGGCTGCTTAACCACTCGGCCATCATCACCTACAGAATGGGAGGAGGATTTTAACTGATAGATAAACACATGTGTGTATGTAAAAGCTGCCAGAGAATGCTCCATCCTTTTTATAGGGAGCGTTGCCTTTATGCTTAGTCGGTGATCGTCAGTGAAATTATCTCCAAATTGCTCAACCCACTAGGTGAATGGGGAGCATATATATATATATATATATATATATTATGAAAAATAACAAAGAAGATTTGGAATAAAAGCATAATAGACTAGAGGACTTGTTACTTTTTGGCCTCCATCATCAGATACAGAATTAGGAATATTTTATTATATTCTTATAGCAGTCAAGAGAAGATGTTTACTTTTGGCTATGTTTGGTCACATGTATTCAGCAGGTTCATAGGTAATTTAATAGCCGGTCATTCTTAGCCAGTGTCTGTCTGAAGATAGAGTTCACAGTTAATTTAATATATTCAAATTTCTAACTCATGGTTTATGTCCCTCGGAATAGTGCTTTGAATTTTTTTTTTTTCTATTTAGTTATCTATTCATTTATTTATCTATAATAATAATAATAAAATATTCCTCTCCTGAAATAGTCTATTATGCTTACTGTCTAAAGTTTCTTCGTTATTTTTTCATAATGAAGAAGCTTTAGAATGTAAGCATAATAAGTCCCAGAGAAAACATATAATATATGTTTTCCCTGGGACTCTAAAAATAAGAGGACACATTGAGCTCTGTAAATTATGACAAGTGAAAAACTATTACATTGTAAAGAAGATTTCTTCACTCAATCTTTATATATATATATATATATATATATATATATATATATATAAGTAAGTAAAAAGTAAAGTCAACGGGGCGGCCTAAAGTCAGTATCAGCCAGTCAGCGAGAGAATCTGTCCCCTTTTCAACTAGCGCTAGACCAAGGAGATTGTTTTAGCATCTGAGGTGGAGCGCCACGCCTACCATCAGCTCCTTACTTTACCGCACAGATCCCTATGCTACTCGTACGCTGAGTTAGCGAGGACCGGTATCAAACTAGGACCTTGTGGCTTCTAGCCAAACGCTCTACCGACTGAGCTAACTGGCCCCATATATATATATATATAGGGAAAAATGAATTGATACATTGGTTGATTTAATAAAAGCAAAATAGTATAAATAATGAAAAAAAATTTAAAATGTATAAACGATGCCATTTTGTTTTATTTCATTTTAAAAATTTCATCAGCCAGAGCAGGTATATTTGCAAGAAGCACTAGGTCATCTGTGCAGTCTGCAACAAGTTAAGCAATTAGTCAAGGAGATGGAAAATTATTAACTCTGCTTAAAAATTGATCTAGTGTCACATTCGACTCATGGGGAAGGATTGGTAAATATGTAATAGAATATCTCAATACTTTTGACTCACACTAATACTTAAATTTGATTTCAACTGTCTGATGTCAGTGTCTTATCCTTCCAAGATACCATCCCTAGTCAAGTTGATAGATCTTCTCCAGGTTTCTCTATCTAACCAAATGCAGTCCTGTGTCATTTCCCATCCCACTCATAGCTAATGGGTTGGGTAAATACAAAGACATCCCATTATGGTGTAATGTTTAGCAAGGTAATACTTATAGATCCATTACAAGTGAATATTGAGTCTGATCCTCACTGGATGCCCTATACTTTTGACCATATGTCACATCCTACATGTGTCCAATGTGTTGGGTAACAAAAGGGCATTCCATTATGGTGTAATGGTTAGTAGGCTAGGTTTTGCATATCCATTACTACTAAATAATGAATTTGATCCTCACTGTGTGCCAAGACTTGCAATCATGCATTAAATCTATATGTGGTGAATGGGTTGAGTAAGAGGGCATCCCATCGTATTGGAATGTTTAGCAAGCTAGTTCTCTCAGATCCATTACTACTTAATAGCGAGTTTGAACCTCACTGGATGCCCCATAATTACAACTTTGTCCCACATGCTCCCCAAGGTGAATGGGTTGGTTCAATGCAAGGCATCTCATCATGATGTATTGATTATCAAGCTAGTTTTCATAGATTCATTACAATTGAATAGTGAGTTCAATCCTCACTAGAATTCTCACATTTGTGACAAAACTCATATCAATGATCTACTGCTTTCCTCTGTTGATTTTTGTTTGCTGTAATCCTATATATATATATATATATATATATATATATATATATCGAATCTATATATATATATCGATTTTATGCGATACATGCGTTGTAAGTGCCTTCAAGTAAAAATTTATATATACTTTATTCAGCAACGTTTCAAATAAACAAACATCCAAAAATTCACTTATTCGGTCTGTTTGTTGTTATTATTCTCTCATAACGCCCCCTTACTATTATGGTCGTGTAGTATCGCTTGACAAGCTTAATTTCGCTAGGATGGTCAGCTGTGTACTGTGGCCGAGGCGATAAAAGTGTTTCACTAGTGTTTCACTGTGTCTGCTGAAGTCCCGGTTTCGATTTCTGTCGGGGGAAATCGTTAGTATATACCGCTGATGAGACTTAATAAAGTCGAAACAGTCTGTACAGTATTCTACACATCGAGCCATCCTTTACTGGGATTACACTTGTCAAGTTCATTCTATAAGAAAAAGTATCGAATTTTATGCGATACATGCGTTGTAAGTGCCTTCAAGTAAAAATTTAATATATAATATATATATATATATATGTGTGTGTTGGCTGTCAACTCGTAAATGTGTGAGACCATTTCCTGTTCTTTCTTTTTTATACTTGAGTGCCAGTAGCATTTGACACTATATACTTGTGTTTTTTCAGATTACTTCCAAGGCCAGCTCTGGAGAGACATACTCTTTCACATAAAAAAGTTGGAACTTCTCCACTTTGGATGTTGCTGGACTGAAAATCACCCTTTCTAATAACCCACTTCAATTTTGGTGTTTAATTCGGTTGGACACAAATTATTTCATATATATTCAAAGAAAGAAAAAGAAAGAATATATATATATATATATATAAACACACACTCACACACCAACTGCTCCACACTAGTAGGATGAGACAGTTTTCCTTTTCCTTGACTGTTAACCTAGCCAAGCTAAAAGAGCCGAGTCTGCCCTACTATTTATCATATGTCTTTCTATAACCATTACAGATACTTTGTGTAGACCAGTGTACTTTCCAGCTGTCTTCAGATGAATTTTATATCTTGTTGAATTCCTATCCCGTGACCCTGAAGGTGTTTTTAAGAGGATCACCCAAGAGAATATATTGTTTTCATCACTTGTTTCACCATGTCCAACAGCATCCTTCCCTGGGATTGACCTGACATTTTATCTTTACAATAATTTTTGATTATTCTCTTTCTTTTGGGACAATGTTAATGAATTCATGAGAGCAAAATGAAAGGTTCTATTTGAAAGTCTCCAAAAGTTGTCGGACATGACACACCCCAGAGAAAAGCCAACGACAACATTGGACAAAATCATATTTTCTAGACACTCAAGTTCTGGATGCAAAAATGAGAAAATACTGCACCTCAAAATTTCAAGGAAGAATGCACTTTTTAACAACTATCAACCATAGTAGTAGTTGTTGTTGCATTCTCCAATGGACTTCTACTCATGGTCACACTAGTGTTGGCCAATTAGCAAAAACTTATATTCATTAGTGCTGTGCAGACAATGGATGCTGTCAAGAGGATTTGCCAAAAGTTGTAGTTGATAGGGATGGTTGATGAGAGATAGACAAAAGAAAATCTGCAGTCAGCATTCCTTGATTATAATGATGATATATATATATGTGTGTGTGTGTGTGTGTATATATAACAGTGACGCATGATCTAATGGTTAGAGCCATAGGAAACAGAAACGTCAACCTGAGTTCAATTCCTAGACGAAGATGTTCACATTTCACATGGCACTAATACCCTTGGGAAAGGTATGAATTCAATTCTCCCTCCAGCTATGGATAAATAGCAGGGTAGACTGGGCTCTTTAACCATGGGTAGGTGACCAGGAGAAGGAAAACTCTGAATTCAAACCTGTTAAACTCTGCTCATGTGGAGGGTTTGGTAAATATATATATATAACAGTGTGGGTCTGTGTATACATAACTATATGTGTGTATATATATACATATAAACATATATGTGTATATATATATATATATATGTGTGTGTATATATATATGTGTGTATATATGTATATAAACATATGTATATGTATATGTGTATATATATATATATATATATATATATATAAACTATATGTGTGTATATGTGTATATATATATATATATATATATGTATATGTGTGTATATATATATATATATATATATATATAAAACATGTATATGTGTATATATATATATATATATATATATATGTGTATTATATATATATATATATATATATATATATATATGTATATGTATATATATATATATATATATATATATATATATATATATATATATATAAACATATATATGTATATATATATATATATATATATATATATATATATATATATATATATATATATAAACAGTGCTCAATATCCAAAACATTTTAAAAAGCAGAAACTATATACACTATATTCTCAGAAACTTTACTCTAGCACTAAAAAATGGTGATTGTGAGAGACTGTTGTCTGTTTACAAGCGAATTTTATTGGATTTTGGTAAATAATATTGGAAAATATTTCCAGTGATGTCTTTTCTGATGAGTATCGGAAAATGTCTTTCATTTATTATCTGTTAGTTACTGGTTATCAGTTATAATAATGTTGCGGATTAATGAAATGAGGAGGAAATGTTATCAAACATTTCCTACTTAGCTTAACTTGATATCATTTTTTATTGCATTTTACAAATGCTTATACAACAGTGAATGGCAAACATTACCAGATATACTTACATTAATACAGTTTTATCTATTTATATATCTGCATATATGTTCAAAATGTACAAGTGTAAATTTTATATGATTTGCGTATCTGACAATACAAGCCTATATATATATATATATATATATAGGGAATACTTAGTTGTTTTGTCATATTATTTCACTAATTCAATTATACATATACATAATCTTATATATTTTATAAATTATATATTTTTCTAGTGAGTTATATATATATATATATATATATATATATATATATACACAAGTATTCTTCTCATATATTGTATACATTATATATTTTTTTCTAGTAGGTATATATATATATATATATAATATATATAATATATACACACACACTCAATCTAATTATTCCACAAACCCATTTATTTATCTCTATATTAATATATTCCTACAACATTTACATATATATATACATACATATTTAAGCTGATTATTCAGCATACACATTATGTATTTATACACACACAGACACGCACATATATATATATATATATATATATATATATATATATATATATGAAGGTGAGATGAAGAGTTCATAGGATAATGTCATATCTGCTGTTGATGACTTTTCTTACAAACATTGTTAACACCAAAGTTAAAGAATAATTCCATCAGAGTATCTTGTTCAGCCTTTCAACTTTTTAGACAACCCTTAGACACACAAAAGCACACACACAGACACACACACACACACACACACACACATATATAATATATATATATATATATATATATATATATATATATATATATAAACTGATTATTCACCATAAACATTTGTATTATTTATAGGTATATGATTATACTGATAAACTGCAAGCACACAGCCATTCACATACCTAATAGACTGTATCTATATTCTTATTCTCATATATATACTTACTTATGAATGATACATTTACATGTTATATGTACATATACTAGCAGTTGCAATAAGATAATTTTTTATTCAAATGTAGTTTGTATTATTTGAATTTGACTATAATCCTTATCTTTATTGTTATATGCACACAATGTTTCAGCCAATGTGCCCTCCAGCCTTCTTCGGGTCTTTGTTAAGTATCTGGTCGGCATCCTTAGTTCCAGATGTAATAAGTAAGTAAGCAAGCCAATAAGAATCCGGTGTTAGAGTATTCTTTGTAAGTCCGTTGTCCAAGAGAATCCAAGTGTCAATGACATAAGCTCAGAATGGGGTCTCTATTAATACAGCAGAAGCAGCAGCAGCAGTGCCAGTGATTGGACAATAGAAATCTTTCTCGGGTCACGTTGTAGTTGACGAGTCTATATTTAGGAGTGACCATTTGCCCCATGCCTTATATACAAAAACTTGCAACACTTGTCATATGTGGTAGCCTTCACAGAACTTCGAACTGAACCCTTTATTCAATCCGCTGGAGTAGACTGTTCTCATTCTATCAACCATGACCAGGTACAAGTGTTAAGTATTCTGTTATTTTCGCCTGTAGTCAGGACTGAACCTGCAACCAACAGATGATTGTCACTTAGCATTGTATTAACCCAACTCTAATATTCATTTGGACACATGGCACAATGGATTTAAGGATTGAGTTAATACAAGAAGGTTCTCAAGTTGAAAGAGAGGATTCTTAAGTTCAAGAAGGTCTAGAGTTCAACAGGAAAGACCTGAAGAAGGTCAGAAGGCACATCGTCAGAATTGTTGTGTATATAACTATAAATATGGGGACAATAGTCTGAAAAATCCAAATGATACAAATTATCAAGCCTTATCTAAAAAATTAAGACAAATCAAATGAAATTTGTATTAATAATGATTGCCATAGGATATTGGAATTCATAGAATGTTCTGTTGGATTATTTTATACCAAAACCAGTTTAACAATAATGACTTCTAATAATATACAGTACAGAAAATGATCTTTACAATTATTTTAAACAATTTATACTTTGTTGAATGTTTTAAGCGTCAATGTATTAATGTAGTTCAAAATTATTTTAAACTTCATCTCAAACAGATGTATTTGCTCCACAGATGGTTTTCTAACAGGTACTACCATCCCAGGTCAGTGAAGAGGTAACTCCACACTCCTCAGAGCTCCAAAACTGGAGCCTCATCAATGGAGTTTAGTGTTATATGCAGAACATGAAACTTATAGAAATCATAATTCTTTCTATGTTTCTTTTTTTAATGGCTTATAAACCTATGTGGGTTATTTAATACCAAAGTCATTCTTGTAGAACAGCAGTGATACTATTTTACCCATAACTTTATATACATTTCCCAAGGGTATTAGAATTCTTGCATGAGAAAACTTTTTATCTAATGATACAGGGTCCAAGTAACTAATTATGGTGATGCATACGCAATATTAAAAAAAAATGCACCTTTTCCTATCCACAAATGTATCTCTCAATATCCATTGTAAGACACATGTGATATAATAAATAAACAGAAATAATTAATAAATAGCTTTTATTGAAAGTGGTTATGGCAAAATAAAAGTTATTCAAGAAAAATATTTTCAAAGAAATAAACTGGACTACAAAAAAGGGTTGCATTTTTATAAAATAAAAATTAAAACTTTGTGGTTAATTTAGCATAAAACAATTAATTTTTTAGTATTGAGATATTTATTGAAATTAACTTAAACACAACAAAATGCTCAAAGGATATTACCATTTATCTTTCAGGTTTTCCTATAAATTGGATTCACAGGCAATTGATAGTAACAAGATATACATTTGAATGAATTCTTTTATTCTGACTGGTAGTGTATATATATATATATATATATATATATATATATATATATATATATATATATATATACACTATAGGTCAAAATAAGATATATGTATGTAATATATATATATATATATATATACATACATACACAATATCAGTCAATATATATATATACACTCCCAGTCAAAATAAGAGAAATAATTATTCAAATTTAGTTATTATTGATTTCTTCTGGGTGTTGAAATTTATAAAAATCATAAATCTTAATATATACTACATGTACAAAATAGTTTTTATTAAAATTATTATGGAAATCGTTTTTTTAAGAAATTATTTTATCTAAAAACTAAAAAAAGAATACTGGACACCAAATAAAATGATTCCATTTTTATGATAAAGTTTACAAAATAAAAACCAACCATTTGTGAATAATTTAACTTAAAACAATAAAAAGATCTTTATTAACAATGAATTCAGGACAACCACAAAACCCACAGGAAAATTCTGGTCTCCAGTCAATGATAGAGAATAAATTTTTGGCCCTTTACCAAAACCCAAAGGACATGTTACATTTTTTTGTATAATTTATCTTTCAGTTTTTGCCATAAATTGGTTCCATGTTTTTATTCCCTTATTATCATCCTTAAATTCAGGATTTTCTGCAGGTCATTTAATGACTTCGTTGAGTATATCATTTCCTCAAATGCAACAAATGTAAAAGCAATTCAAAGAAATGTGATAAAAAAGATATTTTTTTACCTGAGCAAACTTAATAGAGGAGATCGCTCTGCCAGCTGGTGCTGTAGAATACAACAACTGTACATCTGCAGAGGGGTAAAATCCCCCCAATGGGCCAACTGTTGCCTGGAGGTGGTGACCTGTGATGCTTAAGGATGGAATCCTGGTTGCTGAGCATGACATTTACCTTTCAGGCGAGATGGGTGTTCAGATAGGCCCTTTCTGATCAATCGTATGGCAACCCCCCAACCCTTTTTATCATATATGAGCTAGAAGGCATTGGCTGAGGGACTTTTTGTCCTGGGTATGATGTTAAACAGCATTTTATGGAAAAGTTTAAATTCTGGAGCACTGAGAAGTGTAGAGTACACCTTCATTGCAATTACTCCCACATCCACTCTGGTCTGGAGTGGTAGTACGTGTTAGGGTACCATCTATGGGTTAAATAGAAAACATTAGTTAAAAAAGAATAGTTTTAAAAAAAATGAGTTTGAAAATAATTTGAATACCATCAACAATGAATAAAACAAAATGTCTTCAGCATAAAATAACCCAAAAAGTGTTGACATGCCATAAAATCCAACCAACCAATCTTAATAGAGGAGAATACAGACATTACAGAAGATACAAAGAAGAGTTTACGCATAGCTGTATAAGAGAAATGTCCTAATAGGAAAATAGTCTTTTCATAGATAAAAGTCATGAGGCTACGGGTAAAAGAGGAAATGATCTCTTCCTGTATACTCAAACCGAGATTGGGTATCTCATCATGGTATAATATTTAACAAACTAAGTCTCACAGATCCATTACTACTGAATAGTGTTTAATCATTGATTAAGTATATATATATATATATATATATATATTGTGTATCTGTCTATATGTGTATATATATATGATAATCTGAGTAATATATATATATACACATATATAAAGGAAATTTGGTGGAGTGGCCTATTGTCAGCGTGATAGCATGGGAGTCTATCCCCTTTTCACTAGCGCTAGACCAGAAAGATTGTTTCTTTGCTGAGGTGCAGTGCCCCACCTACGATCAGCTCCCTAATTTGCCAAAAAAATCAGGTTACCCAATCTGTGCTACTCCTATGCTGAGTTGGCGCGGACTGATATGGAACTATTGTGATTCCTAGGCGGGTGCTCTACTGACTGAACTAAACTGGCCCTAATATATATATATATATATATATATAGTGATGATATAGTTTGCTATATATTTAAGTAAAGAGTGCTCAATATCATTAATAGAGCATATATATCTAAGTTAGAATGGTGCTTGGTGACAGTCAGTTTCTTGCCTATATGATTTTATGATTGGAAAATCATGTGGGCAAAAAACTTAGAGTTACCCAAACACTATTGACTTTGTCTTTTCTACCATAACTTACACACACACATATATATATATATATATATATATATATATATATAACATAATTTTAGTAATATGTAGATGGATATATTGCGCATTTATGTATAAGTACATATATAAATATACATATAATGATAATGTCAGTAATATATAGATATATTGCGCATGTAAGTACATACATGGATATATATGAATATGATGATAATTTTAGTAATTATATAGATATATTGTTTGTATAAGTATATATTTATATGTATATATATTAATAATAAGTTGTTTATATGTGTATTTATAGGCATTTGATATTAAGTTTAAGTATGCATATACGATATTGATACATTCTCTGCATGGGTCTATATGTGTATATATATATATATATTTATATATATATATACATTATGTGTGCATGTGAATGCATGGACATGCGCATGTATTAACTCATACATGTATGGATATGCGATCATGCCAATTACTATGTTTTGCCAGTATTTATTTTTCTTAGAGCTAAAAACAATGCCACTCAGTGCTACCAGGAGGCAGGCTTTATCACCAACAGGGCCTCATATCTTCTATTTATATGATAATATAATGACATGGCCTGCAAAAGAATAAGGAAACAATTTATGCGATATGTCATTGCAAACAATGATATGCATATAAATGTGTGTACAGAGCAGGAGCTGCGCATGTGATGTTTTTACATGCATGAGAATGAGCTAAGTGTGTTTTAAGTGATCTGGGACATTGCAATTGTGCAGAAACTTGTCTTAATTTATATTTTCAAACGATATCGGGATAAACTGGGCTGGGGAGAAGAAGAAAAGAAAAAGAGATCTATTAATGCAAATATATAATTTAACACTCAGCGTGCTTCTCACTTCTCTTTATATATATATATATATATATATATATATATATATATAATCTTTTTTTTTATTTTTATTAATCTGTCTATATGTCCCAACAGTTAATATATCTGTTTAACTATCTGCCCACCAATCTTTTGGTCAAGTTCCGATGTGTAAACTTGTCCAACTATTTTGTATACAATCAGTTTATTTATTTTGTTATATCTAGCCATTTTGTTTTACTGATGGGACATATCAATTTTTTTCTCTATATTTTCTGATAAACAAAGAGCTCATCAGAACCTCAAAAGAGCTCCTGTATATTTTAAAAACTTTTGTAATGATTTACAGATAGTATAATTTATTCTTCTGTTGTATGAATCTACCTTAGATTTTTAAATAGACTTGCTGGTTGGTTTGATTTTATGGCATGTCAACCCTTGCTGAGTTATGTTATGCAGAAGACATTTAGTTTAATTTGTTATTGTTGGGTATTCAATTTTTTTTTAAACTCAATTTTTTAACACATTTTTATACCTGTTTTTGTACCTATTTACCCCATAGATGCGACCCTAACAGGTACTTCCACTCTGAGTCAGGGTGGATCTGAGAGTAATGGTGATGATGGTGTACTCCCCATTCCCCAAAATTAGAATTTCCCTACTAGATGCGGTTTAATGTCATACCCAGAACACTAAGACTTTCAACCACCACCTTCTAGTACATATATGAAAAAAAGGGTTGAGGGTTGCCATAATGGCAATAGAGGGGACAATCATATAGGTGCTAGGTGATTCTCTGATCACCTGTTTAGCCTAAATAAGGGCCTATGTGGAGTTTTGCATGTCATAAATTGGCCACATTGGAGGGGGGGGATTTTCCCCTCTGCAGAGGTGCAGTCGGAGGATTCTTCTGCCTTAGCTGACAGGGTTGGAGGCAAGAAATATACTGACCGTATCCCCCCCACCTTGACAAAGAAGTGACCTGAGTATGACACTAAACTATATCCCATCATAAGGCCCATTTCTGAAGATTGGAGAGTACGAAATATCCCTTTATTACCATTATAGGTCTACTCTAACTCTGTGTCATAGTACCCTGGTAGGGTCCAATCCATGGGTGGGGCTGTAGAATACACCAACTGCACCTTTGCAGAGGGGTAAAATCTGTTGGCTGTGGGTGGTCACCCATGATGCTTGACGGAATCCCAGTGGCTGACCATCCATTACATGCAACAGTCTACTCTGGCCCTTACTTGGGCTAGACTTGCAGTCAGAGAGGCCTTCTCCAAACAATCGGTTGGTCATATCAAGCCCTAGCACGTATATGATTGTCCTAATAAATATTAGATCAAATTTAGTCGAAGAAAAATCTCTCATATAGTATTTCAAGATATTTTCATGAAATTTTCGTAAATATATCTGATTAAGTGAGAGTCAGTGTTATTTTCATTTTTGCATAATTTAGACAAGAATTTACATATTGCACTCTGTATACATTCATATATATATATATATATATATATATATATATATATATATATATATGATGGAAAGAGAGAGAGAGGGGGATGACAATTTATCCATCGCACCCTGTACATTATTTTGTTGATTCTCTTCCTATAATTAAAAAAGAAAGTGTTTTTAGTTCTAGAAAAAAAAAACATTGTTGTGATGCATTGTAGAATAAAATGGATGTACAGCACAAAAAGAGGAAATAAAATTATTATTCATAAAAGTCAGTTATGAATAATTCATTCTTGTAAATATCCTAAATTTTTCCCTTAGAAATTAAAGCACAAATGTCAGATGAGTACTTGAATTATTTTCATCATTCCTTTGGGTAAAGGGAGGGCAACGGAATGGCAAAAATGATAAGTTTAAAGAAAAGAAAGAAAAAAAAAACAGATCCCAAGGTTACCTGATAGATTTATTTTTATTTTGTTTTATTTTATGTTGTTTTTTTTTAAATATTTTTGTAAAAAATGTGACTGACAAAAAAAAAAATAAATAAAAATAGGAAGACTTTATAAAAAAGCAAACTCTAATAACATTTTACATTTAAATTAGAATCATTTCCAACTGAGGTGATTTGATTCACACATTAAATAGGTGAAGAAAACAAAAAAGAAACTAAAGAAAGGATGACAGAATAGCAAAACTGATAATTTATGTGAAATGCAAAGAGCCATGTCCAGGATTTTAACATGTCTCACCATATCACACATATCCAACTCCACTAAGTTTCACTAATTTTTTTGTTAAAGTTGTGCTACCATATTTATCAATGTCTTCAAGTTCACCTTTGTCATTTTTTTCTTCATATTATTATTCTTTTAACATCACATATACATAATATATATATTTGCTAGTATACATAATGTAATTAATAGAAGAACAACTTAACTATCTAATATATATTTAACTACGAATGAAATTAGATACATTAAGGGACATATATAAAGATAGCCAAAAGATTATCACTTAATTGTAATACATGTTCTTGCTAAGAAAATACAGAGTCACTTGAAACACCAGTGTGCAACAGGCAAATCTTTGATTGTAAATCCTTCCAATCTAAGCAGCATGGTATCCCTATTTATATCTAATGAGGTTGACCATTTTTATTCTCTGGAAATCTGGGTTGGTTGGTTGGTTTTTTTTGTGGTTGTATGGCATTGGGTCATTTTATGCCAAAGACATTTTGTTTTATTCATTCTTAATGGGTACTCAATTTATTTAAAACATTTTTTTTCAATTTAACCCATAGATGAGATCCTAACAGGTACTACCACTCCAGATCAGAATGAACCCGGGAGTAATGGTGATGAAAGGGTACTTCATATTTTCCAGAGCTCAAGAATTAGAACTTCAACATCAGATATATTTTACCACTATAACCAGAACATTAAGATCCTCAGCCATTGCCTTTTTTGCACATATATGATAAAAAGGGTTGATTGAGCCTCTCTGACTGCCCGTCTAGGCAAATCAGTGTTCCAACTCATGTTTATTCATGAAACTATCTACTTCTGGAAAGAATAGAAGGTCTTTAGTTTCTTTATGTGTTTCAGTTTTAATTTGTTCTGTCATTTCCCGAACTGATTGGACTTAATTTCTTTTTTACTTTTTCCTCACTTATTTATTTAGTGAGTTAATCAAATCATCTCAGTTGGCAATGATTCTAATTGAAATGTAAAACATCATTAGTTTGATTTTTCAAAATACTATTATAAATACTAAATAGCTTCTTTTTTTTTTTCGTCAGTCACTTTTTTTACCAAAAATATTTTAAAAAAAACCTTAAAATTTCTTGCAAATGCCCACATAATATAAAATTTTTTAAAAAAATGTATCAGGTAACCTAGGGATCGGTTTTTTGTGGGGGTGGGGGTGAGAAACCATTTACTCGTCTCTATATCCATTCAATATCTCCAATCTTTGATTTAATAATCCTTTAGAATTCAGATGGAAAGCAATGCCTAGTTTTTCTTCAATATAGAGAAGGCAAAATTTATCACCCCCTTTATAGTTACAAGCTCTTTTAATAATCTCCCACTTAATGATAGGGTCCATGTATTACATGTTATAATTATGGCTTAATTTTATTGTAAGGTAAGTGTAGAATATAAAAGTAAGAATTTATACAGGGATCCGAGTAAGTATGATAGACAAGTTGATCTATTAGCAGGTCCCTGATGGGGTGATTTATATTTAAATTGAATAAATGAATAAATAAAACCTTACCAATTCTGGTTTAGTTTCTTTGTTTAATGGCACACCAACCTTCAAAAGTTATTTAATGCCAAAGCCAACCTTGTAGAAGAACAGTAGTGGTAATCTTTAACCCATATCTGTGGAGATGAAGGTGTTCATATCTTTCTTAAGGGTATTATTTCGAAAGTGCAACTGGAGTTTGAACTAGCTTACTATGATGTCAAGCATTGCAAACTCCCTACACCACTTGTGGGCATTTACGATATCCATGCATGACTCACCATTAATATCAATCGGTATAGTGCCTTTTGCATTTTAAAACTAAATAACCCTGTGAAATTCACACTTGGCAGACACCAAACTGCATTTAATGGTGAGGCCCCCATTCTGGATATCTGGGAAGTGCAGTGTACCTCTTTATTGCCATTACTTCCAGGTTCATTCTGATCAGGGGTGGTATTATCTGTTAGGGTTCCATCTATAGGTTAAATAGATGTACTTAGAGAATATTTGTATTTGATAGATCAAATTTAAAAAATAAACAAATTGTCAGAATAAAAAAAAGGAGAAAAACAGAAAGTGATTGATTTCCTTTTTTTCTTAAATCTATTTTCTTAGAGAATTTAAAATAAGTTTTTTTCCAAAGTGTTTAAGAGACAATAGACTGAAGTTCTTCTGAGCATTCTGGGTAAACTGGCTGGAATATAATGGGAAAAAAAGGGGGGAGGTTCAGAAAATATTCAACAACCAATGACTTCAAACCAATGTCTAGATAGTTGCCAAATGTCAGAATGGAATTTTTTAAATACTTTTTTCTTTCTCTCTTTCTTTCTTATATATATATATAAAGTTTCTTTTTTTCATCTAGTTGAATGTGGTTTTCTAAATGAATAAAAAAAAATGTAATACTTCTATCTTTCTTGCTTTCTTTATATATATATATATATATATATATATATATATATATATAGTTTTTTTTTTCATCTACTTGAATGTGGGTCTTTATATATATATATATATATATATATATATATATATATATAGTGTTTTTTTTCATCTACTTGAATGTGGTTTTCTAAATAAATAAAAAAAGAATTGAGCAAAGTATTGAAATACAAAGGGAGATAATTGCTTTATATCAGCAACCCACACTGATGTCACGTTTGTTTCCAAAAACGCAAACAAGATCGTCAAATTCTGAGTCAGCTCTTTGTCATTTCTTGAACTAAAGGATCAGATTTAAATGTGCTTGTATTCAAAATTGGTCAACTATGATTCAGCTATGGATTGATAAGAAGAAAAGAAAAGATAAGAAAAGAAACACTATATATGTACACAAAACATACACACACATATACACATGTAACTAGGAATAGAGGTTTATGTGTCTGTACAATAATAGACAATGTGTTTTATTATGTATTTGTTTAGGCAAACTTATTTTAGAATGTGTAAATTCTTAGATGTTTTGTAGGTTTACATACACAGATATGTGTAATAAATAAATGAATGTGTGTTTGTTTGCTTTATCATGCATAAATACAAATATAGTATATTTGTATTAGCAGGACCTGTGGATATAAGTCTGTATGATAATCTAATTATTAAATGTTTGATATGTTTACTTAAGAGCTAATGCTGAATAGTTCAACATGAAAAAATTATAATAATCTTGATCTAAATCTCTCACTTTTTGTCTTTCTTTCCTTTTTGACTGAAACGGATTAGCGTTATCAATTCCACATATTTACCCTATTACTATATCTTTCCCCTACTTTCTTTCTTCTTATATTTTTTTCTGTGTAGCATTTCCTTCTTTTCCTTTTGTTTTATTGAAACATATAAGCATTATCGCTTCTGTACGCTCACCCCCTCTTTCTATGTTTCCCCATTTCTCTTTCTTTTTTTTTCTGTGTAGCATATGCTTTTTCTTCACTTTCTTTATAATAAAAACCGAATGGTCCGTTATTTAAACAACACTCATAAGAAATAAGAATTCGGTGGATAAGCAACACTAGATAATCAGGATTTAAACTTTTGAATTTCACCTTGGATGATTTGGACACTTTCATTTTTAACCAGAGGGTGTTGCAAGATGATAACAGTCAGAAGATTAAGGAACACGAGTACTAATATATAGATAAGTATTTGATAACTATAATGTAAATGTTAATTGATTGATAGCCTGATTATACGTTTGTCTATCTTTACTTATAGTCTTTTGCCAAACTAATCCAAGAACAGACTGCCCTGTCGGTGGGGCATTAGAATGCACCGACCGCACCTCTGCAGAGGGGTAAGACTTCCCCAATGGGGTCACCTGTTTGCCGTGGGTGGCGACCCGTGATGCTTAAGGACAGAGTCTTAGTTGATGAGCAGTCCATGACATGCCACACTCCACTTAGAACCTTACTTAGGCTAGACGGGTGGTCTGAGATCAATCGGCTGGCCACATCAAGCCCTAGCACCTATATGATTTTCCAAACCTTATTGCCCTTATGGCAAGCCCCAATCCCTTTTTATCATATGGGTGCTAGAAGGCGGTGGATGTGGGTCTACATGTCCTGGGAATGATGTTAAACTCTATCTGATAGTGAGGTTCCAGTTTTGGAGGTTTGGGGAATGTGGAGCACCTCTTCATCACCATTGCTCCCTGGTCCACTCTGACCCGGAGTGGTAGTACCTGTTAGTGTCCCATCTATGGGTTAAATAGAAAACATGAGTTTATAAACAAAATTGTATTACCCATTAAAAATGAAATTATTTCAAAACTTTGTTGGCATTAAACATTTTTGAACACCAAATTACCAATAGAAGTATTCAGCATAAAATAACCCAAGGGGTTGACATGCCGTAAAACCCAACCAACCAAACCAAACCAAACCAAGAACAGACTATCATTTATGATAGTTCTTATCTATCTATCTAAATGGACTTGTCAACTCGAGTTCAAATCTTGGATGAGGCTGTTTGCATTTCACATTGCGCTAATACCCTTGGGAAAGGTATGAATACAACTACTCTTCCTTCAGTTATAGGTAAATAGTAGTGTAGACGGGACTCTTTAACCTTGGCTAGGTAACTAGTCTAGAAGAAGGAAAAGTCTAAATTCAAACCTGTTAAACTATGCTCAAGATTGACCTTGTGTTGCATCCTGATCATGTGGAGGGATTGGTAAATATATATCTATCCTAATCTTATGATGTCTGTCTCAATCTTATGTCTATCTATCAATATATCTATCTTAATCTTATCATATGTATCTGTATATCTATCTTAATCTTATCATATGTATCTGTATATCTATCCTAATCTTATGTCTATCTATCAATATATCTTAATCTTATGTGTATCTATCTATATCTATCCTAATCTTATTATGTCTATCTATCAATATATCTATCTTAATCTTATCATGTGTATCTATGTATATATCTATGTTAATCTTATCAAGTTTATCCATCTATATATCTATCCTAATCTTATTATATCTATCAATAAATATGACTATTCTAAACTTATCAGGTCTATCTAGCCTTATCTTATTATGTGTATCTGTCTATATATCTATCTTAATCGGTTGATGAGTATCTATCAATATATCTACCCTAATCATATCATGTCTACCTATCTATCCTAATCTAATCATGTATATCTATATATGCATAAACATAAATATATATATATATATATATATATATATATATCCTAAACTTATCACGTCTCTATCATTCACAGTCAGTTCCTAACTATCTATCCATTCTTATCTTATCAAATCTATCAATCAAAATCTCATTTTCTCAGACTGTTCATATATATATATATATATATATATATATATATATATATATAAATTAATGAATATATAAAAATATATATACATATTGATAGATCAATGAATTAATGAATACATATATATATATATATATATATATATATATATATATACACACATCAATAATTCTATAGCCTAATGATAATAAGGCATTTATTTTACACTACAAATATATATTCATCTATATCATCTATTTCTTTGTCAATGCATTTAATTCAATGGGGAATATTAATCATATATATTGAACATTACACTGTGAAAATTTCAGATAAAATTCTTTTAATAATGGACTTATTGATCCACTCTTTTATATAAATGCCTCTTGATCGACAAGTATGAATCTATGCAACGTAATTTTGTCAATTTTATGGTGAGAGTCTATTAATGTATTTTACTATATAAGTTTACATACACATTTGAATTAATTTGTTTTATTTTTATTAACATCTCTCTCTTTCTTTTTACTTTCTCTGTCTGTATATATATATATATATATATATATATATATATATAAGGTTCTTGTAGATCTAATGACAGAAAAGTAAATATTTTATAATAAACAATGTCTGCAAAATGGTTTAAATTTTGTTTTAAATTTTTTTAATCCAATCTGACACATGTTTCCGATTCTAAAAAAATCTTGTTCAAGCTCTGTCTCTCTCTCTATATATATATGTTAGAATAGCATTGAATCTATGTCAATGCTATTCTAACTTATATATTAACGAAGCAGCATACTAGCCACTTATCATCAATAGATATCATTATGATAAGTGGCTAGTATGCTGCTTTGAAACCAACAGTAACAATCGCTCCTTAAGTGTATTGTACGCTATAAAAAAATATCAATACATATATATATATTTAATTACCAAATGATTAGTTTATCTACTTATAACTATGAAGGTGCACTTTCAGTTTAGATATGTACATATTTACCAACCTCTCCACATGATCAGGATACGACATAAGGTCAATTTCTTAAGCAGAGTTTAACAGGTTGAATTCTGAGTTTTGGCTTTCCAAGGCTAAAAAGTCCAGTTTGCCCTACTATTTACCCATATCTGGAGGGAGACTATTTGGATTCATACCTTTCCCAAGGGTATTTGCACGATGTGAAATGCAAACAGCATCGTCCAGAATTTGAACTCGGGTTGATGAGTTCATTTGCCATGACTCTAATTATTACACCAAACATTTAGATTTGTATATCAGTGAGTTTTATATTTTTATGTACATAATTTTTAGATTAGATGTGTACATCTGTGTGCATCTATTTACGAAAAGTTGTGGCAAAAGGTTGAGTGTTTGGGGGCACTCAACTAGATGTGAACTGTACAGGGATGCTGCATGCAGTCTTGAACAAATCCTGGAAGTAGCATCCCAAAAATGAGCAGTTGTATGGCCACTTGTTTTCTATCACACAGACCATCTGGGTAAGATGCACAAGACATGCTGGACACTGCTGAAGAAGCAAGGATGACATTCTCATATAGACACCTATACATGGACACAACAGTGTGGATCAAGCAGTAAAAAATACACCAATCAGCTCTGCATGGATACTGGATGTTGTGTAGAGAACCTGCCAGGAGTGCTGGGCATAGAGAAGGATAGTTAAGAAGAGTATAGAGAGCTGTGTTGTCAGCATGATTTGATAATGATGATGCTGAAGAGCATAGCTTTCTAACGACTACACCACACAAGGTGCCTAGATTTGTGTATGTAAATATGCGTATCTAAAGGAACATGTATTTATGTACTGGTCTTTTCAGGCTTGTTTCCTTCTTGTTTTTATTGAAAGAACAGGACTTAAGTCCAAACAGGACAACTAGGGATGGTAACGTTTATTTTTGGTGAGGCACACTCTTTTGTACAAACATGAATAAAAGAGTTTTAAATCAGCTTATATTCTGAATGCTTAAAGGAGATATAATAAAAGTAAAAATAACAACAAACAAAAAATAAATAAATAAAATAAAATAAAAGATAGAAGAAATCTGCAGACATCTCTGACCAATTGGAAAAAAAATCTTTGATTTTTCAGGATTTCTTTTTTGGCTTTCTTTCTGTATATATATATATATATATATATATATATATATATATTCTAAAAAAAAATATCTTATCTCTTTTATTTTTTGTGGCTGTTTTTCAAACAGAGCCCAGCCTTCTATTTCTTGAAAATCTTTGGTATTTATTTATTTTTTAAACTATTATTCATTCCTTTTTATTTTCCTTTATTTTATTCCTTTATTTATTTTACTGAGCTTTATTTATTCAAATCATTTAATGCATTATTTAAGATTCAGGAAAAATCTGATCTGAAACAAGTGATGCTTTTCTTTCCTCTTCATCCCTCTTTTGCATTCCTAAATATACAGGCCAAAACAAAACTTGCTCAATAAAAGAAAGAAATAATCTATATTATAATGATCTGATTTTTTTTATGTTCATATGTAATTGTAAACACAGAAAATGTCTCATTTTTTCTATGATTTCCGTTTGTATACTAACATTAAATTACTCCAAATTAGAGGATAAAAATGTTTCCAGTCTAATTTGCAACATTAAAATATTATAAACATATTATAGAACTTGTGCTTGGGCTCACCCTGGTCATTATAATTTCTCAAGGAATAATAACAAATTCTATAAATAGGATGTTATTTAACACTGAGGGTGAACTATGTAAATATAATATATCAATGAAATCAGAAATAGATTGGAAATTAAAAAGCATCTACAAACACCAACCCTAACACCTCAGGAAAATTTGAAATGAGAGTAAATTAAATAGCAGAAATTAATCGATTCCTTTCTTACAAGTCTACTATCAGATTTTTGCTGATTGATTTTAATGGCATGTCAAATTGTTTAGGATTATTTTATGCCTAAAGGTTCAGGAATTGTGTTCATTGTATGTTCATATTTACATTTTTTTCTTAAGAGTTTTTTTTTTCTTTTTCCACATGTTCCTATCAAATACATATCATTTTTAAACAGATCTATTTGACTCATATATTTAACCTTAACAAATAATAACATTGAAAGAATCTGGGAGTAATGGCAAGGAAGGAGTACTTTACACTCTCAAGCACTCCAAAACTGGAGCCTCACCATCAGATGCAATTTAATGTCCTGGGTTCACATATTTACCAGGGTAATTGTAAAGTAAGATCTCCAAAGACCTGGGGATGCAGGGAAACTGTTTGTGCAACTTTTGGCAACACTGTTGCGTTTTTTCGTACATGCGCCTGTCCTTGTGTGTAACTCGCTACCATACTCATTCTTGGTTTGGCAGTGATTTCTGATTGAGCTCCAATTGAGCTACCACCAAGTTTGAATTTCACAGTTATTTAGTTTTAGAATGCAAAAAGCATTATAATGATTGGTAAAGTGGAGAGCTGATGGTAGGTGTGATGCTCCGCTTCAGATGCGAAAAAACAATCTCCCTGGTCTAATGCTAGTGAAAAGGAGATAAACTCCTCACTGTCTGGCTGATGCTGATTTTGGACCACTCTGTCTATTTTACTACTATTAATGGTTCATAACATGCAACACTCCACTTAGGCACTTACTTTGGCTCCGATCAATTGGCTAGTCATGTGAAGTCATATGATTGCCCCAACCCTATTGCCCTTATGGCAAGTCCCAACTCTTTTTATCATATGGATGCTAAAAGATGGTGGCTGAGGGTCTTGATGTCCTGGTAATGACGTTAAACTCTAGTTCTGGAGATCTGGGGAATGTGGAGCACCCTTTCATCACCATTGCTCCCAGGTCCACTCTGACCCGGAATGGTAGTAACTGTTAGGGTTCCATCTATGGGTTAAAATAGAAAAAACATGGGTTTATAAAAAAATTGAGTATCCATTAAGAATGATTTTATTTCAAAAGTTAGTCATCATTAAATGATCCATTGAGGTTGATATGCCATAAAACAAAACAAAACAAACTATAAAAAAAAATGAAACCATTACTATAATGTGAAAATACTGCTTACAAATACTAATTCTAAACTTTAATCATAATAGAGTTTGTATTTTAATAATGACCATCATTTGTAATATGATCAAATTAAAAGTAGTTCCTTATTGAATATCATAATGGTGTCATCATGAACTTTATCATAATCATCATGTTACGCCAGTAGCACAGATATCCATGACAATCTCTCACCAGCCATCCCTATCATTCATTGTCCCCAGGAGGTCCTCCACGCAGCATGCAGTATTCATACATAGCTGGTCTATGTAGGTATTTGCTGGATGACCCGCACTGGCATGTCCCTGTATTGGTTTCCATAGGAGAATGTTGCTTATGCGTTCATCCTTATTTTTCCAGCTGTGTCCAGCCTGTCTTACTTGAATGGTTTATATGATAGGGGGCAGGTGGCTGTATAGTTGCTTCCACGATTTGTTCAAGATCACATGCAGCATTTTTGTTTTGGCTCCCATCTAGCTTATTCTCCAAGTGCCTTGTCAAAGTCCAGGTGGTGCAGCCATACAGTAGCACTAATACACCACAGTCTGGAAGAATTGTTGCTTTAGCTTGTCGGTGAGTTTTGATTTCCATATAACTGATAATCTATTTGTAGCAGACCATGACTTCCCTATGTGTGCATTAACATCTCTTTCTGTGGATGAGATATGACTACCTAGGTATTATCATGAAATTTGATGGACTACAAATGATGGTCAATTGAAAAGAACATATGTCAATATAGTTCAAAAAGCAAACCAAGCAGCCCAAGACAGTACTCCAATAAATGAATATAAGGAACTCATTGAAAAACTAAAAAATTTAAATACAAGTGAATGGCTAAGAATCCAAGAAAATCTAAAAAGAATGTATTCAGTAGAAATGGAACAATCTGAGCCTTGTACAGAAACAAATTAAATACTGATACAAATACCAATGAATATAAGTGGTACCCAATCTATCTATCTGTTTGTCTGTCAGTCTGTCTGTATTCTGTCTTTATATCAGATACATTATCTATCTATCATTTACCCTATCTATATATTTACCAAACCCTCCACCAGAGCAAGATGTGACATGATGCAGAAATACCCATAGAAGATAATTCTAAAACAAGTGAACAAACAAAAGAAAAGCAACAAAGATCATCAATCCGAACTCAAGATATTAAAAGATATAAATGAAAATAAAACAAAAGAAATGACACAACCCATCCCAATAAGCACATCAAACAAATTTGAAGAATTTGAAGAAAATAGATACTAATAGAGTGCCACCCTGTCAGCTAGGGCAGAAGAATACATTAACTGCACCCCTGCAGAGGGGTAAAATCCCTCCAATGGGGCTACCCGTGTGGTGACCCATGGTGCTTAAGGATGGAATCCTCATGGCTGAGATGATCCGCTGTCAATGATCCATTTTGGCCCTTAGTTAGGCTAGATGGGCAGTCAGAGAGAACCATCTGATCAATCAGCTGGTCACATCAAGCCCTAGCACCTATAAGATTGTCCCAACCCTATTGCCCCTATGGCAGACCTCCAAGCCTTCCTATCATATATGTGCGAGAAGGCAGTGGCTTAGGGTCTTAATGTCCTAGATGTTAAACCCTATCTGATGGTAAAGTTTAAATTCTGGAGCTCTAGGGAATGCGGATAACCGTTTCATCACCATTACCCCACTCTGACCTGGAGTAGTAGTAACTTCTCGGGTCCCATCTATGGGTTAGTAGAAAAAATGAGTTTAAAAGTGAGTTTTTTAAAAATGTTGAATACCCATCAAGAATGAATAAAACAAAACGTATTTGGCATAAAATAACCCAAAAAAGTTTGAAATATTGTCAAATCCAACCAACCAACAACTTTTTCCTTTATTGGGCTATGGACTTATTTACCATATATGTGTGAGATGGACCTACATCCATATAATACTATTTTGTTTAATTATATGGCATTTGTAGCTTCCAATGAGGAATTTAAAGAAAGGATAGTTTAAAGACAAAGCAAAATGAAAAGATTAAATTAATTTAATAAAAATATTAATAAAAAAAAAAACCCGCATAATATTAAAAATAACAAATAATCAATGTTATAATAATTTTAATAGGTTAATGATGATAATAATACTGAGATAGAGACGGATCACCTTATTCCAGTCAGAAGACCAGAACTAGTATTGATTAACAAGAAAAAGAGAACTTGTCAGCAGGTAGATTTTGCAGTTCCAGCAGATCCCAGGGTAAAGTTGAAAGAAAATGAAAAGATAGACAAATACCTGGACCTTGCTAGAGAATTGAAAAAGCTATGGAATATGGGGATGAAAGTGATACCAATTGTAATTGGTGCACTTATAATGGTCCCCAAAAGCTTAGAAAAGAGACTACAGGAATTGGAAATCAGAGGAAGACTTGAGACCATCCAGTTAATAGCATTGTTAAGATCAACAAGAATACTCAGGAGGATCCGGGAGACCTGAAGAGACTTGTTGTCACTCAGACTCCATTGAAAGACCATCAGCTTACGCTGGTGTGAAAAACTCACAAGGAGTAAAAATAATGATAATAATAATAATAATTGAGACCCTCGACACTACAGCTGTTTGTAAAATCAGCTAGAATACTCAGAAGAGTCCTGAAGACCTGAGGAGACTTAATGTCACTTCTCCTCTAGTGAAAGACCATCAGGATAATCTATTGGAAAATACATTTGTCCAGGCTTCTAATGAAAAGAGGGTCTCCAAAAACATTATAAATTGTAGTTGGCCTACTGCATCTCTACTGACATTATACAATGACAAATCTCACTAAATGTTGAAGGGGGCCATCAAGGGCCATAGCCCCCACCCCAATCCTGGACTAAATCTCTTGCTATGTCCCCGAGTAAGTTGAGCAATTTTTGATTTGATTCATGAATGTAAATTGAAAATGCCAGCCTATCCACTCGTCCAAGTCCGGCAAGTATTGATTTTTAAATCCCAAAAGTGAACATCATTTCCACTAGTTACTGAATATTGAAATAATGTAAACACTTTAAGAATAAAAAAGAAAAAAAAAAAGAGGCATGTGTGGTATAACGGTTATCATCATAGGAAAGCGAAGTTCTAATCCTTGGTAAGACTGCATTGGCCAATGTCCATGCAAAAGACATGAATCCATCTCTTCTCTCACTACTTATAGGTAAATAGTAGGGCAGACTGGACTCTTTAACCTTAATTTATTTACCCAATCCTTTGGTACAAACATGATGTGAGACTCAGTCAATTTTTTAAGTGTAGTTTAACAGATTTGAATTCAGAGTTTTCCTTCTCCTAGATTAGTTGCCATACCAAATTTAAAGAGCCCAATCTTCCCTACTATTTACCCTTGGCTGGAGTGAGAATAGTTGTATTTACCAAGGGTATTAATACTATGTGAGATATAAACAGCTTTATCCAGGATTTGAACTCATGTCACCAAGTCCATTTCCTACAATGATAACCATTACACCTAGTGCGCCTCTTTAACCTTAGTATAGCCACCAATCTAGGAAAAGGAAAATTCTGAATTTTAGCTGTACTCTATTTTAAAAAATTAACCTTGCATTGCATTCTGTCCATGGTGAAGAGGTTGGGTAAATGCAGATCTTGCCAAGAAAAAAAAACTTCCAATAATTCCAATTACTGAATAATCTACTTTACTGATTTTTACTCAAAATTTCAAGAGAAGAAAAACAAAAATTAAGGGCCATGAAATTGAAGACTACAAGATGTTCACATCATGTCCTGGGTATGACATTAAACTGCATCTAATGGTAAAATTTTAATTCAGGAGTTCTGCGGAGTGTGGAGTTCATCATCATTAATCCCTGCTCCACTCTGACCCAGAGTGGTAGCACCCAGTAGGGTCCCATCTATGAATGAAATAAGAAAAAAAAATGTGTTTAGAGAAATGTGTTTTTAAAAAATTGAGTTTAAAAAGATAAATTTTAATACCCATCAATAAAAAAAAGTCCAAAATTTTAGCTTATAAAGTTTTATTTGTATTCTAATGATGCTAGCCCACTAGTGAAACAAGTCAATATTATTTTCCAAACTTTCTTCTTCTTTTGGATTTCATTCCAAACTCCATGCAATTTTCATCGAAATTCAATCCAAATAAACTATATCCCATCTAATATATTAACAAACTAATAAAATGTTTTTTAAATCCCAAATACATTTGTACTAAAAAAATGAAAGTAAGTAGAAAAATGGGATTATAAAATTAGAGGTAAAGAAATAATCTGGAGAAACAATACAAATGTATCCCTAATTTCCTTGTCATCATCATTTCACACTAATTAGCAAGGATATCCATGACAATCTCTCCAGCCTTCCTTATCACTCATTGTTCTTGGGAGGTCCTCTGCACAGCAACCAGTATCCGCACAAAGCTAGTCAATTTACATCATAACTGGCCAGCCCACCCTGGCACGCCCATGGACTGGCTTCCACAGGAGGATATCATTGATGATTTCCTTTTTGGTAATTGTTTTGTGTTATTAATGTCTTTTAATTCAAAAACTTGTTTAGTTTTTTTTATCCTTACTTAAAATACATATAAAACATGTCAATATTTTTTCCAAACTTTCTTCTTCTTTTAGATTTCATTCCAAACTTCATGCAATTTTGGATCAATCCAAGTATGACAAAAAGCTACAATTTCTTATTGAAGGGGGAGGGTTGAAGAATAAGAATCTGCATTGTGTGACTTACATACTATCCAATGTCTACTGGCCTGAAAAGATCTATTCAAATTTACTATTCAAGTAATCAGTACCTAACTTGATGTACATAATAATGAAAAATATTCTTTGGTTATTGATAGATGGTGATTAATGAAAATAGTTTACTGCCTTGTATTGGTAATGGCTTTGGGCACAGACAGAGAATCCTGAAAGTGGTCATTGGACTTGACAATAGGTCAACTCTGTGAATTGGTCACAAGGAGTGGCATGCCTCCTGTCATTGTTGACCATCTGAATACATCAATCTACCAGATAATTGTTTTTTACACCCTTCATATATAACATTTAATCTGGTGAACATGCCTAATGACCCTATTCTCTTTCTCTCCCCTCCCCAGCCACCCCCTCTCACTGTATAACTTTATATATCTGTGTGTCTACATACATGTATGTGTGTCTTCCCCCTGTGTGCTCCCAAATCAATCATAGTACAAAACACGAAAGGAAAAGAGAAAGAAATGAAAGTTTGTAGTTTAAGGTCGGACAAAGAAAAGATGATACGTCGGTGATGTTAATAGGCAAGAAATGATAGTGTGCACCCCTGCACCATCCATGTACTTTGTTTTGATTGACACCTGCATGAGGCATTATCGGGCAACGACTGGACAATGTGTTTGGTCTACAGCAAGGATTTAGATTGCGCCCTGCCAAGATCCAAACGGCTTTTTTCTGTGTGTCACAAGGCCCATAAGGAATATAGATGGTGGGGGGCTAATGCAGATTCCAGGGACCCCGTGGGGTCTAAAAACCTATGTGACAAATGATGTTGAGGGAGAGAGAATGAAATTAGCAAAGTGTGTCAAAAAGTGAATGAATTTTTTTTTTAAATAGTTCAGAGATGAAGGAGAAAGAAGAGAAAAGAAAAAGAAAAAAAAATGTAGTGAAGGAAAATATTTGAATAAATACTCAGGGTGAATGTTTGAATTGAAACATTGGAATGAAAGTAATCAGTGGAAAAGAATGAAAGAGAAGAAAGAAAAGTGAATGAAAGAATGAAATAAGAAGGAAACATGGAATGAGGAGAAAAGAAGAAATAGGAATGAAGAAGAGAAAAGTGAAAATACTGTGATGAATGAGAAAAAAAAAAAATGAATAAGAAAAGTAGAATGAATAGCAGAAATGAAAGAAAAAAGAGAAAATAAAAAAATATGCAGGTCAAATCTAATGTGAAAATAAAGAAATAGAATGGAAAAATAGAGAAATTATCCAAGAAATAAAGAAAGGAAACAAGAGAGTAAAGAAAGAAAGAAATGTACGTAGGAAGATAAAGTAAAGTCGTTGGGGTGGACTAAAGTCGGTATCAGTCAGACAAGGGAGTCTATCCCTTTTTCACTAGTACTAGACCAAGGAGATTCTTTTTTGCATCTGAGTTGGAGCGCCACACCTACCATCAGCTCTTCACTTTACCGCACAGATCCCTTTGCTACTCATACGCTGAGTTGGCGAGGGCCATATAAACCCGGAACCTTGTGGTCAGTAGTCAGACACTCTACCAACTGAGCTAAACTGACTGTGAGGTAGGAAGATAAACAGACATAAAACTCAACGAGGCAAAGAAAATAGAACACAAAGAAAGAAAGACATTTAAAGGTAGGTAGGAAGATATTAAGTATTAAAATCCAAGGAAACAAACAAAAAATGACAGAAATAAAAAGAAGCAAAGTCAAGAATGAAAGTGAAAGTGAAAATTGAAAGAATGAAAGAAAATCAATAAAAAAGAAAGGAAGAATGAAATAAAGAATAAAAGAAATGTAGGTAGAAAGGTATTGAAATTCAAAAGAAGAAATATGATTAAAACAAAGAAAAATTAAAAGAAAGAAAAAATGGTACTAATGCAGAATAACATGCATGCGATTACATATAAAAAGCATTACATTTTATGGAAATACTTTGAAAACCTTTGAAGTGCTAGGGTTAGGTTAGGCTACTTTGGGATTTTTCATACATAAAATGTGATTCTAATGATATTATCTCTTGCGTGCTATTCTGCATTTGTACCAAAAAATGAAAACAAGTAGAAAAAGGTGATTAGAAAATTAAAGGTAAAGAAATAATCTAGAGAAACAATAAAAATGTCCCCCCCCCTTAAAAAAAAGATATAAAACATGTTAGTCATTCTTTTTCTTATTTCAGTTCCTCAATCATTTTCTTATTTCAGATAAAATGTTTTTTTTATTGAAAACTTATTAGTTGGCAATGTGGCCAATTTTTCTAAATTTCTTGACATCTTCACCCCCACCCCCATCCCACACCCCTCGGAAAAAAAACATAAGAGAAGGAATTGGTCATTTAAGTCAGATGCCTGTTACAATTTTGAAGAGCTATCCCATAAGTCTGCCTTTAAAAGACCTTTACCCTCAAGTCTGTGGCCCTATTTTGTAAAGGAAAGAAAATGGTGGAATTGGCATCATGTCATCCACATTTTGGTTGGGAATTTCTATTCCTTCTTTTTATTGTCATTTTCTTTTCTTTATTTTTCTTCTCTTTTCTTTTCTCATTTTTTAATTGTCTTTTCTTTTTCTGTTTTTTCTTCCTTCTATCTTCTTTTCCTTTTAGCTTTAAATTTCTTTGTTATATTCTCTTCATTTTTGTATAGCAAATCTTCCCACCCCCTTTTTTGCATTTTCTGTTTACTTTTGTTTTATCTTTTTATTTTTTTTCTCTTTTGAATTGGTTTCTTTTTTTCTTTTCTTTGTTTTACATTTTCTTCTTTCTTTCCTTTTTACATTTCTTTCATTTCTATCTTTGTTTGTTTACATTTCTTTCTTTCATTTCTTTTTTTTTTTCTATCTTTGTTTTACATTTCTTTTTTTGCATTTCTTTCATGTTTATCTTCTGTGTTTTACATTTCTTTCTTTCTTTCTTCTTTTGCATTTCTTTCTATGATATCTTCTTTTTTTACATTTCTTTCTTTCTTTCCTTTTTTTACATTTCTTTCTTTTCTGTCTATTGTTTTGCATTAATTTCTTCTTTTTACTTTTTTGCATTTAGTTCTTTTTTTCATACTAATAAAAAATTATCTTGTCTTTCTTTTCACTTTTGAATTCAATTTTTCATTCCATTTTTACTTCTTTTTTTTTCTTCTTCTCCCATCTTTCTTTTTTCTTTTTTTTCTTTTCGTTAATAAAGATGAATACTTTTAAGTTAAGCATTTTAACACAAAGAAACCCAAAAGTTATTAGAAATTCAAACCTTTATGTTTTACCTACTTACTTTATGGGGCCAGTTTAACTCAGTCGATAGAGCACCTACCTAGGAATCGCAAGGTTCCCAGTTCAATACCGGTCCCTGCCAATTCAGTGCATTAGTAGCACTGGGGAATGTGGAGTACCCCTTCATTGCCACTACATCTGGGTCCACTCTGACCCAGAGTGGTAGTACCTATTAGATTCCCATCTATGAGTCAAATAGATCTTTGTAAGTTAAAGAAAATTATTTCTACGTATTTATTAATACATATGAAATTAATGCGAAATTCAAGATCAAAATTATTTCTACCAATATATTGAGGTAACGAAAGTTATTTCTACCAGTTTATAAAAACCAAAGCCAAATATTCACATACAAAAATACAAGATTTGATATTAAATAACCCACAAGGGTTGATATGCCATTAAATGATAACTAACCAACCACTCCTAAATCATTGGGAAAATTGTTGAGTATTGTTGAGTGCTAATTTTCAATTTTTGTTACATTGTTGAATCAAAAACTCAAATTACACTAGATAACAGGATTTTTACTTTTTCTTGTTCATAGACACAAAGTGTTATTTCCTGGTTGTTTATGCCTAAACTAAATGGAAAAAAAAAACTATTTTTCTCTTCAAACATTGCTTTTATGACCTCGGTAATGAAATTTTCAAAACATGATGAGAGACTATATTTAGGGACATATATGAGAAAGTGATTTGCCATTTGCCTGGGTTTTTTTTTGTTTTTTTACAGAAAGTAAGTTAATTTGTAAATTTTATTACAAGGGCACAGAAACAAAGTTTGAAGGAAATAATAGCCATTGACAATGGATGCTGTACAGGGGACTTATTAGGAGTGATGACTGATAGGGATGGTTGGTGAGAGAGCATCAAGGGAATGTGTGCTGTCAGCACAACTTGATGATGATATGGCTCCAAGTATCTATTTCTATTTAATCATCAGATGCAATTTAGTGACATATCTGGGACACCAGTTTTGGCCAGGCTCTCACCCCTCTGCAACGGATACAGATGGTCTGTTTTAAGCCCTGCTTATCAAATAGGAATAGTTATTTTAAGCTACTTAATATTAAAAAAATGCTGATGTTAGCATTAAATAATCCAACAAGGGTTGACATGCCATAAAACCAACCAACCAACCAGCCATTATAAAACAAATAAAATTTTGTTACAAAATATAACTATTCACTGCCAGCTAACATTACAATAACTGAGCATATGACCTCAAAAAGGAATAATGTTTAACTAGCAGTACCTGTGGATATACCACATTATGATAATTTAATCATTACAACATTTGATATGTTTACTTAAGAGCTATTGCAAAATAGTTCGTTATGTAAAAAGTATAATAATCTTGATTGAACTCTCTCGCTCTTTTTTTTTCTTTCTTTCCTTCTTTACGTCTTTTCATTTGAAATAGATTAGCGTTATCACTTCCGCAGGCTCAGCCTCTCTCTATCTTTTCCTCACTCTCTTTCTTTCTTTATTTCTTTATAATAAATAAAAATGGAATAGTTCATTATTTAGCTGAGGTGCCAACACTCATGAGAAATAAGAATTCAGTGATTAAGTGACTGCAGATAATCAGGATTTGCATTTCTGCATTTCATCTCAGATGATTTAGACAGTCTCATTTTTAACCTGAGGTTGTTGTAAGATAATAATGATTAGAAGATTAAGGAACTAGAATATCAATATATTATGTTTAATTTAAACTCATGTAAAGATCCAAGTCGTCTCATCTGAGTTAGATTTGGTGAGATGAACATATCTAATAAGTCACATTGTTAACACACAAAATTGGGGAATCAACATGACACACTCTCCTAAGAAGGAAGACTGTAACTAGCATCCAGTTACATAACAAAGGGGACACACTGTAACCAAATATAGACACTGAACTTACTCCCAGAATATAGTCATGTGATGGGGATTTATGGATCAGAGTGTCTACACTGAAAACCAACTGCCAATCAGAATCTAGAGAATGAGCTTGGCCAGGGTACATAGTGGGACAGCCCAAACCTGTATATATAACATTAGTTAGAATTTTGCAAATCACAAATGATTAATAACTTAAAATTGGTTAACTTTAAGACTTTTTTTTATAGCATGTTTGGATTCATTGGGCTAAAATGCTTTTATAAATCAATTTTTAGGAGTAGGGTAGCTCTAGAACTTATTTTACAGACAAAAAAGAGATTACAAAAAGTCGCCATTTTTCACGACACTCCCTCCCCCCATATTTGGAGAGCTAAAAATCGACAGGACTCCACCAATTTTTGGAATGGGAAGCTCAAAATTTTGGGGTTGTCTAACTTTATCAGAATCCACACTTGGACAAAATTTAAGAAAAATTGAAGGGTGTGGGTGACATGGCCTGGATGATTTGACATAGAATTACCCAAATGTAATTTTTTGCTGTTTGGCCAACACTGGTGTGTCCATGGGTAGGAGTTCATTGGAGAATGTTGCTTATGAGTTTGTGTTTACTTATCCAGTATTACTCAGCATGTCTTACCTGGATTGATTGTGAGATGGGATGTAATTAGTCTGATAGGAGCAATTTTGTCAGGATGCTATTTCCAGGATTTGTTAAAAAAAAGCATGTCATATCTTTGTGTAGTTAACATCTATTTTTTCCTCAAGGCATTTTTTAAAATGCAAGCGGAGGTACTATATAATAATTCTGACATGGCTACAACTTAGATGATTTCCTGTTTTATCTTGTTAGAGAAATGAGATTTTCATAAAAGTTTTGTTACCTTATCATTTATATTGATTATATTCAACTGTAGGCAAATTATTTGTATTAGGAATACTTGATGTCATAACAATGTGCAAACTATTTATTGATTATTGACAAATAAAAAAAAATTCAGTGGAACAATAAAAATATAATGATGATTACAATGAAACATTTACAAATGAATCAAATTTTGGCATTAAATAACACATAAGAATTTGATATGCCATTAAATAAATCAAACCAAACCATCTGACTGATATTATGAGTCAAAAGTTTTTTTGGATTTCAAATATTTTTTCATGGTTGAAGTTATCTCTCGGATATTTTAGAAGCAATACAATACTCACTCTATTAGGATTCCAACTACTGTCAAGTTGGCAGACAAGGAAACAATCTGTAACTCAATACAGTTCTTGCAATGCTGGGACCAAAATGCAGAATGATAGATATTTAGCTAGCACCATATCCACACTGAGACTAGCAGCTAATCAGGACTCCTGGGATGAGATAACCCAAATGCAAGTATGGAATATTCCAGAGCACTATAAATACCAGATGCTTTATTTACAAATTCTGATACTTAGATGTTGTTGCTCAATTCAACAGTGCATTCACTCACACAATTCAATGATCATCTGTTCACAAGGCTGACCTTATGGAGATGTCAATTGTAAAGGACCAAGTTCTGCTGATAATATATTGAGTGCTTTTGCTTGGCTATTCTTCAACTATCTCCAGCAACGTCTCTATATGATTGTCACAACCCTATTGCCCTTATAGCAATCCCCAACGCTTTTTATCATATATGTGCAAGAAGGCGGTGTCTGAGGATCTTCAAGTCCTGGGAATGATGTTAAACTCTGACAGTGAGGTTCCAGTTCTGGAGGTTTGGGGATATGGAGCACTCCTTCATCACCATTGGTGCCTGGTCCACTCTGACCCAGAGTGGTAGTACCTGCTGGGGTCCCCTCTATGGTTAAATAGAAAAGAACATGTTTATAAATAAACTGAATATCCATTAATAATGAATTTATTTCAAAACTTTGTCAGCATTAAATGACCCACTAAGGTTGATATGTCATAAAATAAAACAAATGAAACCAAACAAAAACCAAGCAAGGTCTCATCTTCTACAATAGAAGGTCACCCTGACCTTGGTTTGTCATTAATTCTGGTGTCACCTGAAATTATCTGAACCAGTTTTCGTGCCACACATTCATTGATAAATCGAGGACCTTCCATATCATTAATTTCTTTTGTCACTGCCCTCGTACTCAGTTCTTTTATCTTGGGAAAGGTATGAATCCAACTACTCTCCCTCCAGCTATGAGTAAATAGTAGGGCAGTTTGGGCTCTTTAAACTTGGTTAGGCAACCAGTCTAGGAGAAGGAAAACTCTGAATTCAAACCTGTTAAACTCTACTTGGAGTGGTCACTACTTGATTAGGCTCAGTCCTATTAAGTGATCTATTTCACTAATTTCTAATTTCCTTGTATCTACATGTAGCATAAAATGGCCATAATTACAATTTTTTCACCAATCATTATGGAAGCTGAAAAATAAAGAGTAAACAATGTTTTTATGTATTTACCAACCCCTCCATGAACAGGATGTGACACAAAGTCAGTTTTTTAGCAGAATTTAACAGGTTTGAATTCAGAGTTTTCCTCTTCCTAGACTGATTGCCATATCAAGGTTAATCTGTGATGAGACTGTTCAATAGATAATTGGGTGAGTTGACCATTTAAGCAATGTGAATCGTTTGTTTATTGAAAAAGGTTGTTATGCTGTAAAACAAAACAACCAACCAACCAACTTGAATGATGTAAGCTATATTTAGTTGAAAATCTGAACTGTTATCAAAGGGTTAAAAGAAAAATATCTCTTGTCATTGAGATTCTCTTTAGAAAGAGTTTGATATTCCAGTCACTTGTGTGTTCTAAGTTATAAACAACATTTTCTTTGGGTTTTTCGGATTTTTTCTGGAGTTTTCTACTAAGAAAATATAAATATTTTTCAAGTCTGTCTTTTCTAAAAAGTCCTGACTGAAATTGGCTTATCCAGTTTTGATTCAGACTTGGATAGAAAAGAAAGATAAAGTGGAATAAAATTATTGGTTTTAGTATGATGAATTCTAAATTTGTTCTCATCTTACTGAAATACAACCCTCAAAACACCCTGAATGTAAAGACATTTACAATACAATCTATAATTAATGATGAAAAAAAAAAGAAAGAATATCTTAAAAAGAATGACCATCTCAGTTTTTTCTTCTTTTTTTTTTATAAGAGAAAAAATTCAAATCTTAATATAAAGAAAGGTTCAATCAGTCACAGATTAGGTTTTTACATTATGCACATAATATTTTTTTATTTATATTCTAAGGATTTCTTTTTTTTTGGGGGGGGGGAGGTTGCAAAGTTTTTCCATCCTTCTAACTCGACTGAAATCAGTATTGTCAAGTTGTCAGAATGGACAAGTGATTGAGAGCCATTTTAGTTGCTGCTCTGAAAGAATTGTCGTTGTTGATTACCTCTTGGAGGAGTTTTGTGTCAGTTGTTACTGATTACAGTTCAGCTTGATGAATGACCTGGCCTCTCCAGCTAAATGGAACCTTTTCAAAGTTTGGCTTTAAACTTAACCGAATCAAGAAAAAAAAAGAAAAAAAGAATGGGATGAAACAAGGAATTTAAAATAATGTAGAAAATAAAAAAATAATTTAGAAAGTTTTGAACAAAAAAATAAAAGAACCAAAAGCAAAACAAAAGAACAATATAAAAAAAAACAGTTTTAATTCATTTCTCATTTAAAATAATTTTTTTTTACAAAAAGACCTAAACAAAAACAAAATTCTATATTTGGACTTAATTTCTGATCCCAAGTTTGCAAACTATATCAGTATCCTGGGTATGACATTAAATTGCATCTAATGATGAAGTTCCAATTCTGGAGTTCTGGGAAATGTGGAGTACCCCTTCATCCCTGTTACTCCCAGGTTCACTCTGACTTGAAGTGGTGGTACCCATTAGGGTCCCATCTATGCATTAAATAGAAAAACATGTTCACAAAAATATGTTTTAAAAAATTGAATTAAAAAAAAAAGAATGTTCAATGCCCATGAAGAATGAATAGAACAAAACATCTTTGGCATAAAATAACCCATCAAGGGTTGACACATCATAATATCCAAAAAAGAAAGAAAGAAAGAACAAACTATATCAATAATTGGGATGTAATTGTTATTTTCATAGAAAATGAGTTAAAATCCTGGATGAGGCTGCTTGCATTTCACATAGCATTTAGGAAAGGTAGGTATTTACCATTTGCTATGGTTATGATATGACACACAAAGTCACAAGTATGGGGTATCCAGTGGGGATCAAACTTGCTATATAGTAAAATGTAAACAGCCTCATCCAGGATTTGAATTTGTCAGGCCCTGTCCATTTCTTATAACAGTAACCATTACACCACACACCTCCACAGTGAGTTTGTAGGTGCTTTATATACCAGGCTGAGATGTTTCACTATTCAGCTTGGATAAGCTTATTCTCTGGTTTCTTATTGGCTGCTGGTTTTGGTGTGGATATTTTGATCTATATATATACCTATCACATAACTATGTTAAGGGAGTTGGTACAAGATCTGTATTTGCTTACAGTCTGCCAACTGGAAGTTGCTTTGAACCTTCTTGCAAAGGTGAGTATCATATTTTGATTCTACATAAGGTTTTACAACTTGCACAATGTGTTCTCTGTGCAAATCTTGATCAGTAAGAAATATCTGTAAAACAGTTTATATCTTGGAAGTTTACCAGAATTAATTACGCTCTGCAGAGGGGTAAAATCCACCCAATTGGGTCACCTGTTGGCCGTGGGTGGTGACCCAGGATGCTGATGACATGCAACACTCCACTTTCACCCTTAGGCTAGATGAGCAGTAGGAGAGACCCAATCTGATCACTCAGCAGGTCACATCAAGCCCTAGCACCTATACAATTGTCCCAAATCCTATTGCATTTATGGCAACCCCCAACCCCTTTTATCATATATATGCTAGAAGGTGGTGGCTGAGGGTCTTAGTGTCTTGGGTATGACATTAAACTGCATCGTGGTGAAGTTCCAGTTCTGGAACTGTGGGAATATGAGTACACCGTACTCATCATTAATCCCAGGTCTATCCTAACACGAATTGGTAGTACCTATTAGGGTCTCACCTATGGGTTAAATAGATTAAAAAATTAGTATTTAAAAAAATTGTTTGAAAGAAAAAATTGAATATCCAACAAGAATCAATAAAAACAAAAAGTCTTCAGCACAAAATAACCCAATGGAGTTTGACATACCATAAAAACCAACCAACTTCTTTAGATGCCCTATACTCACAGCTTTGAGGTACACTTAGTGTAACAGTTAATGTGGGGAATGGAATTGGCAATCCAAGTTCAAATTCTAGATGAGGGTGTTTGTGGTTCACTTCATGCTAATACTTTTGGGAAAGGCATGAATCCATATCTTGTTCTCCAAGCGAGTGCTAACAAATGAAGGGAGTACAGGGAAGTGCAATTTTAGAAAATTGTTCGTAGTGCCCTCAACCCTCCAAAATCATTTCAATTAATGATTTTATTTTATATTCTTATTTTCTTTTTCAAGCTAGTGTTAGGAATTGGCCAAATGTTATTCTTTCTGGCATAGATTCCTCTATCTAAAGTAGAGGGTTCTATAAACAATTTTCTAATTGGGCCAAATGTTATTCTTTCTGGCATAGATTCCTCTCTAAAGTAAGGGTTCTATAACAATTTTCTAATTGGGCCAAATGTTATTCTTTTTGGCATAGAGTAGAGGGTCTATAAACAATTTTCTAATTGGGCAAATGTTATTCTTTCTGGCATAGATTCCTCTATCTAGAGTAGAGGGTTCTATAAACAATTTCTAATTGGGCCAAATATTATTCTTTCTGGCATAGATTCCTCTATCTAGAGTAGAGGGTTCTATAAACAATTTTCTAATTGGGCCAAATGTTATTCTTTCTGGCATAGATTCCTCTATCTAAAGTAGAGGGTTCTATAAACAATTTTCTAATTGGGCCAATGTTATTCTTTCTGGCATAGATCCCTCTATCTAGAGTAGAGGGTTCTATATTTTCTAATTGGGCCAAATATTATTCTTTCTGGCATAGATTCCTCTATCTAGAGTAGAGGGTTCTATAAACAATTTTCTAATTGGGCCAAATGTTATTCTTTCTGGCATAGATTCCTCTATCTAAAGTAGAGGGTTCTATAAACAATTTTCTAATTGGCCAATGTTATTCTTTCTGGCATAGATCCTCTATCTAGAGTAGAGGGATCGGGCCAAATGTTATTCTTTCTGGCATAGATTCCTCTATCTAGAGTAGAGGGTTCTATAAACAATTTTCTAATTGGGCCAAATGTTATTCTTTCTGGCATAGATTCCTCTATCTAGAGTAGAGGGTTCTATAAACAATTTTCTAATTGGGCCAAATGTTATTCTTTCTGGCATAGATTCCTCTATCTAGAGTAGAGGGTTCTATAATTTTCTAATTGGGCCAAATGTTATTCTTTTTGGCATAGATTCATCTATCCAAATGTCAACACCCTTGGTCTCCCAAACACTGAGCTTAAATAGGCAACTCTCTCTAACTTCCTTCCCCAAGGTGTCTGTTGATTGGTCAATGCAAATTATCAACAAGTACTACAGTTGACCTTCTCCAAAGAGGCAATTTATTAAGATTGGATAACTCAATTATCCTAACACCCTCTACTCTACAAAATCATTTCAAATGGTTGACCGGTATGTATATTTTAATCAATCTTAGTTTTAAAACCTTCTGCAAAATTTGATCAAATCTGTCTAATTGGTTTAAAACCAGCCCTACTCCTGGCTACAGGTAAATAGTAGGGCAAATTGGGTTCTTTAGCCTTGGTTAGGCAACCAGTCTAGGAGAAAGAAAACTTTTAATTCAAATAAACTTTTATCATCATCATCAAGGCATGCTGTCAGCATGGTTTATTTTGACTCTCTCTCACTATCAATCCCTATGGACCATTGCCTTTGGTAATTCCTCTAGATAACATCCAATATTTACCAAAAGTTTTACTCCATTGAAAGTTTCTTGATCAGGCTGTTTGTATTTCTCTTCACAATCATGTTCTTTGGAAAGGCATGAATCCCTCTATGCTTCCACCACCTGTGGGTAAATAGTAGGGCAGACTAGGCTCTTTTGCTGGAACTCTGGGGAATGTGTTATGGTCCCATTAATGAGTTAAATTGATAAAAGATGACTATTAAAATATGTGTTTAAAAAAATCGAATACCCAACAAGAATGAATAAAACAAGATGTCTTCAGCATGAAATAACCCAACAATGGTTGACCTGCCATAAAATCCAAACATGCAACCAATCGACCTAAACAATCATAAGTTTGATTCTCACTAGGTGCCCCATTTTTCTGGCCTTGTGCTAAATAAAGATAAGCTTAGTAAATTACAGAGTGTATTATATATCGTAATATCCTGTCTTTGACCATTATTGTGAGTTTGATTCTCACTGGGTACCCCATTCATCTGGGTCTCTGCTAAACAAAGCTATTTTGTAAATGACTGGGTGCCTCATGTGGTGTTATAACAAGCTAGCTTAGCTGACCATTATAGTGAGTTTGATTCTCACCGGGTGCCCCTTTCATCTTGGTCTCTGCTAAATAAATATCTTTTGTAAATGACTGGGTGCCTCGTGTGGTGTTATAGCAAGCTAGCCTAGGTGACCATTATAGTGAGTTTGATTCTCACTATGTGTCCCATTCATCTGGGTTTCTGCTAAACAAAGCTCTTTTGTAAATGACTGGGTGTCGCATATGTTGTTATAGAAAGCTAACCTAGCTGACCAGTAATGTGAGTTTGATTCTCACTGGGTGCCCCATTTATCTGGCCTTGTGCTAAACAAAGATAAACTTAGTAAATGACGACTATCATTAAAAACACATGCACACACCTATACACAGAAAATAAATAAACTGAAAAATAAAATAAGTAAACGCAATTGTTAACACTTATCAAGTCCAGTGGGGAAAGCCGAATTGCCTGTAGAATTGTCACTAAGCTTTTGTCTCCCAAAAGTTCACTGATGGGCTTTTCAGGTTTTCTACACAAAATTATTACAACTTTGTTTTTTGTTTTTTTTTTTCTTCTTTTTTTTCATTTTTTTTTTAGTTTTAACACCTTTATGCAAAACCAATCTTATGACATTAGGGAGGTGGCGTTGTTAGGTTTTTCTTTTATCTTTTTTTGTTTTGTTTTGTTTTAATAGTTAATTATGCCTGCCTGAGATGCTGACTGAGATGGTGGCTTGTTGTTGGCCAGTTCTATGTGTCTGGGAGAGAGAGAGAGAAAGAGACTGTGCGCACATATGTGTGCACACTTGAGTGGGTGTCTCGACTTCTGTGTGCATGACATGCAAGCAATTATAGACATTTTCAATAATTACTGCATGTATCCAAGCCTTAAGGGGGGAGCCATTTTCTATTATTTTTTTTATTTTTTTTACTTTTATCTATTTCTTATTTATTTTTTCTTTCTTTTAGGCTACAAGCTAATTCTTCATATCCATTGTATCTAATCTCGTCTTATCCTTCTCCATATCTCTCTCATGCCCTCCACCTTGTTTCGTTTTTATTTTTTTCAATATTTTTTTTTTTTGGTTTAGTTCTTTTTTCTTTGTTTATTTTCTCTTTCGCCAATTTCTTCACACACACACACACACACACTGAAACAGACACACACATTGTACATAAGTATTTTTATCTATACATGTATAATTTTTGTCTCTTCTGAGTGCTTGTGTGGCTAATCATATATTTCAGCCAAATTTGTCACTTGCCAGAATTCCTGTCTTACCTGATGATTTACTGGCTCAGGTGATCTTAAAGATGGCCAAATATTTTGTTTCTTCACTGTCCGTTTTCTTCCTAATTCAAAATTGCTAACAAAAAAAAAATTAAAAAGGGATTCTTTATTGTTGTAGAAAATTAACTCGATGAGTTCAAATCCTCGACAAGGCTGTTTGTGTTTTACTTCATGCTTAATGCCCTTGGAAAAGGCATAGATCCATCTCTTATATATATATATATATATATAAGGAAGTGTCGACATGGAGACAATACCTGGTTACAGACAGTTTCTTGCCTATGCGATCTTCAGACCAAACTAGGCTGTTTGTGTTTCTCATCATGATAATGCCCTGGAAAAATGCAAGTAACTAAAGAATCAGACACACTAACACACACACACACACACACATATATATATATATATATATATATATATATTAGAACCGGTTTAGCTCAGTCGATAGAGCATCTGACTAGGAGCCTCAAGGTTCCATGTTCAATACCAGCCCTTGCCAACTCAGCATATGAGTAGCATAGGGATCTGTGCAGCAAAGTGAGAAGCTGATGGTAGGTGTGACACTCCACTTCAGATGCCAAAAACAATCTCTTTGGTCTAATGCTAGTGAAAAAGAAATATACTTCCTCGCTGTCTGGCTGATACCGACTTTAACGCCACCCTGATGACTTCACTTACTTATATAATCATCCACAAACACCATGTTTTGACATATCATGTATTCTCAGTGTAGCTAGACTTAGCAGACTACTTCCAAATTAGCAGACTACTTCCAATTTTTCATAAGTCCGACTCCCTAAACCCTCAGCACATACAAGAGCGAAGCATAATTTTAACTGATAACTACATACATACATGTATATGTCAAGGTCACCAGAGAGTTTGTATCCATTAATAGGAGAGACTTGCTTAAGCATACATGGTGACTGTCAGCTAAATTCCCTTCCAAAGTCCTCTACCAGGTTTGGGAGCATATACACTTTCAATAAGAAAGAAAAACTTAAACCATCATTTGTCTATTACAAGTTTATTTTGACCGGTCTAACATATTTTCTTGGTTATTATGTAATGACTGTCTGATGAAATTGGGCTCATTTATTGAGTTACTGGTCAAAAGACCAGTCAGATGGTCAAAATAAATTTATAATAATGAAACAATGGTTTGTTAAGTTTTTCTTGCTTATTTAAAGTGTAAATATTGCTCTGTATACAATCAATTATCTTATATTGAGCACTCTTAGGAAATTGAAATAATCCTTGTATAAATCTATAGGTGTGTATCTACTTTGGCATGAATTGTGGATATACAAAGGATATTCATGATCCCAAATAGTTATCCCCAACTTACCAGTCAATTGGATACTTTTACTTATAAATATATGTACACGCACACCAATCCCTCTGCATGCATAGGATGTGAAAGATCAATTTCTTGCAGAGTTTTAATAGGTTTGAATTCAGAGTTTTCTTTCTCCTAGACTGGTTGCTTCATGAAGTTTAAATATCCCAGTCTGTCCTAGTATTTACCCATAGCTGTAGGGAGAATAGTTGGATTCATAACTTTTCTAAGGTATTAGCACTATAGGAAATGCAAACTGCCTCATCCAGGATTTGAACTCATCTCACTGTGTCCATTTCCTACAATGGTAACCATTATACCGTACCTCTCCACACACATACATATATATACTAGCAGAGTTACCCGGCATTGCTCAGGATTTAAAAAGTTAGAAATAAATCTCTTATCTATATTCATATATAGATTAATTAAGAATTATTTTTCTATATATTTGTTTTATTATCTTTTATTCTTTATATATGAACAATTTCATGTCAAGTTATTCAGAAAAAAGTAAAATTGTCACCCAACCCCTTCAATTTTCTGAAATTTTGTACAGGTGTAGACTGTATTAAAGTTAGACATTCCCCAAAAGTTTAGCTTCCAATTCCAAGAATTGGCAGAGTTATTTCAATTTTTACCTCTCTAAATTTGAGGGGAGGGTCACAAAAAATGACAACTTTTGAAAATCTATTTTTGTCTGTAAAATGAGTTCTAGTGCTTCCCTACTACGGAAAATTGGTTTATAAAAGCATTTTTACCCAAGAAATCCGGAAATGCTATTGAAAAAGTCTGAAAGTCAACCAATTTTAAGTTATTGATGATTTCTGATTTTTTCATTGCAAGATTAATATCCTTATATGGCACTAAAGCTAAGACAATTTTTTTCTACTATTATTTCACATATATTGACCATTATTTGTAACAAAAAGATAATTTGGTGTTTGCTCAGAATCGAAGCTACAAACATCAGTTAAAATTTTGCAAATCAGAAATCATTAATAATTTAAAACTGGTTAACTTTAAGCATTTTTGGATTCCTTGGGCAAAAATGCTTTTACAAAGCAATTTTTAGGAGTAGGGAAGCACTAGAACTCATTTTACAGAAAAGCATTGATTTTAAAAAGTCACCTTTTTTCGCGAACCCCCCTCAAATTTGGAGAAGTAAAAATCAACATAACTCCACCAATTCTTGAAATTGGAATCTCAAATTTTGGGGAATGTCTAACTTTAACATCTCTACAAAATTTCAGAAAAATTGAAGTGGGTGGGTGACATAGCCTGGATGATTTGACATGGAATTACCCATATTCTTATTTTTAAATTGTTTATTTAATTGTTATTCTAGTTCATATTTCATTTTATTTGTTTTCTATTTCCTTTTTATTATATTTCATCCTGTATTAATTTGTTTTACTTTTTAAGCATTTTAAAATTAATTTTATATATAAGGTATGACCAAACATTCAAAACCAGAACTTTGAGTCCCTAAGGCAGTCTAAAGATGTGTCAGCCCTTTCAATATATATTGAGTCTGATGATCAAAAAATATTGGGAATCTAAATAAAATCTAGTTGTCTAGACATCATTTTATTAGAAAAACTCTTCAGCTTTGATCATGCTTTGTAGATTGAACATTTACATTACAAATCTCAAATCAAAATTTAGTCAATAACTACAGGGTCAGAATACAAATTTATTGATTCCTTATCCTATACACACACACACACACACACACACACACACACATATATATATATATATATATATATATGTGTGTGTGTGTGTGTGTGTGTGTGTGCATGCGCGAATATTTTACATTATACAAAAATATATATTGAAAGTACTAAAAAAAAATCAAACAAAACTAGGTTTAGTCAGTACACAGGGTGCTACACTTGCACAATCATGTTATGTATTATTATATCTTTGGTATATAGTGCAAGAGAAAGAGATAGATGAGGGGATGATAGATGATGAGATGAGGGCTTTTACTTGTTGACCTTATTCTGATTTCTACTGCTGCTAACTCAGCTGCCATCTTCTCTTGTTGGGCTGTTTTCTCAGGCTTGATTCTTCTTTTATCTTGTTGGGATCATTTCTTGTTTAAAGGAATCAATAAAACTTGTTTTTCTTTTCTAAGTCTTTATTTTTTGTTGAATGTCTAGTCACATCTAAAACTAAACTTAAAGTTCTTTCACATCTCTAATATCATTTTTTTCAAGGGGTCAAGTAAAAAGGTTATTACCCGTCAGTAACCATTGGGTTAACTTTCCACTGGACCCCCGTTATTCTGAATCTAGCAAACCCTGATTCAAAATATTCCTACTACAGCATGTACATAATTCATTGAGTATCCATGAATTATGTAACAGATTGATTGTTTGACTTTAATGGTATGTCAACCCAGCTAGGGTTATTTTATGCATTGTGCTTAAGGAATGTTGTTTATCATGCATTTATACTTACCTTTTTTGAGAAGTTGTTTCTTAAGAGCTTTTGAATTTAAGTGTGACTTGCAAAACTGCTTGCATATCACTTCATGATAATTCCCTTGATAAAGGCTTAATCTATTTGTTCTTTTTCCCAGATATGGGTAAATATTAGGGCAGACTTAGTATGTCAACTAGTATAGGAAAAAAAGAAAACTATGAATTGAAATCAGCCCCACTCTGCGGAAAAATTGATCTTGTATTGCATTCTACTGGTGGTTGCCTGGATTTTATGGTATGACAAACCTTGGATTATTTTGTAGTGAAGACGTTTTTGCTTTATTCATTTTTGTTGGATATACAATTTTAAATTCAAAAAATTTGGCCTTGAGATTAAGGTTCATTGTACATTTATATGTAAATTTTTTTTCTGTACTTATTTTTTAGAGATTTTTTAACACTATTGTATAATATAAAGTATTCTTATCTTATACAAATAATTTACACATTGTTGTATGGTTTCAAGTATTCCTATCTAATACTAGTAATTATATAATTTCAAGTAATTATTTATATTTAATAATAGTCATTTATTTGCACACAGTTATATGGATTAAACAATCATAGCTTCAATTAACTATTCTTGATACAAATAATTTACAGTTTATGCTAATAATTATTCCTATCAAGTATAAATGATTTTTAAACAGATGTATTTGACTCATAGATTGGACCAAAACAGGTACTATCACTCCGGGTCTTATTGGAATAGGGAAATTAAGAGTATTCCACACTCTCCAGATCTCCATTATCAGATGCAGTTATACACAGGATATCCTTCTTTGCAGTGGAGGGTGGGGTTGTCTTACCATCCCCTTCAGGGTATACAGTCAAAGTTTTCTATGCCTTAACAATAAAGCGGAAAATCCTATGTGTTGCCAATCTAGACTTCATGACAACATTTTAGACATCTGGATATCATTTCATTAAAAAGTTTTACAATATTTTGGTACCTGCTGGAAAAGAAAGGACAAACTCATAAGTGACATTTGCATGGGCCATCAAGCAAAGATCTGGATTGACCAGCTCTGCGCAGATACTAGATGCTGTACAGAGGACCTCCCAAGAGTGATGAATGATAGGTTGGCAAGAGATTGGTACATGTACAGGGTACCTCACGTAGCCAAATGGTTAGCAAGCTAGCATAGCAGACCATTGTTAGTGAGTTTGATCTCACTAGCACCCTATATTTCTGGCCTTATGCCACATCTAATCTTAGTAAATAACTACATATACAGTGTGTGTGCTCAAGTTAGACAGATATAGCACAATGGGTAAGACATCAGTATATATATATATATATATATATATATATAGACAGAGGGAGAGAGAGAGAGAAAGAGAGAGAGAGAGAGAGAGAGAGAGAGAGAGAATAGATGGACTGAGAAAAATGAGACCAATCCTCAAAAATATAAAGAATTAATGGGATCAACAACAAAAAAAGAAAAAGAAACTAGAGTGAAACTAGAATTTAAAAAAAATAGTTTGTCTTGCAGTAAAATTGAAGATATTGACTAGAAATAAATGGATAGTTTATTACATAGATATAAATGTGAGAAGAGGGGCAAAGAAATGTTGAGAGATAAGTAAATAGAAAGAAGAAAATTAAAGGGGGAACAAAAAAAGAAAAGAAATGAAAGTACATGTGAGGAGGTGTGGGCGAGAAAAAACGGAATGGAAATCTTGAAACTCTTTATTCAGATAAATCTTTGGCAAAATATTAGAATATTAAAACCAACTTAATTCAGAACGACTGTCACAGCACACGCACAGATTATATTGTAGGATATCTATAATTTCCCATAATTATGGAGCGTCAGGAATCTCAAAAAGACGCTGTAACAAGAAGAAAAGATTTAAATATCAATGTGAGTTCCATTGACCATATACTTCAGAAAATCTATAGTCTCAACATTAATTTACCATTTGACATATTATGTATCATTTGTTCCGATGAAATAATCCATTTTATCAAAGATGTTCACTGGCTGCTGTGTTCATGAAAGGTGTCCTTCACTAGATGCTTGGCAAGGTCAAGTAAAGATAGGGACTCAAAGATTGTTCAAAATTTATTGTACAGGATTAAAATGTTTTTTTGTCAGCTCAGTCAGTAGAGCATTCATCTAGGAATCACAAGGTTCTCGGTTCAATACCAGTCCTCGCCAATGCAGTTCCATGAGTGGCACAGCTTGGGTAATCTGATCTGTATAATAAAGCATCTGGGAGCTGAGGGTAGGTTTGGCATTCCACCTCTGCAAAACAATCTCCCTAGTCTACTGCTAGTGAAAAGGAGATAGACTCCCATGCTGTTTGATTGATACTGCCAATAAAGCCATTTTTTTTAATGTACTACATTTGATCAAAAAGTATCAAGACTGAACATTTTTTTAAGTTAATAATCTTATATATTTATACTCATGTCCCTTAATAGTTTAATTATCATCTTGCAACACCCTCTGGTTAAAATTTGAGACTGTCTAAATCACCCAAGATGAAATGCAATAATGTCATCCTGATTATCTGGATCGTTTATCTACCAAATTCTTATTTCTATGAGTGTCATCACCTCAGCTAAATAATGAACCATTCTGTCTTTATTATTAACAAAGAAAGGGAAAAAAAGGTGATGCTACACAGAAAAAATATAAGAAGAAAAAAAAGAGAGTTGGGTAAAGATAGAGAGAGGTTTTGAGTGTGTGAAAATGATAACGCTAATCTGTTTCAATCGAACATAATAAATAGAAAGAAAAGAAAGAAAAAAAGAATGAGAGAGAGTTAAATCAAGATTATCATACTATTTATATATTAAACTAGTTTGAAAAAGATATTAAGTAAACATATCAAATGTAATAATCAATAATCAAACTGTGGTATATCTTTAGGTCCTGCTAGTCATATATGATAATGTACTAGGTTGAGTCAAAAGTTTGCAAATTTTGTTAATGCCAGCCACAATTAGGCAACTCCACATGTTTTTGCTGAAGTCATGAAAGGTGCTACTTCACAATGGGCTGATAAAAGCCAGGCTTTCCTGATACGTAAACTGCATCTGATGGTGAGGTTCCAATTCTGGAACTCTGGGGATTGTGGCGTACCACTTCATTGCCATTACTCCCAGGTCCACTCTAACCTGGTGTGGTAGTAACTGTTAGGTACCATTATGGTTAAATAGATAAAAAATATGAGTTTTAAAAAGTGAGTTTAAAAGAAACAAATGAGTAAAAAAATGTTGAATACCCAACAAGAATGAATTAAACAAAAACGTTGGCATAAAATATCCATGGGTTGACATGCCATTAAATCCAACCAATCAACCTGAGAGTTACTTGCCAGATTTCCTCAATGGTTTCAAGCATGGCCTTGATATACATACTTTAGGCCTACCTGAGTCTGTCTGATTGTCAAAGTTCTTGCAACCTGAGCAAAGTTAGTTGGTTAGTATTTATGGCAAGTCAACCCTTTGGTTTTTGCTTTATTCATAGGTATTCAAATTTTAAAAAAATCTTTAAACACATTTTTTTTAATTCATTTTTTTCTAAGACCTTCAGCCATCGCTTTCTAGCACATATATAATAAAAAGGGTTGTGGCTTGTCATAAGGGCAATAGGGTTGAAAAAATCCTATAGAGCTTGACATGACCAGCCAATTAATCAAACCCTTCTAGTCTAGTAAGAGCCAAAGTGGAGTGTTGTATGTCAGGGACTGCTCAGCTACTAGGATGCCGTCCTTAAGCATCACAGGTGACCACTCACGGCTAACTGGCTGCCCCATTGAGAGATTTTACCCCTCTGCAGAAGTGCAGTCTGCATATTCTTCTGCCCCAGCTGACAGAGCACTGAGCAAAATTTCTTGAACCATCTGGTTACTGTACTGCAATCAACTCACCTATACAAATGTTTTTGATTGCTTCCATGGTGTTATGGCCTACTATAAACTCATAAAGTTCCTGAATTGGACTACATTGCATGTTCATTGCTGAACTTTCAAATCTCACAAGGAATGAAGCAATGCACAACTTGTCAGTACATCAGTTACCCTGATACTACAAACCACAGTAGGTACTTTCCATAGATTCAGTTATGTGATATTATCATCATGTCATGTTAATAGCACAAATATCTGTGACAATCTTTTGCCAACCTATCATTCATCACTCTCAGGAGTCCTCTGTACAGCATCTAGTATCTGCGCAGAGCGGTCAATGCAGATCTTTGCTTAATGGCCCACACAAATGTCACTTATGAGTTTGTCCTTTCTTTTCCAGCAGGTACCAAAATATTGTAAAACTTTTTAAGGAAATGATATCCAGAGTGTCTAAAATGTTGTCATGAAGTCTAGATTGGCAACACACAGGATTTTTCACTCTATTGGTAAAGCATAGAAAACTTTGACTGTATACCCTGAAGGGGATGGTAAGACACCCCCACCCTCCACTGCAAAGAAGGATATCCTGTTATAACACTAAACTGCATCTGATAATGGAGATCTGGAGAGTGTGGAATACTCTTAATTTCCCTATTCCAATAAGACCTGGAGTGATAGTACCTGTTTTGGTCCAATCTATGAGTCAAATACATCTGTTTAAAAATCATTTATACTTGATAGGAATAATTATTAGCATAAACTGTAAATTATTTGTATCAAGAATAGTTAATTGAAGCTATGATTGTTAATCCATATAACAGTGTGCAAATAAATGACTATTATTAAATATGAATAATTACTTGAAATTATATAATTACTAGTATTAGATACTAATACTTGAAACCATACAACAATGTGTAAATTATTTGTATAGATAAGAATACTTTATATTATACTAATGTTAAAAAATCTCAAAAAATAATTACAGAAAAAAATTTACATATAAATGTACAATGAACTTAATCTCAAGGCCAAATTTTTTAATTTAAAATTGTATATCCAACAAAAATGAATAAAGCAAAACGTCTTCACTACAAAATAATCCAAGGGTTGTCATACCATAAAATCCAGGCAACCACCAGTAGAATGCAACACAAGATCAATTTTTCCGCAGAGTGGGCTGATTTCAATTCATAGTTTTCTTTTTTTCCTATACTAGTTGACATACTAAGTCTGCCCTAATATTTTCCTATATCTGGGGAAAAGAACAAATAGATTAAGCCTTTCTCAAGGGAATTATCATGAAGTGATATGCAAGCAGTTCTGCAAGTCACACTTAAATTCAAAAGCTCTTAAGAACAAATTCTCAAAAAAATAAATATAAATGCATAAACAAAATTCCTTAAGCACAGTGCATAAAATAACTCTAGCTGGGTTGACATACCATTAAAATCAAACTATCAATCTGTTACATAATTCATGGATACTCAATGAATTATGTACATGCTGTAGTAAGAATATTTTGAATCAGGGTTTGCTAGATTCAGAATAACAGGGGTCCAGTGGAAAGTTACCCAACGGTTACTGACAGGCAATAACCTTTTTACTTGACCCTTTAAAAATGTGATATTAGAGATGGAAAGAACTTTAAGTTTAGTTTTAGATGTGACTAGACATTCAACAAAAGTGGATATCTCTAATAAGTCACACTGACTGTCGCCCTGTCGGCTGGGGCATTAGAATGCACCGAGTGTACCTCTGCAGAGGGGTAACACTCCCCCCATGGGGCACCTGTGGCCGGGGTGGCAACCCGTGATGCTTAAGGATAGAACCCAGGTGCTGAGCAGTCCATGACTTGCAATATTCCACTTTAGGCTTTTCTTGGGCTAGACGGGCGGTTGGAGAGGCTGGTCATGTTAGCCCTAGCACCTATATGATTTTCCCAAACCCTATTGCCCTTATGGCAAGCCCCAATCCCTTTTTTTCATATGGGTGCTAGAAGGCGGTGACTGGGGATCTACATGTCCTGGAATGATGTTAAACTCTATCTGATGGTGAGGTTCCAGTTTTGGAGGTTTGGAGAATGTGGAGCACTCTTCATCACCATTGCTCCCTGGTCCACTCTGACCTGGAGTGGTAGTACCTGTTAGGGTCCCATCTATGGGTTAAACAGAAAAATGTATTTATAAAAAATCGTATTATCCATTAAGAATTAATTTATTTCACAACTTTATCGGCATTAAATGACCCCATGAAGTTGATATGCCGTAAAACAAACCAAACCAAATCACACTGACTGTGCGTTTGAATATGGACTGGTCATTTTAAATAAAGACTTAGAAGAAAAAACAAGTTTTGTTGATTCCTTTAAACAAGAAATAATCCCAACAAGATAGAAGAAGAATCAAGCCTGAGAAAACAGCCCAACAAGAGAGAATGGCAGGTGAGTTAGCAGCAGTAGAAAGCAGAATAAGGTCAACAAGTAAAAGCCCTCATCTCATCATCTATTATCCCCTCATCTATCTCTTTTCTCTTGCACTATATACCAAAGATATAATAATACATAACATGATTGTGCACCCTGTGTACTCACTAAACCTAGTTTTGTTTGATTTTTATGAGTACTTTCAATATATATTTTTGTATAATGTAAAATATTCGCGCATGCACACACACACACATATATGTATATATATATATGTGTGTGTGTGTGTGTGTGTGTGTGTGTGTGTGTGTATGATAAGGAATCAATAGATTTGTATTCTGACCCTGTAGTTATTGACTAAATTTTGATTTGAGATTTGTAATGTAAATGTTCAATCTACAAAGCATGATCAAAGCTGAAGAGTTTTTCTAATAAAATGATGTCTAGACAACTAGATTTTATTTAGATTCCCAATATTTTTTGATCAGCAGACTCAATATATATTGAAAGGGCTGACACATCTTCAGACTGCCTTAGGGACTCAAAGTTCTGGTCTTTAATGTTTGGTCATACCTTATAATAAAATTAATTTTAAAATGCTTAAAAAGTAAAACAAATTAATACAGGATGAATATTAATAAAAAGGAAATAGAAAACAAATAAAATGAAATATGAACTAGAATAACAATTAAATAAACAATTTAAAAATAAAAATATGGGTAATTCCATGTCAAATCATCCAGCCATGTCACCCACCCACTTCAATTTTTCTGAAATTTTGTAGAGATGTGGACTATGTTAAAGTTAGACATTCCCCAAAATTTGAGATTCCAATTTCAAGAATTGTGGAGTTATGTTGATTTTTACTTCTCCAAATTTGAGGGGGTTCGCGAAAAAAGGCGACTTTTTAAAATCAATGCTTTTCTGTAAAATGAGTTCTAGTGCTTCCCTACTCCTAAAAATTGCTTTGTAAAAGCATTTTTGCCCAAGGAATCCAAAAATGCTTAAAGTTAACCAGTTTTAAATTATTAATGATTTCTGATTTGCAAAATTTTAACTGATGTTTGTAGCTTCGATTCTGAGCAAACACCAAATTATCTTTTTGGTACAAATAATGGTCAATATATGTGAAATAATAGTAGAAAAAAATTGTCTTAGCTTAGTGCGTATAAGGATATCAATCTTGCAATGAAAAAATCAGAAATCATCAATAACTTAAAATTGGTTGACTTTCAGACTTTTTCAATAGCATTTCCGGATTTCTTGGGTAAAAATGCTTTTAAAACCAATTTTCCGTAGTAGGGAAGCACTAGAAACTCATTTTACAGACAAAAATAGATTTTCAAAAGTTGTCATTTTTTGTGACCCTCCCCTCAAATTTAGAGAGGTAAAAATTTACATAACTCTGCCAATTCTTGGAATTGGAAGCTAAACTTTTGGGGAATGTCTAACTTTAATACAGTCTACACCTGTACAAAATTTCAGAAAATTGAAGGGGTTGGGTGACAATTTTACTTTTTTCTGAATGACTTGACATGAAATGACTATAAATATAAGAAGATAATAAACAAATATATAGAAAAATAATTCTTATTAATCTATATATGAATATAGATAAGAGATTTATTTCTAACTTCTTAAATCCTGAGCAATGCCGGGTAACTCTGCTAGTATATATATGTATGTGTGTGTGTGTGTGGAGAGGTACGGTATAATGGTTACCATTGTAGGAAATGGACACAGTGAGATGAGTTCAAATCCTGGATGAGGCAGTTTGCATTTCCTATAGTGCTAATACCTTAGAAAAGTTATGAATCCAACTATTCTCCCTACAGCTATGGGTAAATACTAGGACAGACTGGGATATTTAAACTTCATGAAGCAACCAGTCTAGGAGAAAGAAAAACTCTGAATTCAAACCTATTAAAACTCTGCAAGAAATTGATCTTTCACATCCTATGCATGCAGAGGGATTGGTGTGCATGTACATATATTTATAAGTAAAAGTATCCAATTGACTGGTAAGTTGGGGATAACTATTTGGGATCATGAATATCCTCTGTATATCCACAATTCATGCCAAAGTAGATACACACCTATAGATTTATACAAGGATTATTTCAATTTCCTAAGAGTGCTCAATATAAGATAATTGATTGTATACAGAGCAATATTTACACTTTGAAATAAGCAGGAAAAACTTAACAAACCATTGTTTCATTATTATAAATTTATTTTGACCAGTAACTCAATAAATGAGACCAATTTCATCAGACAGTCATTACATAATAACCAAGAAAATATGTTAGACTGTTCAAAAGAAAAATGATGGTTTAAGTTTTTCTTTCTTATTGAAAGTGTATATGCTCCCAAACCTGGTAGAGGACTTTGGAAGGGAATTTAGCTGACAGTCACCATGTATTCTTAACAAGTCTCTCCTATTAATGGATACAAACTCTCTGGTGACCTTGACATATACATGTATGAATGTAGTTATCAGTTAAAATTTGCTTCGTGCTTGTAGGTGCTGAGGTTTAGGGAGTCGGACTTATGAAAAATTGGAAGTAGTCTGCTAATTTGGAAGTAGTCTGCTAAGTCTAGCTACACTGAGAATACATGATATGTCAAAACATGGTGTTTGTGGATGATTATATAAGTAAGTGAAGTCATCAGGGTGGCGTTAAAGTCGGTATCAGCCAGACAGCGAGGAAGTATATTTCTTTTTCACTAGCATTAGACCAAAGAGATTGTTTTTGGCATCTGAAGTGGAGTGTCACACCTACCATCAGCTTCTCACTTTACTGCACAGATCCCTTGCTACTCATATGCTGAGTTGGCAAGGGCTGATATTGAACAGGAACCTTGAGGCTCTAGTCGATGCTCTATCGACTGAGCTAAACCGGTTCTTATATATATATATATATGTGTGTGTGTGTGTGTGTGTGTGTGTTAGTGTGTCTGATTCTTTAGTTACTTGCTTTTTCCAGGGCATTACATGAAGAGAAACCCAAACAGCCTAGTTTGGTCTGAAGATCCATAGGCAAGAAACTGTCTGTAACCAGGTATTGTCTCCATGTCGACACTTCCTTAAAATATTTTATATATATATATATTATATATATAAGAGATGGATCTATGCCTTTTCCAAGGGCATTAAGCATGAAGTAAAACACAAACAGCTTGTCGAGGTTTGAACTCATCGAGTAATTTTCTCAACAAATAAAAGAATCCCTTTTTAATTTTTTTTTTGTTAGCAATTTTGAATTAGGAAGAAAACGGACAAGTGAAGAAACAAAATATTTGGCCATCTTTAAGATCACCTGAGCCAGTAAATCATCAGGTAAGACAGGAATTCTGGCAAGTGACAAATTTGGCTGAAATATATGATTAGCCACACAAGCACTCAGAAGAAGACAAAAATTATACATGTATAGATAAAAATACTTATGTACAATGTGTGTGTCTGTTTCAGTTGTGTGTGTGTGTGTGAAGAAAATTGCGAAAGAAAAATAAACAAAGAAAAAAGAACTAAACCAAAAAAAAAAATATTTGAAAAAATAAAAACGAAAACAAGGTGGAGGCATGAGAGAGATATGGAGAAGGATAAGACGAGATTAGATACAATGGATATGAAGAATTAGCTTGTAGCCAAAAAGAAAAATAAATAAGAAATAGATAAAAGTAAAAAAAAAAAAAAATAATAGAAAATGGCTCCCCCCTTAAGGCGGATACATGCAGTAATTATTGAAAATGTCTATAATTGCTTGCATGTCATGCACACAGAAGTCGAGACACCCACTCAAGTGTGCACACATATGTGCGCACGGTCTCTTCTCTCTCTCTCTCCCAGACACATAGAACTGGCCAACAACAAGCCCAGCATCTCAGGCAGGCATAATTAACTATTAAAACAAAACAAAACAAAAAAGAATAAAGAAAAACCTAACAACGCCACCTCCCTAATGTCATAAGATTGGTTTTGCATAAAGGTGTTAAAACTAAAAAAAAAATGAAAGAAAAAGAAGAAAAAAAAAAACAAAAACAAGTTTGTAATAATTTTGTGTAGAAAACCTGAAAAGCCCATCAGTGAACTTTTGGAGACAAAAGCTTAGTGACAATTCTACAGGCAATTCGGCTTTCCCCACTGGACTTGATATAGTGTTAACAATTGCGTTTACTTATTTTATTTTTCAGTTTATTTATTTTTCTGTGTATAGGTGTGTGCATGTGTTTTTAATGATAGTCGTCATTTACTAAGTTTATCTTTGTTTAGCACAAGGCCAGATAAATGGGCACCCAGTGAGAATCAAACTCACATTACTGGTCAGCTAGGTTAGCTGCTATAACAACATATGCGACACCCAGTCATTTACAAAAGAGCTTTGTTTAGCAGAACCCAGATGAATGGGACACATAGTGAGAATCAAACTCACTATAATGGTCACCTAGGCTAGCTTGCTATACACCACCACGAGGCACCCAGTCATTTACAAAAGATATTTATTTAGCAGAGACCAAGATGAAAGGGGCACCCGGTGAGAATCAAACTCACTATAATGGTCAGCTAAGCTAGCTTGTTATAACACCACATGAGGCACCCAGTCATTTACAAAATAGCTTGTTTAGCAGAGACCCAGATGAATGGGGTACCCGTGAGAATCAAACTCACAATAATGGTCAAAGACAGGATATTACGATATAATAATACACTCTGTAATTTACTAAGCTTATCTTTATTTAGCACAAGGCCAGAAAAATGGGGCACCTAGTGAGAATCAAAACTTATGATTGTTTAGGTCGATTGTGGATGGTTTGGATTTTATGGCAGGTCAACCATTGTTGGTTATTTCATGCTGAAGACATCTTGTTTTATTTATTCTTGTTGGGTATTCGATTTTTTTAAACACATATTTTAATAGTCATCTTTTATCAATTTAACTCATTAATGGGACCATAACACATTCCCCAGAGTTCCAGCAAAAGAGCCTAGTCTGCCTACTATTTACCCACAGGTGGTGGAAGAATAGAGGGATTCATGCCTTTCCAAAGAACATGATTGTGAAGAGAAATACAAACAGCCTGATCGAGAAACTTTCAATGGAGTAAACTTTTGGTAAATATTGGAGTTATCTAGAGGAATTACCAAAGGCAATGGTCCATAGGGATTGATAGTGAGAGAGAGTCAAAATAAACCATGCTGACAGCATGCCTTGATGATGATGATAAAAGTTTATTTGAATTAAAAGTTTTCTTTCTCCTAGACTGGTTGCCTAACCAAGGCTAAAGAACCCAATTTGCCCTACTATTTACCTGTAGCCAGGAGTAGGGCTGGTTTTAAACCAATTAGACAGATTTGTTCAAATTTTGCAGAAGGTTTTAAAACTAAGATTGATATTAAAACATACAATCCTGGTCAACCATTTGAAATGATTTTGTAGAGTAGAGGGTGTTAGTTGATAATTCAGTTATCCAATCTTAATAAATTGCCTGTTTGGAGGAGGTCAACTGTAGTACTTGTTGATAATTTGCATTGACCAATCAACAGACACCTTGGGGAAGAAGTTAGAGAGAGTTGCCTATTTTGTTAACTCAAGGGTGTTTGAACATTACTTGGATAGACGAATCTATGCCAAAAAGAATAACATTTGGCCCAATTAGAAAATTGTTTATAGAACCCTCTACTCTAGATAGAGGAATCTATGCCAAAAAGAATAACATTTGGCCCAATTAGAAATTGTTTATAGAACCCTCTACTCTAGATAGAGGAATCTATGCCAAAAGAATAACATTTGGCCCAATTAGAAAATTGTTTATAGACCCTCTACTCTAGATAGAGGAATCTATGCCAAAAAGAATAACATTTGGCCCAATTAGAAATTGTTTATAGAACCCTCTACTCTAGATAGAGGAATCTATGCCAGAAAGAATACATTTGGCCAATTAGAAAATTGTTTATAGAAACCTCTACTCTAGATAGAGGAATCTATGCCAGAAAGAAAACATTTGGCCCAATTAGAAAATTGTTTATAGAACCCTTCTACTCTAGAGGAATCTATCCAGAAAGAATAACATTTGGCCCAATTAGAAAATTGTTTATAGAACCCTCTACTCTAGATAGAGAATCTATGCCATAACAGAAATAACATTTGGCCAATTCCTAACACTGGCTTGAAAAAGAAATAAGAAGCATAAAATAAAATCACTAATTGAAATGAATTTGGAGGGTTGAGGGCACTACGAACAATTTTCTAAAATTGCACTTCCTGTACTCCCTTCATTTGCAGCACTCGCTTGGAGAACAAGATATGGATTCATGCCTTTCCCAAAAGTATTAGCATGAAGAAACCACAAACACCCTCATCTAGAATTTGAACTTGGATCGCAATTCCATTCCCCACATTAACTGTTACACTAAGTGTACCTCAAAGCTGTGAGTATAGGGCATCTAAAGAAGTTGGTGGTTGGTTTTTATGGTATGTCAAACTCCATTGGGTTATTTTGTGCTGAAGACTTTTTGTTTTTATTGATTCTTGTTGGATATTCAATTTTTCTTTCAAACAATTTTTTTAATACTAATTTTTTAATCTATTTAACCATAGGTGAGACCCTAATAGGTACTACCAATTCGTGTTAGGATAGACCTGGGATTAATGATGATACGGTGTACTCATATTCCACAGTTCCAGAACTGGAACTTCCCCACTAGATGCAGTTTAATGTCATACCCAAGACACTAAGACCCTCAGCCACCACCTTCTAGCATATATATGATAAAAGGGGTTGGGGGTTGCCATAAATGCAATAGGATTTGGGACAATTGTATAGGTGCTAGGGCTTGATGTGACCTGCTGAGTGATCAGATTGGGTCTCTCCTACTGCTCATCTAGCCTAAGGGTGAAAGTGGAGTGTTGCATGTCATCAGCATCCTGGGTCACACCCACGGCCAAACAGGTGACCCAATGGGTGGATTTTACCCTCTGTAGAGCGTAATAATTCTGGTAAACTTCCAAGATATAACTGTTTTACAGATATTTCTTACTGATCAAGATTTTGCACAGAGAACACATTGTGCAAGTTTGTAAAAACCTTATGTAGAATCAAAATTGATACTCACCTTTGCAAGAAGGTTCAAAGCAACGTCCAGTTGGCAGACAGGCAGGCAGGCTGTAAGCAAATACAGATCTTGTACCAACTCCCTTAACATAGTTATGTGATAGGTATATATATAGATCAAAATATCCACACCAAAACCAGCAGTCAATAGAAAACCAGAGAATAAGCTTATCCAAGCTGAATAGTGAAACATCTCAGCCTGGTATATAAAGCACCTACAAACTCACTGTGGAGGTGTGTGGTGTAATGGTTACTGTTATAAGAAATGGACAGGGCCTGACAAATTCAAATCCTGGATGAGCTGTTTACATTTTACTAATAAGCAAGTTTGATCCCCACTGGATACCCCTACTTGTGACTTTGTGTGTCATATCATAACCATAGCAAATGGTAAATACCTACCTTTCCTAATGCTATGTGAAATGCAAGCAGCCTCATCCAGGATTTTAACTCATTTCCTATGAAAATAACAATTACATCCCAATTATTGATATAGTTTGTTCTTTCTTTCTTTCTTTTTGGATATTATGATGTGTCAACCCTTGATGGTTATTTATGCCAAAGATGTTTTGTTCTATACATTCTTCATGGCATTGAACATTCTTTTTTTTTTAATTCAATTTTTAAAACATATTTTTGGAACATGTTTTTCTATTTAATGCATAGATGGGACCCTAATGGGTACAACCACTTCAGTCAGAGTGAACCTGGGAGTAACGGGATGAAGGGGTACTCCACATTTCCAGAACTCCAGAATTGGAACTTCATCATAGATGCAATTTAATGTCATACCCAGGATACTGATATGTTTGCAAACTTGGGATCAGAAATTAAGTCCAAATATAGAATTTTGTTTTTGTTTAGGTCTTTTTGTAAAAAAAAATTATTTAAATGAGAAATGAATTAAAACTGGTTTTTTTATATTGTTCTTTTGTTTTGCTTTTGGTTCTTTTATTTTTTTGTTCAAAACTTTCTAAATTATTTTTTTTATTTTCTACATTCATTTTAAATTCCTTGTTTCATCCCATTCTTTTTTTTTTTTTTTTCTTGATTCGGTTAAGTTTAAAGCCAAACTTTGAAAGGTTCCATTTAGCTGGAGAGGCCAGGTCATCATCAAGCTGAAACTGAATCAGTAACAAACTGACACAAAACTCCTCCAAGAGGTAATCAACAACGACAATTCTTTCAGAGCAGCAACTAAAATGGCTCTCAATCACTTGTCCATTCTGACAACTTGACAATACTGATTTCAGTCGAGTTAGAAGGATGGAAAACTTTGCAACCCCCCCCCACCAAAAAAAAAGAAAATCCTTAGAATATAAATAAAAAAATATTATGTGCATAATGTAAAAACCTAATCTGTGACTGATTGAACCTTTCTTTATATTAAGATTTGAATTTTTTCTCTTATAAAAAAAAAAAGAAGAAAAAAACTGAGATGGTCATTCTTTTTAAGATATTCTTTCTTTTTTTTTCATTCATTAATTATAGATTGTATTGTAAATGTCTTTACATTCAGGGTGTTTTGAGGGTTGTATTTCAGTAAGGATGAGACAAATTTAGAATTCATCATACTAAAACCAATAATTTATTCCACTTTATCTTTCTTTTCTATCCAAGTCTGAATCAAAACTGGATAAGCCATTTCAGTCAGGACTTTTTAGAAAAGACCAGACTTGAAAAATATTTATATTTTCTTAGTAGAAAACTCCAGAAAAATCCGAAAAACCCAAAGAAAAGTTGTTTATATACTTAGTACACACAAGTGACTGGAATATCAAACTCCTCTAAAGAATCTCAATGACAAGAGATATTTTTCTTTTAACCCTTTGATTAACAGTTCAGATTTTCAACTAAATATAGCTTACATCATTCAAGTTGGTTCGTTGGTTGTTTTGTTTTACAGCATAACAACCTTTTTCAATAAACAAACGATTTCACATTGCTTAAATGGTCACCTCACCCAATTATCTATTGAACAGTCTCATCACAGATTAACCTTGATATGGCATCAGTCTAGGAAGAGGAAAACTCTGAATTCAAACCTGTTAAATTCTGCTTAAAAAAACTGAACTTTGTGTCACAACCTGTTCATGGAGGGTTGGTAAATACATAAAAACATTGTTTACTCTTTATTTTTCAGCTTCCATAATGATTGGTGAAAAAATTGTAATTAGGCCATTTATGATACATGTAGATACAAGAAATTAGAAATAGTGAAATAGATCACTTAATAGGACTTGAAGCCTAATCAATAGTGACCACTCCAAGTAGAGTTTACAGGTTTGAATTCAGAGTTTTCCTTCTCCTAGACTGGTTGCCTAACCAAGTTTAAAGAGCCAAACTGCCCTACTATTTACTCATAGCTGGATGGAGAGTAGTTGGATTCATACCTTTCCAAGATAAAAGAACTGAGTACGAGGGCAGTGACAAAAAATTAATGATATGGAAGGTCCTCGATTTATCAATGATGTGTGGCACAAAAATGGTTAGATAATTTCAGGGACACAGAATTGATGACAAACCAAGGTCAAGGTGACCTTCTATTGTAGAAGATGAGACTCTTGCTTGGTTTTTGTTTGTTTCATTTTTTTTATTTTATGACATTATCAACCTAGTGGGTCATTTAATGCTGACAAAGTTTTGAAATAGATTCATTATTAATGGATATTCAGTTTATTTATAAACATGTTCTTTTCTATTTAACCATAGAGGGACCCCAGTAGGTACTACCATTCTGGTCAGAGTGGACCTGGCACCAATGGTGATGAAGGAGTGCTCCACATTCCCCAAACCTCCAGAACTGGAACCTCGCACTGTCAGATAGAGTTTAACATCATTCCCAGGACTTGAAGATCCTCAGACACTGCCTCTTGCACATATATGATAAAAGCGTTGGGGACTGCTTAAGGGCAATAGGGTTGTGACAATCATATAGAGACGTTGCTGGAGATAGGTGAAGAATAGCCAAGCAAAAGCACTCAATATATTATCAGCAGAACTTGTCCTTTACAATTGACACCCCATAAGGTCAGGCCTTGTGAACAGATGATCATTGAATTGTGTGAGATGAATGCACTTGTGAATTTGAGCAACAACATCTAAGTATCAGAATTTGTAAATAAAGCATCTGGTATTTATAGTGCTCTGGAATAATTCCATACTTGCATTTGGGTTATCTCATCCCAGGAGTCCTGATTAGCTGCTAGTCTCAGTGTGGGTATGGTGCTAGCTAAATATCTATCATTCTGCATTTTGGTCCCAGCATTGAGGACTGTATTGAGTTACAGATTGTTTCCTTGTCTGCCAACTTGACAGTAGTTGGAATCCTAATAGAGTGAGTATTGTATTGCTTCTAAAATATCCGAGAGATAACTTCAACATGAAAAAATATTTGAAATCCAAAAAACTTTTGACTCATAATATCAGTCAGATGGTTTGGTTGATTTATTTAATGCATATCAAATTCTTATGTGTTATTTAATGCCAAAATTTGATTCATTTGTAAATGTTTCATTGTAATTCATCATTATATTTTATTGTTCACTGAATTTTTTTTTATTTGTCAATAATCAATTAAATAGTTTGCACATTTTTATGATATCAAGTATTCCTAAACAAATAATTTGCCTACAGTTGAATATAATCAATATAAAGATAAGGTAACAAAACTTTTATGAAAATCTCATCTCTAACAGATAAAACAGGAAATCATCTAAGTTGTAGCCATGTTCAGAATTATTATATAGTACCTCCACTTGCATTTTAAAAAAATGCCTTGAGGAAAAAATAGATGTTAACTACACAAAGATATGACATGCTTTTTTTTAACAAATCCTGGAAGTAGCATCCTGACAAAATTGCTCCTATCAGACTAATTACATCCCATCTCACAATCAATCCAGGTAGACATGCTGATAATACTGGATAAGTAAACACAAACTCATAAGCAACATTCTCCAATGAACTCTACCCATGGACACACCAGTGTTGGTCAAACAGCAAAAAATTACATTTGGATAAGTATTCTATGTCAAATCATCCAGGCCATGTCACCCACACCCTTCAATTTTTCTTAAATTTTGTCCAAGTGTGGATTCTGATAAAGTTAGACAACCCAAAATTTTGGAGTTCCCATTCCAAAAATTGGGGGAGTCCTGTCGATTTTTAGCTCTCCAAATATGGGGGGAGGGAGTGTCGCGAAAAATGGCGACTTTTGTAATCTCTTTTTGTCTGTAAATAAGTTCTAGAAGCTACCCTACTCCTAAAAATTGATTTATAAAAGCATTTTAGCCCAATGAATCCTAAACATGCTGATAAAAAAAAGCTTAAAGTTACCAATTTTAAGTTATTATCATTTGTGATTTGCAAAATTCTAACTAATGTTTATATATACAGTTTGGATTCATTGGGCTAAAATGCTTTATAAATCAATTTTTAGGAGTAGGGTAGCTCTAGAACTTATTTTACAGAAAAAAAAGAGATTACAAAAAGTCGCATTTTTCACGACACTCCCTCTCCCCCATATTTGGAGAGCTAAAAATCGACAGGACTCCACCAATTTTGGAATGGGAAGCTCAAAATTTTGGGGTTGTCTAACTTTATCAGAATCCACACTTGGACAAAATTTAAGAAAAATTGAAGGGTGTGTGACATGGCCTGGATGATTTGACATAGAATTACCCAAATGTAATTTTTGCTGTTTGCCAACACTGGTGTGTCCATGGGTAGGAGTTCATTGGAGAATGTTGCTTATGAGTTTGTGTTTACTTATCCAGTATTACTCAGCATGTCTTACCTGGATTGATTGTGAGATGGGATGTAATTAGTCTGATAGGAGCAATTTTGTCAGGATGCTATTTCCAGGATTTGTTAAAAAAAAGCATGTCATATCTTTTTGTAGTTAACATCTATTTTTTCCTCAAGGCATTTTTTAAAATGCAAGCGGAGGTACTATATAATAATTCTGACATGGCTACAACTTAGATGATTTCCTGTTTATCTTGTTAGAGAAATGAGATTTTCATAAAAGTTTTGTTACCTTATCATTTATATTGATTATATTCAACTGTAGCAAATTATTTGTATTAGGAATACTTGTTCATAAAATGTGCAAAAACTATTTATTGATTATTGACAAATAAAAAAAAATTCAGTGGAACAATAAAAATATAATGATGATTACAATGAAACATTTACAAATGAATCAAATTTTGGCATTAAATAACACATAAGAATTTGATATGCCATTAAATAAATCAAACCAAACCATCTGACTGATATTAGAGTCAAAAGTTTTTTTTGGATTTCAAATATTTTTTTCATGGTTTGAAGTTATCTCTCGGATATTTTAGAAAGCAATACAATACTCACTCTTATAGGATTCCAACTACTGTCAAGTTGGCAGACAAGGAAACAATCTGTAACTCAATACAGTTCTCTGCAATGCTGGGACCAAAATGCAGAATGATAGATATTTAGCTAGCACCATATACCACACTGAGACTAGCAGCTAATCAGGACTCCTGGATGAGATAACCCAAATGCAAGTATGGAATATTCCAGAGCAACTATAAATACCAGATGCTTTATTTACAAATTCTGATACTTAGATGTGTGTTGCTCAATTCAACAGTGCATTCACTCACACAATTCAATGATCATCTGTTCACAAGGCTGACCTTATGGAGTGTCAATTGTAAAGGACCAAGTTCTGCTGATAATATATTGAGTGCTTTTGCTTGGCTATTCTTCAACTATCTCCAGCAACGTCTCTATATGATTGTCACAACCCTATTGCCCTTATAGCAATCCCCAACGCTTTTTATCATATATGTGCAAGAAGGCGTGTCTAGGATCTTCAAGTCTGGGAATGATGTTAAACTCTGACAGTGAGGTTCCAGTTCTGGAGGTTTGGGAATTGGAGCACTCCTTCATCACCATTGGTGCCGGTCCACTCTGACCCAGGATGGTAGTACCTGCTGGGGTCCCCTCTATGGTTAAATAGAAAGAACATGTTTATAAATAAACTGAATATCCATTAATAATGAATTATTTCAAAACTTTGTCAGCATTAAATGACCCACTAAGGTTGATATGTCATAAAATAAAACAAATGAAACCAAACAAAAACCAAGCAAGGTCTCATCTTCTACAATAGAAGGTCACCCTGACCTTGGTTTGTCATTAATTCTGGTGTCACCTGAAATTATCTGAACCAGTTTGTGCCACACATTCATGATAAATCAGGACCTTCCATATCATTAATTTCTTTTGTCACTGCCCTCGTACTCAGTTCTTTTATCTTGGGAAAGGTATGAATCCAACTACTCTCCCTCAGCTATGAGTAAATAGTAGGGCAGTTTTGGCTCTTTAAACTTGGTTAGGCAACCAGTCTAGGAGAAGGAAAACTCTGAATTCAAACCTGTTAAACTCTACTTGGAGTGGTCACTACCTTGATTAGGGCTCAGTCCTATTAAGTGATCTATTTCACTAATTTCTAATTTTTGTATCTACATGTAGTCATAAAATGGCCATAATTACAATTTTTTCACCAATCATTATGGAAGCTGAAAAAATAAAGAGTAAACAATGTTTTATGTATTTACCAACCCCTCCATGAACAGGATGTGACACAAAGTCAGTTTTTAGCAGAATTTAACAGGTTTGAATTTTCAGAGTTTTCCTCTTCCTAGACTGATTGCCATATCAAGGTTAATCTGTGATGAGACTGTCAATAGATAATTGGGTGAGGTGACCATTTTAAGCAATGTGGAATCGTTTGTTTATTGAAAAAGGTTGTTATGCTGTAAAACCAAACAAACCAACCAACCAACTTGAATGATGTAAGCTATATTTTAGTTGAAAATCTGAATGTTATCAAAAAGGTTAAAAGAAAAATATCTCTTGTCATTGAGATTCTCTTTAGAAAGAGTTTGATATTCAGTCACTTGTGTGTACTAAGTTATAAACAACATTTTCTTTGGGTTTTTCGATTTTTCTGGAGTTTTCTACTAAGAAAATATAAATATTTTTCAAGTCTGTCTTTTCTAAAAAGTCCTGACTGAAATGGCTTATCCGTTTTTGATTCAGACTTGGATAGAAAAGAAAGATAAAGTGGAATAAAATTATTGGTTTTAGTATGATGAATTCTAAATTTTGTTCTCATCTTACTGAAATACAACCCTCAAAACACCCTGAATGTAAAGACATTTACAATACAATCTATAATTAATGATGAAAAAAAAAAAGAAAGAATATCTTAAAAAGAATGACCATCTCAGTTTTTCTTCTTTTTTTTTTTTTATAAGAGAAAAAATTCAAATCTTAATATAAAGAAAGTTCAATCAGTCACAAATTAGGTTTTACATTATGCACATAATATTTTTTTATTTATATTCTAAGGATTTCTTTTTTTTTGTGTGGGGGGAGGGGGGTTGCAAAGTTTCCATCCTTCTAACTCGACTGAAATCAGTATTGTCAAGTTGTCAGAATGGACAAGTGATTGAGACCATTTATTGCTGCTCTGAAAGAATTGTCGTTGTTGATTACCTCTTGGAGGAGTTTTGTGTCAGTTGTTACTGATTACAGTTCAGCTTGATGAATGACCTGCCTCTCCAGCTAAATGGAACCTTTTCAAAGTTTGGCTTTAAACTTAACCGAATCAAGAAAAAAAAAAGAAAAAAGAATGGGATGAAACAAGAATTTAAAATAATGTAGAAATAAAAAAATAATTTAGAAAGTTTTGAACAAAAAAATAAAAGAACCAAAAGCAAAACAAAAGAACAATATAAAAAAAAACAGTTTTAATTCATTTCTCATTTAAAATAATTTTTTTTTACAAAAAGACCTAAACAAAAACAAAAATTCTATATTTGGACTTAATTTCTGATCCCAAGTTGCAAACTATATCAGTATCCTGGGTATGACATTAAATTGCATCTAATGATGAAGTTCCAATTCTGGAGTTCTGGGAAATGTGGAGTACCCTTCATCCCTGTTACTCCCAGGTTCACTCTGACTTGAAGTGGTGGTACCCATTAGGTCCCATCTATGCATTAAATAGAAAAACATGTTCACAAAAATATGTTTTAAAAATTGAAATTAAAAAAAAAAGAATGTTCAATGCCCATGAAAATGTAGAACAAAACATCTTTGGCATAAAATAACCCATCAAGGGTTGACACATCATAATATCCAAAAAAAGAAGAAAGAAAGAACAAACTATATCAATAATTGGGATGTAATTGTTATTTTCATAGGAAATGAGTTAAAATCCTGGATGAGGCTGCTTGCATTTCACATAGCATTTAGGAAAGGTAGGTATTTACCATTTGCTATGGTTATGATATGACACACAAAGTCACAAGTATGGGGTATCCAGTGGGATCAAACTTGCTATATAGTAAAATGTAAACAGCCTCATCCAGGATTTGAATTTGTCAGGCCCTGTCCATTTCTTATAACAGTAACCATTACACCACACACCTCCACAGTGAGTTTGTAGGTGCTTTATATACCAGGCTGAGATGTTTCACTATTCAGCTTGGATAAGCTTATTCTCTGTGTTCTTATTGCTGCTGGTTTTGGTGTGGATATTTTGATCTATATATATACCTATCACATAACTATGTTAAGGGATGGTACAAATCTGAAGATTTGCTTACAGCTCGTCTGCCAACTTGAAGTTGCTTTGAACCTTCTTGCAAAGGTGAGTATCATATTTTGATTCTACATAAGGTTTTACAACTTGCACAATGTGTTCTCTGTGCAAATCTTGATCAGTAAGAATATCTGTAAACAGTTATATCTTGGAAGTTTACCAGAATTAATTACGCTCTCAGAGGGGTAAAATCCACCCAATTGGGTCACCTGTTGGCCGTGGGTGGTGACCCAGGATGCTGATGACATGCAACACTCCACTTTCACCCTTAGGCTAGATGAGCAGTAGGAGAGACCCAATCTGATCACTCAGCAGGTCACATCAAGCCTAGCACCTATACAATTGTCCCAAATCCTATTGCATTTTATGGCAACCCCCAACCCCTTTTATCATATATATGCTAGAAGGTGGGGCTGAGGGTCTTAGTGTCTTGGGTATGACATTAAACTGCATCTAGTGGGGAAGTTCCAGTTCTGGAACTGTGGGAATATGAGTACACCGTACTCATCATTAATCCCAGGTCTATCCTAACACGAATTGGTAGTACCTATTAGGGTCTCAACCTATCGAGGTTAATAGATTTAAAAAAATTAGTATTTAAAAAAAATGTTAGAAAGAAAAAATTGAATCATCCAACAAGAATCAATAAAAAAACAAAAAGTCTTCAGCACAAATAACCCAATTGGAGTTGACATACCATAAAACAACCACAACTTCTTTAGATGCCTATCTCACAGCTTTGAGGTACTTAGTGTAACAGTTAATGTGGGATGAATTGGCGATCCAAGTTCAAATTCTAGATGAGGGTGTTTTGGTTTCTTCATGCTAATACTTTTGGGAAAGGCACTGAATCCATATCTTTTCTCCAAGCTGAGTGCTAGCAAATTGAAGGGAGTACAGGGAAGTGCAATTTCTAGGCCAAAAAATTCGTTTCTGTAGTGCCCTCACCCTCCAAAATCATTTCAATTAAGTGATGTTTCATTTCTAAATGGTTCTTATCTTTCTTTCTATCAAGCCAGTGTTAGGAATTGGCCAAATGTTATTCTTTCTGGCATAGATTCCTCTATCTAGAGTAGAGGGTTCTATAAACAATTTTCTAATTGGGCCAAATGTTATTCTTTCTGGCATAGATTCTCTCTAAGTAGAGGGTTCTATAAAACAATTTTCTAATTGGGGCAAATGTTATTCTTTCTGGCATAGATTCCTCTATCTAGAGTAGAGGGTTCTATAAACAATTTTCTAATTGGGCCAAATTTATTCTTTCTGGCATAGATTCCTCTATCTAGAGTAGAGGGTTCTATAAACAATTTTCTAATTGGGCCAAATGTTATTCTTTCTGCATAGATTCCTCTATCTAGAGTAGAGGGTTCTATAAACAATTTTCTAATTGGGCCAAATGTTATTCTTTTTGGCATAGATTCCTCTATCTAGAGTAGAAGGTTCTATAAACAATTTTCTAATTGGGCAAATGTTATTCTTTTGGCATAGATTCCTCTATCTAGAGTAGAGGGTTCTATAAACAATTTTCTAATTGGGCCAAATGTTATTCTTTTTGGCATAGATTCCTATCCAAATGTCAACACCCTTGGTCTCCCAAACACGAGCTTAAATAGGCAACTCTCTCTAACTTCCTTCCCAAGGTGTCTGTTGATTGGTCAATGCAAATTATCAACAAGTACTACAGTTGACCTCTCTCCAAAAGGCAATTTATTAAGATTGGATAACTCAATTATCCTAACACCTCTACTCTACAAAATCATTTCAAATGGTTGACCGGTATGTATATTTTAATCAATCTTAGTTTTAAAACCTTCTGCAAAATTTGATCAAATCTGTCTAATTGGTTTTAAAACCAGCCCTACTCCTGGCTACAGGTAAATAGTAGGGCAAATTGGGTTCTTTAGCCTTGGTTAGGCAACCAGTCTAGGAGAAAGAAAACTTTTAATTCAAATAAACTTTTATCATCATCATCAAGGCATGCTGTCAGCATGGTTTATTTTGACTCTCTCTCACTATCAACCCTATGACCATTGCTTTGGTAATTCCTCTAGATAACATCCAATATTTACCAAAAGTTTTACTCCATTGAAAGTTTCTCGATCAGGCGTGTTTGTATTTCTCTTCACAATCATGTTCTTTGGAAAGGCATGAATCCCTCTATCTTCCACCACCTGTGGGTAAATAGTAGGGCAGACTAGGCTCTTTGCTGGAACTCTGGGGAATTGTGTTATGGTCCCATTAATGAGTAAATTGATAAAAGATGACTATTTAAAATATGTGTTTAAAAAAAATCGAATACCCAACAAGAATAATAAAACAAGATGTCTTCAGCATGAAATAACCCAACAATGGTTGACCTGCCATAAAATCCAAACATGCCAACAATCGACCTAAACAATCATAAGTTGATTCTCACTAGGTGCCCCATTTTTTCTGGCCTTGTGCTAAATAAAGATAAGCTTAGTAAATTACAGAGTGTATTATATATCGTAATATCCTGTCTTTGACCATTATTGTGAGTTTGATTCTCACGGTACCCATTCATCTGGGTCTCTGCTAAACAAAGCTATTTTGTAAATGACTGGGTGCCTCATGTGGTGTTATAACAAGCTAGCTTAGCTGACCATTATAGTGAGTTTGATTCTCACCGGGTGCCCCTTTCATCTTGGTCTCTGCTAAATAAATATCTTTTGTAAATGACTGGGTGCCTCGGTGTGTGTTATAGCAAGCTAGCCTAGGTGACCATTATAGTGAGTTTGATTCTCACTATGTGTCCCATTCATCTGGTGTCTCTGCTAAACAAAGCTCTTTTGTAAATGACTGGGTGTCGCATATGTTGTTATAGAAGCTAACCTAGCTGACCAGTAATGTGAGTTTGATTCTCACTGGTGCCCCATTTATCTGGCCTTGTGCTAAACAAGATAAACTTAGTAAATGACGACTATCATTAAAAACCATGCACACACCTATACACAGAAAATAAATAAACTGAAAAATAAAATAAGTAAACGCAATTGTTAACACTTATCAAGTCCAGTGGGGAAAGCCGAATTGCCTGTAGAATTGTCACTAAGCTTTTGTCTCCAAAAGTTCACTGATGGCTTTTCAGGTTTTACACAAATTATTACAACTTTGTTTTTGTTTTTTTTTTTCTTCTTTTTTTTCATTTTTTTTTAGTTTTAACACCTTTATGCAAAACAATCTTATGACATTAGGAGTGGCGTTGTTAGGTTTTTCTTTTATCTTTTTTTGTTTTGTTTTGTTTTAATAGTTAATTATGCCTGCCTGAGACTGACTGTGGCTTGTTGTTGGCCAGTTCTATGTGTCTGGGAGAGAGAGAGAGAGAAGAGACTGTGCGCACATATGTGTGCACACTTGAGTGGGTGTCTCGACTTCTGTGTGCATGACATGCAAGCAATTATAGGCACTTTTCAATAATTACTGCATGTATCCAAGCCTTAAGGGGGGAGCCATTTCTATTATTTTTTTTTTTTTACTTTTATCTATTTCTTATTTATTTTTTCTTCTTTAGGCTACAAGCTAATTCTTCATATCCATTGTATCTAATCTCGTCTATCTTCTCCATATCTCTCTCATGCCCTCCACCTTGTTTCGTTTTTATTTTTTCAATATTTTTTTTTTTGGTTTAGTTCTTTTTCTTTGTTTATTTTTCTTTCGCCAATTTCTTCACACACACACACACACTGAAACAGACACACACATTGTACATAAGATTTTTATCTATACATGTATAATTTTGTCTCTTCTGAGTGCTTGTGTGGCTAATCATATATTTCAGCCAAATTTGTCACTTGCCAGAATTCCTGTCTTACCTGATATTTACTGGCTCAGGTGATCTTAAAGATGGCCAAATATTTTGTTTCTTCACTGTCCGTTTTCTTCCTAATTCAAATTGCTAACAAAAAAAAAAATTAAAAAGGGATTCTTTATTGTTGAAAAATTAACTCGATGAGTTCAAATCCTCGACAAGGCTGTTTGTGTTTTACTTCATGCTTAATGCCCTTGAAAAGGCATAGATCCATCTCTATATATATATATATATATATATAAGAAGTGTCGACATGGAGACAATACCTGGTTACAGACAGTTTCTTGCCTATGCGATCTTCAGACCAAACTAGGCTGTTTGGTTTCTCATCATGATAAATGCCCTGGAAAAATGCAAGTAACTAAAGAATCAGACACACTAACACACACACACACACACACATAATATATATATATATATATATTAGAACCGGTTTAGCTCAGTCGATAGAGCATCTGACTAGGAGCCTCAAGGTTCCTGGTTCAATACAGCCCTTGCCAACTCAGCATATGAGTAGCATAGGGATCTGTGCAGCAAAGTGAGAAGCTGATGTAGGTGTGACACTCCACTTCAGATGCCAAAAACAATCTCTTTGGTCTAATGCCTAGTGAAAAAGAAATATACTTCCTCGCTGTCTGGCTGATACCGAACTTTAACGCCACCCTGATGACTTCACTTACTTATATAATCATCCACAAACACCATGTTTTGACATATCATGTATTCTCAGTGTAGCTAGACTTAGCAGACTACTTCCAAATTAGCAGACTACTTCCATTTTTCATAAGTCCGACTCCCTAAACCCTCAGCACTACAAGAGCGAAGCATAATTTTAACTGATAACTACATACATACATGTATATGTCAAGGTCACAGAGAGTTTGTATCCATTAATAGAGAGGACTTGCTTAAGCATACATGCGTGACTGTCAGCTAAATTCCCTTCCAAGTCCTCTACCAGGTTTGGGAGCATATACACTTTCAATAAGAAAGAAAAACTTAAACCATCATTTCTATTACGTTTATTTTGACCGGTTAACATATTTTCTTGGTTATTATGTAATGACTGTCTGATGAAATTGGGCTCATTATTGAGTTACTGGTCAAAGAAGTAAATTAATAATTTTAATAATGAAACAATGGTTTGTTAAGTTTTTCTGCTTATTAAAGTTGTAAATATTGCTCTGTATACAATCAATTATCTTATATTGAGCACTCTTAGGAAATTGAAATAATCCTTGTATAAATCTATAGGTGTGTATCTACTTTGGCATGAATTGTGGATATACAAGGATATTCATGATCCAAATAGTTATCCCCAATTACCAGTCAATTGGAACTTTTACTTATAAAATATATGTACACGCACACCAATCCCTCTGCATGCATAGGATGTGAAGATCAATTTCTTGCAGAGTTTATATAGGTTTGATTCAGAGTTTTCTTTTCTCCTAGACTGGTTGCTTCATGAAGTTTAAATATCCCAGTCTGTCCTAGTATTTACCCATAGCTGTAGGGAGAATAGTTGGATTCATAACTTTTCTAAGGTATTTAGCACTATAGAAATGCAAACTGCCTCATCCAGGATTGAACTCATCTCACTGTGTCCATTTCCTACAATGCGTAACCATTATACCGTACCCTCCACACACATACATATATATACTAGCAGAAGTTACCCGGCATTTGCTCAGGATTTAAAAAGTTAGAAATAAATCTCTTATCTATATTCATTATATAGATTAATAAGAATATTTTTCTATATATTTGTTTTATTATCTTTATTCTTTATATATGAACAATTTCATGTCAAGTTATTCAGAAAAAAGTAAAATTGTCACCCAACCCCTTCAATTTTCTGAAATTTTGTACAGGTGTAGACTGTATTAAAGTTAGACATTCCCAAAAGTTTAGCTTCAATTCCAAGAATTGCAGAGTTAATTCAATTTTTACCTCTCTAAATTTGAGGGGAGGGTCACAAAAAATGACAACTTTTGAAAATCTATTTTTGTCTGTAAAATGAGTTCTAGTGCTTCCCTACTACGGAAAATTGGTTTATAAAAGCATTTTTTACCCAAGAAATCCGGAAATGCTATTGAAAAAGTCTGAAAGTCAACCAATTTTAAGTTATTGATGATTTCTGATTTTTTCATTGCCAAGATTAATATCCTTATATGGCACTAAAGCTAAGACAATTTTTTCTACTATTATTTCACATATATTGACCATTATTTGTAACAAAAAGATAATTTGGTGTTTGCTCAGAATCGAAGCTACAAACATCAGTTAAAATTTTGCAAATCAGAAATCATTAATAATTTAAAACTGGTTAACTTTAAGCATTTTGGATTCCTTGGGCAAAAATGCTTTTTACAAAGCAATTTTTAGGAGTAGGGAAGCACTAGAACTCATTTTACAGAAAAAGCATGATTTTAAAAAGTCGCCTTTTTTTCGCGAACCCCTCAAATTTGGAGAAGTAAAAATCAACATAACTCCACCAATTCGTGAAATTGGAATCTCAAATTTTGGGGAATGTCTAACTTTAGACATCTCTACAAAATTTCAGAAAAATTGAAGTGGTGGGTGACATAGCGCTGGATGATTTGACATGGAATTACCCATATTTTTATTTTTAAATTGTTATTTAATTGTATTCTAGTTCATATTTCATTTTATTTGTTTTCTATTTCCTTTTTATTATATTTCATCCGGTATTAATTTGTTTTACTTTTTAAGCAGTTTTAAAATTAATTTTATATATAAGGTATGACCAAACATTAAAGAACCAGAACTTTGAGTCCCTAAGGCAGTCTAAAGATGTGTCAGCCCTTTCAAATATATTATGAGTCTGATCTGATCAAAAAATATTGGGAAATCAAAATAAAATCTTAGTTGTCTAGACATCATTTTATTAGAAAAAACTCTTCAGCTTTGATCATGCTTTGTAGATTGAAGCATTTACATTACAAATCTCAAATCAAAATTTAGTCAATAACTACAGGGTCAGAATACAAAATTATTGATTCCTTATCATACACACACACACCACAACACACACACACACACGATACATATATAGTTATATATAATATGTGTGTGTGGTTGTCGTGTTGCATATGACCGCCGGGGAATATTTTACATTATTACAAAAAATATTATATTGAATAGATACTCAATAAAAATAAAACAAAACTAGGTTTAGTAGCAAGGCTGCTACACTTGCACAATGCATGTTATGTATTATTATATCTTTGCGTATATAGTGCGAAAAGAAGAGAGGGATGAAGATGATAGATGAGGGGATAATNTTGTCACGGATTTTTGTGCCATGATGATAATATCACATAACTGAATCTATGGAAAGTACCTACTGTGGTTTGTAGTATCAGGGTAACTGATGTACTGACAATTTGTGCATTGCTTCATCCTTGTGGGATTGAAAGTTACAGCAATGAACATGCAATGTAGTCCAATTCAGGAACTTTATGAGTTTATAGTAGGCCATAACACCATGGAAGCAATCAAAAACATTTGTATAGGTGCAGTTGATTGCAGTACAGTAACCAGATGGTTCAAGAAATTTTGCTCAGTGCTCTGTCAGCTGGGGAGAAGAATATGCAGACTGCACTTCTGCAGAGGGTAAAATCCCCTCAATGGGGCAGCCGTTAGCCGTGAGTGGTCACCTGTGATGCTTAAGGACCGCATCCTAGTAGCTGAGCAGTCCCTGACATACAACACTCCACTTTGGCTCTTACTTAGACTAGAAGGGTTTGATTAATTGGCTGGTCAGTCAAGCTCTATAGGATTTTCTCAACCCTATTGCCCTTATGACAAGCCACAACCCTTTTTATTATATATGTGCTAGAAAGCGATGGCTGAAGGTCTTAGAAAAAAATGAATTAAAAAAAATGTGTTTAAAGATTTTTTTAAAATTTGAATACCTATGAATAAAGCAAAAACCAAAGGGTTGACTTGCCATAAAAACTAACCAACTAACTTTGCTCAGTTGCAAGAACCTTGACAATCAGACAGACTCAGGTAGGCCTAAAAGTATGTATATCAAGGCCATGCTAACCATTGAGGAAAATCTGGCAAGTAACTCTCAGGTTGATTGGTTGGATTTAATGGCATGTCAACCCTGGATTATTTTATGCCAACGTTTTTGTTTAATTCATTCTTGTTGGGTATTCAAAAAATTTTTTACTCATTTGTTTCTTTAAACTCACTTTTTTAAACTCATATTTTTTATCTATTTAACCATAAATGGTACCTAACGTTACTACCACCCAGTTAGAGTGAACCTGGGAGTAATGCAATGAAGTGGTACTCCACACTCCCCAGAGTCCAGAATTGGAACCTCACCATCAGATGCAGTTTACTTACAGGAAAGCCTGGCTTTTATCAGCCCATTGTGAGTAGCACCTTTCATGACTTCAGCAAAAACATGTGGAGTTGCCTAATTGTGGCTTGCATTAACAAATATTGCAAAACTTTTGACTCAACCTAGTATCATTATCATATATGACTAGCAGGACCTAAAGATATAGTACAGTATGATTATTTGATTATTACATTTGATATGTTTACTTAATACTTTTTCAAACTAGTTTAATATATAAATAGAATGATAACTTGATTAACTCTCTCTCATTCTTTTTTTCTTTCTTTCTTTCTTTTATTATGTTCGATTGAAACAGATTAGCGTTATCATTCCACACACTCAAAACCTCTCTCTATCTTACCCAACTCTCTTTTTTTCTCTTATATTTTTCTGTGTAGCATACCTTTTTTCCCTTTCTTTGTTAATAATAAAGACAGAATGGTCCATTATTTAGCTGAGGTGATGACACTCATAAGAAATAAGAATTTGGTAGATAAACGATACCAGATAATCAGGATGAACATTATTGCATTTCATCTTGGGTGATTTAGACAGTCTCAAATTTTAACAGATGATGAGATGAGGGCTTTTACTTGTTGACCTTATTCTGCTTTCTACTGCTGCTAACTCACCTGCCATCTTCTCTTGTTGGGCTGTTTTCTCAGGCTTGATTCTTCTTCTATCTTGTTGGGATTATTTCTTGTTTAAATGAATCAACAAAACTTGTTTTTCTTCTAAGTCTTTATTTAAAATGACCCAGTCCATATTCAAACGCACAGTCAGTGTGATTTGGTTTGGTTTTGTTTTACGGCATATCAACTTCAGTGGGTCATTTAATGCCGATAAAGTTGTGAAATAAATTAATTCTTAATGGATAAACGATTTTTTATAAATACATTTTTCTGTTTAACCCATAGATGGGACCCTAAACAGGTACTACCACTCCAGGTCAGAGTGGACCAGGAGCAATGGTGATGAAGAGGTGCTCCACATTCTCCAAACCTCCAAAACTGGAACCTCACCATCAGATAGAGTTTAACATCATTCCAGGACATGTAGATCCCCAGTCACCGCCTTCTAGCACCCATATGATAAAAAGGGATTGGGGCTTGCCATAAGGGCAATAGGGTTGGGAAAATCATATAGGTGCTAGGGCTTAACATGACCAGCCTCTCCAACCGCCCGTCTAGCCCAAGAAAAGCCTAAAGTGGAATATTGCAAGTCATGGACTGCTCAGCCACCTGGGTTCTATCCTTAAGCATCACGGGTTGCCACCCACGGCCAACAGGTGGCCCCATTGGGGGGAGTGTTACCCCTCTGCAGAGGTACACTCGGTGCATTCTAATGCCCCAGCCGACAGGGCGACAGTCAGTGTGACTATTAGAGATATCCACTTTTGTTGAATGTCTAGTCACATCTAAAACTAAACTTAAAGTTCTTTCACATCTCTAATATCACATTTTTAAAGGGGTCAAGTAAAAAGGTTATTGCCTGTCAGTAACCGTTGGGGTAACTTTCCACTGGACCCCTGTTATTCTGAATCTAGCAAACCCTGATTCAAAATATTCTTACTACAGCATGTACATAATTCATTGAGTATCCATGAATTATGTAACAGATTGATAGTTTGATTTTAATGGTATGTCAACCCAGCTAGAGTTATTTTATGCACTGTGCTTAAGGAATTTTGTTTATGCATTTATATTTATTTTTTTGAGAATTTGTTTCTTAAGAGCTTTTGAATTTAAGTGTGACTTGCAGAACTGCTTGCATATCACTTCATGATAATTCCCTTGAGAAAGGCTTAATCTATTTGTTCTTTTCCCCAGATATAGGAAAATATTAGGGCAGACTTAGTATGTCAACTAGTATAGGAAAAAAAGAAAACTATGAATTGAAATCAGCCCCACTCTGCGGAAAAATTGATCTTGTGTTGCATTCTACTGGTGGTTGCCTGGATTTTATGGTATGACAACCCTTGGATTATTTTGTAGTGAAGACGTTTTTGCTTTATTCATTTTTGTTGGATATACAATTTTAAATTTAAAAAATTTGGCCTTGAGATTAAGGTTCATTGTACATTTATATGTAAATTTTTTTTCTGTAATTATTTTTTAGAGATTTTTTAACACTATTGTATAATATAAAGTATTCTTATCTTATACAAATAATTTACACATTGTTGTATGGTTTCAAGTATTAGTATCTAATACTAGTAATTATATAATTTCAAGTAATTATTCATATTTAATAATAGTCATTTATTTGCACACTGTTATATGGATTAAACAATCATAGCTTCAATTAACTATTCTTGATACAAATAATTTACAGTTTATGCTAATAATTATTCCTATCAAGTATAAATGATTTTTAAACAGATGTATTTGACTCATAGATTGGACCAAAACAGGTACTATCACTCCAGGTCTTATTGGAATAGGGAAATTAAGAGTATTCCACACTCTCCAGATCTCCATTATCAGATGCAGTTTAGTGTTATACACAGGATATCCTTCTTTGCAGTGGAGGGTGGGGGTGTCTTACCATCCCCTTCAGGGTATACAGTCAAAGTTTTCTATGCTTTACCAATAGAGTGAAAAATCCTGTGTGTTGCCAATCTAGACTTCATGACAACATTTTAGACATCTGGATATCATTTCCTTAAAAAGTTTTACAATATTTTGGTACCTGCTGGAAAAGAAAGGACAAACTCATAAGTGACATTTGTGTGGGCCATTAAGCAAAGATCTGCATTGACCAGCTCTGCGCAGATACTAGATGCTGTACAGAGGACCTCCTGAGAGTGATGAATGATAGGTTGGCAAAAGATTGTCACAGATATTTGTGCTATTAACATGACATGATGATAATATCACATAACTGAATCTATGGAAAGTACCTACTGTGGTTTGTAGTATCAGGGTAACTGATGTACTGACAAGTTGTGCATTGCTTCATTCCTTGTGAGATTTGAAAGTTACAGCAATGAACATGCAATGTAGTCCAATTCAGGAACTTTATGAGTTTATAGTAGGCCATAACACCATGGAAGCAATCAAAAACATTTGTATAGGTGCAGTTGATTGCAGTACAGTAACCAGATGGTTCAAGAAATTTTGCTCAGTGCTCTGTCAGCTGGGGCAGAAGAATATGCAGACTGCACTTCTGCAGAGGGGTAAAATCTCCTCAATGGGGCAGCCAGTTAGCCGTGAGTGGTCACCTGTGATGCTTAAGGACGGCATCCTAGTAGCTGAGCAGTCCCTGACATACAACACTCCACTTTGGCTCTTACTTAGACTAGAAGGGTTGATTAATTGGCTGGTCATGTCAAGCTCTATAGGATTTTTCTCAACCCTATTGCCCTTATGACAAGCCACAACCCTTTTTATATATGTGCTAGAAAGCGATGGCTGAAGGTCTTAGAAAAAAATGAATTAAAAAAAATGTGTTTAAAGATTTTTTTAAAATTTGAATACCTATGAATAAAGCAAAAAACCAAAGGGTTGACTTGCCATAAATACTAACCAACTAACTTTGCTCAGGTTGCAAGAACTTTGACAATCAGACAGACTCAGGTAGGCCTAAAAGTATGTATATCAAGGCCATGCTTGAAACCATTGAGGAAAATCTGGCAAGTAACTCTCAGGTTGATTGGTTGGATTTAATGGCATGTCAACCCATGGATTATTTTATGCCAACGTTTTTGTTTAATTCATTCTTGTTGGGTATTCAACATTTTTTTTACTCATTTGTTTCTTTTAAACTCACTTTTTAAAACTCATATTTTTTATCTATTTAACCCATAAATGGTACCCTAACAGTTACTACCACACCAGGTTAGAGTGGACCTGGGAGTAATGGCAATGAAGTGGTACGCCACAATCCCCAGAGTTCCAGAATTGGAACCTCACCATCAGATGCAGTTTACGTATCAGGAAAGCCTGGCTTTTATCAGCCCATTGTGAAGTAGCACCTTTCATGACTTCAGCAAAAACATGTGGAGTTGCCTAATTGTGGCTGGCATTAACAAAATATTGCAAAACTTTTGACTCAACCTAGTATCATTATCATATATGACTAGCAGGACCTAAAGATATACCACAGTATGATTATTTGATTATTACATTTGATATGTTTACTTAATATCTTTTTCAAACTAGTTTAATATATAAATAGTATGATAATCTTGATTTAACTCTCTCTCATTCTTTTTTTCTTTCTTTCTTTCTATTTATTATGTTCGATTGAAACAGATTAGCGTTATCATTTTCACACACTCAAAACCTCTCTCTATCTTTACCCAACTCTCTTTTTTTTCTTCTTATATTTTTTCTGTGTAGCATCACCTTTTTTTCCCTTTCTTTGTTAATAATAAAGACAGAATGGTTCATTATTTAGCTGAGGTGATGACACTCATAAGAAATAAGAATTTGGTAGATAAACGATACCAGATAATCAGGATGAACATTATTGCATTTCATCTTGGGTGATTTAGACAGTCTCAAATTTTAACCAGAGGGTGTTGCAAGATGATAATTAAACTATTAAGGGACATGAGTATTAATATATAGATTATTAAACTTAAAAAAATGTTCAGTCTTGATACTTTTTGATCAAATGTAGTAATTAAAAAAAATGGCTTATTGGCAGTATCAATCAAACAGCATGGGAGTCTATCTCCTTTTCACTAGCAGTAGACTAGGGAGATTGTTTTGCAGAGGTGGAATGCCAAACCTACCCTCAGCTCCCAGATGCTTTATTATACAGATCAGATTACCCAAGCTGTGCCACTCATGGACTGCATTGGCGAGGACTGGTATTGAACCGAGAACCTTGTGATTCCTAGATGAATGCTCTACTGACTGAGCTGACAAAAATAACATTTTAATCCTGTACAATAAATTTTGAACAATCTTTGAGTCCCTATCTTTACTTGACCTTGCCAAGCATCTAGTGAAGGACACCTTTCATGAACACAGCAGCCAGTGAACATCTTTGATAAAATGGATTATTATCATCGGAACAAATGATACATAATATGTCAAATGGTAAATTAATGTTGAGACTATAGATTTATCTGAAGTATATGGTCAATGGAACTCACATTGATATTTAAATCTTTTCTTCTTGTTACAGCGTCTTTTTGAGATTCCTGACGCTCCATAATTATGGGAAATTATAGATATCCTACAATATAATCTGTGCGTGTGCTGTGACAGTCGTTCTGAATTAAGTTGGTTTTAATATTCTAATATTTTGCCAAAGATTTATCTGAATAAAGAGTTTCAAGATTTCCATTCCGTTTTTCTCGCCCACACCTCCTCACATGTACTTTCACTTTCTTTTCTTTTTTTGTTCCCCCTTTAATTTTCTTCTTTCTATTTACTTATCTCTCAACATTTCTTTGCCCTCTCTTCCACATTTATATCTATGTAATAAACTATCCATTTATTTCTAGTCAATATCTTCAATTTTACTGCAAGACAAACTATTTTTTTTTTAAATTCTAGTTTCACTCTAGTTTCTTTTTCTTTTTTTGTTGTTGATCCCATTAATTCTTTATATTTTTGAGGATTGGTCTCATTTTTCTCAGTCCATCTATTCTCTCTCTTCTCTCTCTCTCTCTCTTCTCTTTCTCTCTCTCTCTCCCTCTGTCTATATATATATATATATATATATATATATATACTGATGTCTTACCCATTGTGCTATATCTTGTCTAACTTGAGCACACACACATGTATATGTAGTTATTTACTAAGATTAGATGTGGCATAAGGCCAGAAATATAGGGTGCTCAGTGAGAATCAAACTCACTAACAATGGTCTGCTATGCTAGCTTGCTAACCACATTTGGCTACGTGAGGTACCCTGTACATGTACATATATATATGTATGTATGTATGTGTGTGTTTGTGTGCATGTTTGAGTATATATATATATGTGTGTGTGTGTGTTTGGTTTGGTTTGTTTTGTTTTACGGCATATCAACCTCAGTGGGTCATTTAATGCCAATAAGGTTTTGAAATAAATCAATTCTTAATGGATAATACAATTTTTTTATAAATACATTTTTCTATTTAACCCATAGATGTGTGTGTGTGTAAGAATATATATATATATGTGCGCATTTGTGTGTATAAGAATATATATATATATACATATGTGTGTGTAAGAATATATATATGTATATATATGTATGTATGTTTGTGATAGCATTTGTGAATATATATAAATAAATATGAACTTGTGTATGTGGATATATATTAGAGTGTGAGGATGTATATGTGTGCATTGGAGTGTATGAGAATATATGTGTCTGTCTTGGTATATATGTGTATGTGTGGGTATACATGAGTAAGAATGCTTGTCAGTTATATATCTGTTTGTGAATGAATGTATGTATACATGTATATATTCATATATGCATTCTTGTATATAATGGTTGGTTTTACTAATAATGATACTCATTTGTTAAGAATTATAGCAACAAGTAACTATCTTTAATACAAATAACTTGCACACAGTTATATGGTTTTAGATATTATTATCTAGTACTAAGAATTTGTAATGAAATCGTATTAAATAACTACTCCTATGCAAGAATATATATATATACATAATATAATAAGATAAATATATAAAGGTTTTACATATCTATTTATTAGGTGACAAAGGAACAATCACAACCATATTGGTTTCATGCGATGCAATCATCAGGTGAAGATGTTTCAAATGTAAGGAAAATCGAAAAAATTTCAAAAAATAAAATAAAATAATATCTAATAAGTAGATATGTAAAACCTTTATATATCTATTTTATTATATTATTTAACAGCTCTATTTTATATTGAACACTCTACCAATAATACTGCCTTTGGTACACCATTCCAGCAAAAGCTGAAACAGTGACCATCTCACACTATAGTATATATATATATATAATATATATATATATATATATATATATATATAGAATAACCTACTTAAGTTGCACCAAAAAGGATCATCAGGGTTAATTGTAATGAATTAATCAAGAATACCTGAAACATCCCATCAGTTTCATACCTAAATATGGCAGATGGACATGCCGAAAGCGCTCGTAATGAAACCTTTGGTGGATTGCTACACCAGTTCCACCCTGACATTAAAAGATGGCAGTTTAACGAAACATGTTTAAAAGAAAAAAATGCTGCCAAAAATACACTTATATATATATATATATATATATATATATATATATTAGAAAGGTATATATAGATAACCTACTTAAGTTTCACTAAAAAGGATCTCAGGATTAATTGTAATGAATTAATCAAGAAATTGATTAATTAAAGACAATTGTGTAAGTAAATTATACAATTATAGCCAATAAAACAGTTTTGCAGTGAAGATGAATGATAGTTGATTGCATTATTCAAAAGTCAAATATTAAACACAATTGCTGTCAAATGTTGAACATGATTGCTGACATGAAAACAGTTGTTTGGAATATAAATAAAAAAGCGTGAATGTAGAATAGGCTTCTTTTTATAATTGCAGACAATATCCATGTTCGATGTTTGCATTTGAAAATAATTTATATTGACCATCGCTGTTGCGATTAACTTGATATTCTATTCCCCTTCTTTATCATATATACAAGGGTGAGTCAAAAAGAAATGCCATTTTGTTTAAGACAGTTATAATTATCAACACTGGAACATGTATTATACAAAAAAATGAAGCTGGTCCTCTGTGGATCACATCCCTACTTCTCCACAGTCACCATTTCTCACAAAAGCAATGTTCCCCCTTTGAAAGAGCATGTATCCCTGCCCCGTAAAATTCTATTGACTGTTCTTTGAGCCACTTTTTCACTGCAGATTTCACTTCCTATCACTTGCATAATGTTTGTCTTTCAAACCCTCTTTTATGGGTCCAAAGAGAAGAAAACATTATTCCAGTGATGAGGAAGTGAAATCAGTAGTGAAGAAGTGGCTCAAAGAACAGTCAACAGAATTTTACAGGGCACAGGTATTTTTCCGTTAATCACTTTTTTTCCTTAACTTTTTCATATATATACACACACACACACACACACACATATATATATATATATATATATATATATTCAAATATATTTTTTCTCTCAATTTTTATCTATTTAGCCATGTATCTACCATTGTCATTATTTTTTCTCTCAATTTCTTTAATCTTTATCTTTTGATTTGTTTTCTTCTTCTTCTTCTTTACTCTGTATCCTATTTCAAATCAATCACATTTTTCTTTTGTTTCTTTCTATCTTATCCATCCTTCATAGTCTTTTTTTTTTTTTCATTTTCTCTTTTTCTCTCTCAAAAAGTTTCTTTGTTTTTCTATTGAAAATTCTTGGCAGGAATCATTCAATGAGATGAGAATATCAATAAGATGTAAATATTATTTGCACTTTTCAAAGTCAATGGCATCCAGCCCAACACTGAAATCTCTTTTCATAATGTTCTTCTTCTTCTGTCTGCAGCTGGACACAAGAAAAAGGCCAACAAAAGTCAATTCAAAGTCAATAACAATTGATCAGCTATGTAATAAAAAAAAATAAAAAAAAGGAAAAAAAAAACAAAAAAAACGAAGAAGAATTTCTGATGAAAGAGATTAATATTTAAATTGAGATTAAATTTATCGTTGAAGATTAGAACTTTGTTACAATGTCGCTGCTTGAGTTTGGCTCAAATCTTTTGTGCTGACCAGTAAATTCCTACACTTTTTTATTACTTATCTGGCAGCCTTTGTACAAACACCACTGTTTAATGGACAGTAACACTTACACAACTAATAGATAGAGGATGGGGGAGTGATTCCACCAATCTTTTGTGCTGACCAGTAAATTCCTACATTTTTTTTCTTACTTATCTGGCAGCCTTTGTACAAAAACTACTGTTTAGTGGATAGTAACACTTACACAACCAATAGATAAAGATGGGGGAGTGGTTCTGTAACAAAACATAGATATATGTAAAAGTCCATAAATAAGTATACCCCTTATGTATGTTCATACTATTTCATTTTTATTGGAGGCCCCCAGTGTGTAATGGTTATTGTTGTAGGAAATGAACACAGTGACACAAATTCAAATCCTGGATGAGGCTAACAACATTTCATACAGCTCTAATACTTTTGGGAAATTCCTACACTTGTTTTCTTACTTATCTGGCTGCCTTTGTACAAAACTACTTTTTAGTGGACAGTAACACTTATACAACCAATAGATAAGGATGGGGTGATTCCACCAATCCACAGACTTTTGGCTACTGAAAATTAACTCATCTATATATCATTACTCATGTTCCTTAACTGTTATAATCTTGCAATACCCTCTGGTTAAAAATGAGACTGCAAAAATGTAAATCCTGATTATCTTGTGTTGTTTATCTGCTGAATTCTTATTTCTTATGAGTGTCATCACCTCAGCAAAATAATGGATCATTCAGCTTTTATTAAAAATAAAGAAAGGAAAGAAAAAACAGAAAAAATAAAATAAGAAACAAACAAATAAAAGAGAGGGGGTGAGCATGCAGAAGCAATAAGCTGATCTGTTTCAATCAAACATAATGAAAAGAAGGATAAAAAGAAAAAGAGAGAGTGAAAGAGATTTAAATCCAGATTATTATACTTTTTACATATTGAACTATTTAGCAATAGCTCTTAAGTAAACATATCACATTTTGTAATTATTAAATTATCATATTATTGTATATCCACAGGTCCTGCTAGTGTAAGATATAATAACACAGATTTCTGAGCCAAGTAACCAAGATCCATAGATATTTCTTAAATTTCATTATCATCATCAAGACCAATTGCCCTGTCAGTGGAGCGTTAGAATGTACCAACTGCACCTCTGCAGAGGGGTAACACTCCCCAATGGGGCCACCTGTTGGCCGTGGGTGGTGACCCATGATGCTTAAGTCCCAACCCTATTGCCCTTATGGCAACCCCCAATCCTTCTTAACATATGGGTACTAGAAGGCGGTGACTGAAGGTCTACATGTCCTGGGAATGACGTTAAACTCTGTCTGCCGCTCTGTCGGCTGGGGCGTTAGAATGCACCAACTGCACCTCTGCCGAGGGGTAAGACTCCCCCAATGGGGCCACCTGTTGGCCGTGGGTGGCGGCCCGTGATGCTTAAGGATAGAGCCCAGGTGGATGAGCAGTTCATGACATGCAATACTCCACTTTGGTCCTATCTTGGGCTAGACGGGCAGTCGAAGAGGCCCCCTCCGATCAATCGGCTGGTCACGTCAAGCCCTAGCACTTATGATTTTCCCAACCCTATTGCCCTTATGGCAAGCCCCAACCCCTTTTTATCATATGGGTGCTAGAAGGCAGTGGCTGCGGGTCTACATGTCTTGGGAATGGCGTTAAACTTTATCTGATGGTGAGGTTCCTGTTCTGGAGGTTTGGGGAATGTGGAGCACCCCTTCATCACCATTGCTCCCTGGTCCAGTCTGACCCGGAGTGGTAGTACCTGTTAGGGTCCCATCTATGGGTTGAATAGAAAAACATGAAATTATAAACAAAATTGTATCATCCATTAAGAATGAATTTATTTCACAACTTTGTTGGCATTAAATGACCCACCGCGATTGATATGCCGTAAAACAAAACAAACCAACCAAACCATCAAGACCAATCATCTGGTCACGTCTAGCCCTAGCACCTATATGATTGTCCCAACCCTATTGCCCTCATGGAAAACCCCTTTTTATCATATTTGTGTTAAAAAGTGGTGGTTGAGAGTCTTAATGTCCTGGGTATAACATTAAACTCTATTTTATGGTGAAGTTCCAATTCTTTATATCTGGGGAGTACCCCTTTATCACCATTACTCCCAGGCCCACTCTGACCAGGAGTGGTAGTCACTGTTAGGGTCACATCTATGGGCTAGAAAAAAATGTTGAATGCCCATCAAGAATGAATAAAACAGAACGTCTTCCGCATTAAATAACCCAACAACGGTTGACATGCCATAAAATACAACCAGCCAGCCAGCCAAAGAAATCAGACCTGTAGCCTATTATTTAATGCATTGCCACTGAGATATCCTCTTGTGATTTTCCATTTTTGGACAAAATGTATACCTGCTCCAAGTCTGCTGTCTTTAGTATATATATATATATATATATATAAAACAGTTTTCAATTTAGAAGTTAGTACATCACTGAGAATCTGTTGGACTGGAATAACCACCTTTATTCTAGGATTAATTACTGGTGGATTTGTCTTAGTAATGTAATTAGCCTTTTTATCTCTGGGATACCTTACTTGCTGAGATATCATGTCTTTTGCATTAGTCTTTATCATCTATTTATTGAAGTACTTTTCTGGCTGATAGATCTCATTGTCTACAATAGTTCTTATCACTTAGAATAAATACGAGTTGAAATATCACTTGCTTACAACAAAGCACTGAGAAGTGCGTATTTTATATAACAAAAGCATTCGGCTATAAAAATTCTCCAAAAAGTCGTCTAAAATAGGGAGCATGCCAGTAACTAATGTTAATAATTAGTCGTATTAGTATGTGGTAATTATTAGGTGATTATACTTTGTTGTACTTAAAATTAAGAATTTAGCACAAGATATTATCAAAAAGTTTTGAGACGGGAGATTTCAGAGGGTTTTTTTTAATTTTAAAATTTGAATAAAGATGTGTATGTGCATGTAGCTAATAATGTGGTTAATAATAAGTCATATTAGAAATGTGTATGTGGCTAATTATGTTGTGTATTTGTATGTGTCATAATAATGTGGAGTACATGTCTTTGTCATATTAGTGTAGGTGGCTATAGTATATACCCCTTATCACACATTGGGTATATAATTGGAGAGAGAGACAGAGTAGAGATGATGAGGGCTTTTATTTGTTAACTCGGCCACCATATTCTTCAGGGCTGATTTCCTTGGGCTGATCCTGTGGGTTGCTTCTTTCTCTTTGGTTTCTGATCATTTTTTGTTTAAATGAATCAACAAGACTTGTTATTTTCTTCTAAATCTTTTATTTAAAACAACCCAGCTCATAAAGAATCAACTGTGCGTTGGAGAAACGACTCTCAGAGTGACATCTAATCTCATTGATTGTCTAGTTGCATCTAAAACTAAATTTAAACTTCTTCCATGCCTCTAATGTCATGTTTTTCAAGGGGTCAAGTAAAAAGGTTATTACCTGTCAGTAACCATTGAAGTAACTTTCCACAAGGCCCCTGTTATTCTGAATCTAACAAACCCTGATTCAAAATATCTGACTACAGCACATACATAATTCATAAACTGCCTATGAATTATGTAACAGTTAATAATAGGGTTAATAATTAGTCATCTTTGGCAATTATTAGGAAATTTTATTTTGTTGTAATCAAAATTAAGAGTTTAGCACAAGATATGACCAAAAAGTATTGAGACGGAAGATTTCAGGGTTTTTTTATTTTAAAATTTGAAAGTGTTTGGTTCAGCAGCTTATATACAAAAAAACAAAAAGTGACGATGTCTAGATATCTAAATTGCTGTATAACCATCTACATGTGACTCATATGGCATGTCTTGCCACAAATAGCCTAGAAGAGCCCTTCCCTCTCCAGGTCTACAACTAGTTTAAATTTCCTTTTCCTAGACTGGTTGCCATAACAATATTAAAGAGATTAATATATGCTACTATTTACTCATGGCTGGTGGGAGAATAGTTGAATTCAAGAGTATTAACACTATGTGAAATGCAAACAGCCTCATTCAGGAATTTTTAACTGAGTCCATTTCTTTTCATGATAACCATTGCACCATTATGCCTTGAGTGCCCCTATATATAGGTAACTGGAAAGCACAAAAATTGATATCAATTAAATTATTAAAGGGCCGGGTTAGCTCAGTCGGTAGAGGGTTCGGCTAGAAACCACAAGGTTCCTAGTTCAATACCGGCCCTTGCCAACTCAGTGAATGAATAGCACAGGGATCTGTGCAGTAAAGTAAGGAACTGATGGTAGGTGTGGCACTCCACCTCAGACGCTAAAATAATCTCCTTGGTCTAGCGCTACTGAAAAGGGGATAGACTCCCTCGCTGCATGGCTGATACCGACATTAGGCCGCCCCGACAACTTTACTTTTTTACATCTAAATAAAGGGAAGTATTCTATAATTAGCTTTTAATAGTTATCTCCCTTGAGAAATAATAATGTTTAGCATGAAAATACTATTATTATTAAGTTACAATTGAATTGAAAATCACATACTAGTACAAAATAAAAAAACACACTCTGGGCGATGTAAAAATAAATTTTTGAAATATATTGCCTGAGGGTTGGGAGTAAAAAATTCAATGTCAGTGAGTTTGTACCCTAAGTAAGTAAAATTATCAAATTCATTAAAGGATTAAAAAATAAAACAATTTGAAATGTAAACTTTAAATATGTATTAAAATAAAACAAACTATATATAGATATATAATACGAGGCATGTATTTATTAAAACTTGTTTTAAAAAACAATGAGGACTGTCTAATGTTGCATGTTCAAATTTTGAGTGTATTTATTCTATGTTATGATGATTTTGGGTAATGTGACGTAAGCAATGATGTAATTTTTGTTACAGACAAAAACTGGAAGCGAATCTCCATTATTAATAGATATTACAAAAAATTTTTTTTATTATTACTGTATTCATTTCATTTTCAGTAGTCACTAAATTCCCAACACCTATATGATTGTCTTAACCCTATTACCAACCCTGAAAACATTTTAAATTTTATTAAAAAAAGCAACCTTTTCAACAAAATATAACAGAACATAACCAATTATCTCCATAGAACTACCTTAAAGTCTGAAATCCAAAATAACCTTTTTTAATGACCCACAGGGGTTGATATGCCGTTAAACAAAACTCAAACTCAAACTTAACCCTATTACCCTTTTTATCATATGTACTAGAAGGTGATTGTTGAGGGTCTTAGTGTGCTGGGTATGACATTAAACTGCATCTAGTGATGAGGTCCCAATTATGGAGCTCTGGGGAGTGTGGAGTATATTGTAATTATCAAATAAAAATATTGAAATCCTGAAGATAACATGGGTTTATTACCCTTTGGTACAAAAGATATAAATAGGATAGAGTCCAACCCTCACCTCTTCAACAACAGTAATTAGAATCTCTGTAGCAAAATTATCTACTACTCATTTAATATTCTTGTGTGATCTGTATTATTTATGTGTTTCATTGGACGAGTCCAACTTTCTTGTAGGGGAAATATCTTCCCTTACAACAGAGTACCTTTTCATAGTTAGGAGAATACTTGAATTCATACCTTTCCTAGGTTATCAGTGCTATCTGAAATGGAAACTGCCTTTTTTTACTTTATATTACAAAAATATATTTTAATCACTGTATCTATTTCCTTTTAGATAGTCACTAAGTTCCCAGCACTAGAGGCCTTGTGCCAGACTAAGTTAAAGCTTAGTAAAATTCCTATATAATCTTAGTAATATCTCAACTAAACCCAGTCACCAAATAATTGTTCCTGACAAGATTGATGGGATAAATACTAAAAAAACAACTATGACTATTTTACATGTCTTTAAGAAGTTGGAGGGGAAGAAAACCATTGCCGGAATTCCATGTTTGCAACTTACCAATTTTGTAGAAGAAGAACTTTTTTATTTTCTTCTTGTAGAATGTCTGTGATGATTTCTTTATGACGTTCTGCTGCAGATTTCACTTGTTCAGGAAAAATACTCTGCATCGGTTTTTGCAGTTGAACAGAAAAGTAAGAAAAATATTTTTAAAGAGAAATTAATTTTTGTTTTGTTTACTAAAAAAATAAAAGATAAAAATAACCTTGATATGCAGATCCACAAATTTATATTTGATTTGATTGGTTGGATTTTACAGCATGTCAACCCTTTTTGGGTTATTTTATACCAAAGACATTTTGTTCTATTCATGCTTGATGGGTATCCAAAAAAAATGTTTAAACTCATTTTTTTACTACATTTTTTAAAACTCATTTTTTTTCTATCTAACCCATAGATGGGACCCTAACAGGTACTACCATACCGAATCAGAGTGGACCAGAAAACAATAGTGATGAAAGGTAATTGGAACCTCATCATTAGATCCTACCTAGGATACCCAACTATATATGCAGTTGAATTTTGATCAAATTCTAACCTAGGTGTATGCAAAATACTACTAATTCATATTGTTACTGTTGGGTATATGTTAAGAAAAGACCTTTGTCTCTGTTTCCTGTTTCACCAGACAGAAATTAATCTGGGGTTAACTTAAGCAAATTAGAGGTCCACAAAAGGAAGGGGAACAATGTTACTACCACTCCAAGTTAGGGTGGATCTGGGAGTAATGGTGATGAAGGGGCACTCCACACACCTCAGAGCTCTAGAATTGAAACCTCATCATTAGATGCAGTTTAATGTCATGCCCAGAATTTATGCAATAATTAATTGCATTTAAATTAAGGGGAAGTATTCAATAATTAGCATTTAATAATTGTCCCCCTTGAGAAATTATAATCAATGGTACATTATTTATTTGAAAACTGGATTGGAAAATGCTTTATTCTTCAAGGTTTGATTTCTTTATTTAATGCCATATCAATCTTCATGGATTATTTAATGCCAAAGCTATCCTTGTTGTAGTACTATATGTTACACTGGATGGAAGTTTACCACCAGTAATAAACTTCCATCCAGTGTAACATCCCATATTTATATACTTTTCTCCACACACACACACACAAACATATATATATGTATACTAGGGCAGTATTTTTTCTTTACTGCATATTGTGTTGAACAAGACAGACATTTTATGTCTGATGAGTTTCTTTTCGATTTTTTCTATTCTTTTTTTTTTTTTTAAATCTTGGGGTGGAGTCTGTTGATTAGTTCACCAAAGTTTTCATCCCTAGTACTTTCAGAATTACAGATCTCTCAGATGTAGATGTCATCATCATCATGTCGTGCAAGTAGCACCAATATCCATGACAATCTCTCACCAACCTTCCCTATCATTCATTGTCCCTAGGAGGTCTTCTGCACAGCAACCAGCATCCTCGCATAGTTGGTCAATGTAGGTCCTTGGTGGGCGGCCCACATTAGCATGTCCATGTGTTGGCTTCCACAGGAGAACATTGCTTATGGGCTCGTCCTTACTTCTCCAGCAGTGTCCTGCATGCCTAGTCTGTCTCACTCGGATGGTTTGTGAGATAGGGGGCAGGTGGCCATAAAGATGCTTAGTGGGTGTGTCTTGTTTGTCTGCTCTGTGTGTGATGTGATTTGTGTGTGTGTGTGATGTTGTTGGGGTGCTGTAGCCCGTTTTTCGACACGGGCCAGCGCTTGAACCCATGGACGCACACCTGAATCAGCGCGATGGGCGATGCTGTATGATTTTATATTTTTGTCTGCTGTCATAGATTTGGTTGGCTCAATGTCATCGATACCTTTCGGTGGCTGTTTTGTTAAGTCATCAATAGAGGTAGATGTAATTGAGTTGATTGCTAATTATTTTAAACACATAAAGTGATTAAACAACCAAATAATAAGTAATGGTTTGAAGTAAAAGGAGTAACTCACAGAAACAATATGAAAGGGTGTGGGGAATGGGGGGAAATGAGTTATAGTCAAAGTGGGTTTATTTCACTTAATGGTTAGAGCTTTGAGAATTTAAAATTTTAGTTTGTTTCTTTCTTTGTGCAGTATGTATGTGTTTTTAGTTAGGATTTTCCGGTAATTAGAGGGAAGCATGCATGTGAGTTTAGAGGGGAGCATACATGGGTTTTTAAGGAGTGGGAGATATTAACAAACTGGCCAGAAAACTAGAAAAGATTGAAAAGAACCTCGTCAAACATGAAATATTTGCCTTGTTCAACAGAATATATATATATATATATATATATATATATATATATTTAAGTAAAAAATGGGAGTGAATCCAACAATTATGTTGAAAGATAAAAGGAAAGAAAATGTTGTATGGATAAAAATTATTTATTGAAATGGCGACATGTATTTCGACCAAGAGTTTGTCCTTGTATATGTTGTATCCTATTTAGTATTATTTTAAATATAAAATAAAACAGAATAATAATAGTAGAGAAACATAAAATTTAAGTATACAAAAAAGCAGTCTTCTTCAAGGTAAGATATTTTGATATTTGAAAATAAAATGGTGTGAATACAGAGAATTTGGATGTGTTCGAAAAAAGAATAATTTTGAGCATTTAAGAGATGCTTTTCGGTTTATATATGTATATATATATATATATATATATATATATGTAGAAAGTTTGTAGAAAAAACAAGATGTTAAAAATTTTGCTGACAGAATTTTTTTTTCTGCCAATATGAAGAGGTCTTTATCAAAGCAACATTTAAATGTAAAGACGAAATAAATATATCATTAATCACGAGGCACAGAACGCTCTCGATCAGTACCAGAATTTTCAAAAAATTTTTAAAATGCATATTTTATGTTAAAAATGAAATAAAATTTCAGGAATCTGTAATGATGACAAATTCGTAGTGTTGGGATCTTTATTATATTCGAAATTTTTGAATTTGTCATCATTACAGATTCCTGAAATTTTCCATCTTCATCTATTGTATTGTTGGTCTTACTATATATTTTTTAAACTTTCTTCTGTAGCTGGAACATTTTGCTGAACTTTTTGATATTTATATACACTTTTACTGCAAACTCTTTTGAGCTTTTCTAATAATGAAAATGCTTATAATTTTTAAAATAAACTACAAACTTTCTACACATATTGTCGGATTCATATCCATTTTACCTTTCATATATATATATACACATATATATATATAAAGTTAGACCTAATGAGTCAGATATACCTACTAACAGTTTCACTTAGTAGCTCATCAGGGCAAGAAGCAGGAGTCAAATTCTTGCCCTGATGAGCTACTAAGCGAAACTATTAGTAGTTATATCTGACTCATTAGGTTTAACTTTATTATTTGCTCTACTTAGGTATTGAGAATTTTTTACATTTCAGCTTTAGATAATCCTAGCGGTTTATATATATATATTTTTTTTTTCATATATGTATATATATTTTTTTCTTTTGGCCAAGTGTTATAGTATTAATCAATTATTTTTGGTTGGTATGATCCTTATGGTCTTTTCTTTTTTTCATTTTTTTTCCCCAGGTGAAGTATGGTAGTATATTTTTACTATCAAACTATTTGCCGTTTTTTTTCTTGCCGCAAGGGTTTACCAATAAGTTTTATATATCATATATACATATATAAGCTAAAATCAGTCTTTGCTTGAGAAAGAGTATGCAATTCCTTTTTACAAGTTATTGCTATTGTACATTAAATTACTTGAGTCTATGCAGCCAGCACAATACTGAGAAATCTTGACTTGTAGAAAATTGTCTTGGTATTGTTTGTTTACTTTTCTGCCACCAAATCAGTGATTTTAATAATTAAACATTCACTTAGAAGATGGAAAACCCTGATGACAACTTGCGTAATGAAGATGATTCAGTGTATTTTTCTTGTACAAGTGAAGTCTGCAGCAGAACGTCATAAAGAAATCATCACAGACATTCTACAAGAAGAAAATAAAAAAGTTCTTCTTCTACAAAATTGGTAAGATACAAACATGGAATTCAGGCAATGGTTTTCTTCCCCTCCAACTTCTTAAAGACATGTAAAATAGTCATAGTTGTTTTTTTTAGTATTTGTCCCATCAATCTTGTCAGGAACAATTATTTGGTGACTGGGTTTAGTTGAGATATTACTAAGATTATATAGGTATTTTACTAAGCTTTAACTTAGTCTGACACAAGGCCTCTAGTGTTGGGAACTTAGTGACAACTGAAACTGAAATAAATACAAGAATTAAAATATATTTTGTAATATAGAGTAAAAAAGGCAGTTTCCATTTCAGATAGCACTGATACCCTGGGAAAGGTATGAATTCAACTATTCTCCTAACAATGAATGGGGTACTCCACATTCCCCAGAGCTCCAGAATTGAAACTTCAGCACTAGTTACAGTTTAAAGTCATACTCAGGATACTTAGACCCCCAGTGACCATCTTCTAGTGCATATATGATAAAAAAAAAGAATAGGGGGTTTGCCATAAGGCCAATAGATTCGGGACAATCAAGTGCTGAGACTTTAGTGACAACTGAATATGAAATAAATACAATAATTAAAATATATTTTTATGTAATATTCAGTTAACAAAGTGAAATTTCCAATTTGAAATTTAATAATAATTATAGTATGTTCATGTAAAACATTATGATTTCTCAAGGGAGATATCTATTAAAAACTAATTATAAATTACTCCCCTTTATTTAAATGCAATTAATTATAGCATACATTCTTTAAATAATTTAATTATCAATGTTTGTGCTTTCCAGTTTCCTATTTATGGAAAATCATATAGGTGCAAGGGCCTGATTATTTGGAAGGGGCCTCTGAAACCACCTGTGTAGCATAAGTAAGGGCCAAAGTGTTGCATGTCATGAACTGTTCAGAATGTCTTTTAAGGAACAGAGAGTCTGAGGCAACCTTTTGAAAATTCCCCCTGAGTGAGTCAGGTCAGAGCATTTGTTTTTAGGTTAGCTAGTCACAGGTGAATAATTACTAGTAATTAGACAAAAATGAATAGATAAAGGAGAAGCTTCCAATTTTCTGGGCAAAATAGAACTTTCTAAGGGGTCCCAGAGGATTTGAAAAATACTAGAACTGGAAACGGATATGTTCCTCTCCTAAGCATCAGAGGCAGAAGTAAAAGAGTGACCAGAATAGGGCTAACTCATGATGAGACGAGGTCAGGTCTGAGTTGACAGTCCCACGAGGTGCAAGATGTTAGAATGAAGTGACCATATGAAGAGAAAAAATTAGTCAGTCTTTTTTCTCTCTTACTGGACAATCCATGCGATTCCAAACAAATAATAAACCCTGATGCTGAATTGACAAACACAAAAAGTAATGTGGTCACATGTTGTTTTTCTAAGTTAGTTTGCCTTCAACTTTGTTCCTCCTGATGTATGCCTGTAGAATCAACATATCATACTCACCTTCACAGGAAGACTGTAACTAGTGTCCAGTTACCAGGAAAAAAAGAGAAACTCTAACTGAATACAGGCCCTGTACTCACTACCAGAACATAGCCATGAGTTGGGTATTTATGAATCAAAGTATCTACACTGAAATTACACCCTATCTGATTCCAGGTTAGGAGCTTGGCCAAAGTGCATAGTGAAACAGCCCAAATCTATAGATAAACCACCTACCAATACTCCGCCCTGTCGGCTGGGGTGTTAGAATGCACTGACTGCACCTCTGCAGAGGGGTAAGACTCCCCCAATGGGGCCACCTGTTTGGCTGTGGGTGGCAACCTTTGATGCTTAAGGATAGAACCCAGGTGGATGAGCAGTCCATGACATGCAGCACTCCACTTTGGCCCTATATTGGGCTAGTCGGAGAGGCCCCCTCCAATCAATCGGCTGGTCATGTCAAGCCCAAGCACCTATATGATTTTCCCAACCCTATTGCCCTTATGGCAAGCCCCAGCCCTTTTTATCATATGGGTGCTAGAAGGTGGTGACTGAGGGTCTACATGTCCTGGGAATGACGTTAAACTCTATCTGATGGTGAGGTTCCAGTTTTCCAGTTTTGGAGGTTTGGGGAATGTGGAGCACCCCTTCATCACCATTGCTCCCTGGTCCACTCTGACCCGGAGTGGTAGTACCTGTTAGGGTCCCATCTATAGGTTAAATAGTAAAATGTATTTATAAAAAAATTGTATTATCCATTAAGAATTGATTATTTCAAAACTTTATCGGCATTAAATGACCCACTGAGGTTGATATGCCGTAAAACTAAACCAAACCAAACCAAACCTACCAATACTCTGATGTTCAGTTTACAGCTTCATCACTGATCACCTAATACAAAATTCTACAATAGTGACTACACAACAACAAATTAAATTTACTCTCTTTTATAGAAAAAAAAAGTATTATGATAATTCAGACATCAAATTATGATAATTTGGTCAAGCTTGAACACTTGTATAATTGTCCCAACCGTATTGCTCTTATTGCAACTTCCAACCCTTTTTATCATATATATGCTTGAAGACAGTGGCTGATGGTTTTCATGTCCTGAATAGGACACTAAACTCTGCTGGTGAGGTTCCAGTTTTGGAGTTCTGGGGAATGTGGAGTACCCCTTTATCCCCATTGCTCCCAGCTGCACTGTGGCCCAGAGTGGTTACTACATGTTAGGGTCCCATCTATGGGTTAAATAGAAAAATGTGCTCATAAAAAAATTGAGTACCTATCAAGAATGAATTTATTTCAAAACTTTGTTGGTATTAAATGACCCACCAAGGTTGATATGCTGTAAAACAAAACAAACAAACAATATTTAGGTCCACAAAAACATAGCATCATACTTAACTATGTTTTTGGGGACCTATCAAGAATGAGTTTATTTCAAAACTTTGTCAGCATTAAATGACACACTGAGGTTGATATGCCGTAAAACAAAATAAACAATATTTAAGTCCACAAAGACATAGGATCGTACTTAACTATGTTTTGGTTCCATCCAACAAACACATTCGCAGTTGCGTCTTCATCCAATGATTACCATGGAACAATTATAAAAGGATTAAAATGATACAATAGATGCACGATGAATACGCATGCAAACAGCGCCCCACGATTATTTCAAATAAAACTTTATCCTCTTTTCATTTAAATTCAAAACAGTCTTAAACCCTTAAAGTTTTGTCACTTGTCTACAACGCTCACTCGATCGAAATAGGTGGAGGGGAAGTAACATTGGATTGCACTAATTAACTGATCATAGAAAATAAAAATTGTCTACGAGGAAGGAAAGCTGAGGGGTGAACATCATAAGCTGAATGATGGTAATGATTCATGAGTTTATCTTTTAATTTCCCTTCAAAGTGGCTTTTATTGGCTTTTACTCCCTTCAAGGGCTTATAGCTGCTAATTAGCTTAAATACTCATTGTTGATCTGAATTGATATGAATAAAATTAGCTCAGATTAAAATAAAGACTCATTATGATTGCAATCAAGCCAGAAACTCTCTACACTTGGTACAGTGCCCAATAAACACATGAACATATATATATATATATATATATATATTATATATATATATATATGATTGTGTGCGAGTGTAATTGTTGGTGTCAGTAATATATATATATATATATATATATAATATATATATATATATATAAGGGTTAATGTATAAGGATATACAGATAAAAAATATCTATGTTGAATTAAATGGGGAGAATTATATTGAAAGAAAAAGGACTTTATGTGGATATATGCTTGCATACATATATATCTTTATCTATATTTATCTATATGTGTATGTGTGTGTCAATATCTATAATAAAATCACCATTAAATTTAATATATTATATATAAATAAAAAGAATTCATGTCTGTTTTGATATGTATGTGTCAAGTTATAACTCAGAAAAGAGATGTCATTGAGCATTAAATGTTGAGTGAATTAGATCTGAGATCTGTCAGGTCTTTCTTATACTTAAAACATTTATCTTATTTCTACTGAATATTTATTTCATATGGATATATGCATACATAGATAGATATGATGTGTGTTTCACTATACATGTATTAAAACTATCATTAAATTTATAGATTTATATATATATATATATATAAAGTCACGTCTATATTGGTATGTATGTGTCAACTTATAACTCAGAAAAGAAATGTGATTGAGCATTAAAATCATACATACACATTAATTTGCTTATAATAAGGAAAAGTAACAAATTTACTTTTTGATTTTTACTGATTAAATGACATGATTCAATACTTAAAAATCAATAGATTTGTGGAACTCTTCAAAATTCTTCATCAGTAAGAACAAAAAACAGCCTTTAGAAAAATAATATTGTTTCAAACCACTCATTTGTTTAAGATTACATTTTTTAAAGTAATATTCTAAATGTAAAAAAAAAATCCTAAAATAAATGCTAGTGGTACACAATATTTCAGGCACCATAACTCTGAAACATTTCACAAACTTGCTATCTTAACTCTTTGCCTACAAATAACCCCAGTATTTTTTTTACCTGCAAGATGAGATATTTCAAAATTCACTATCTACTCATCTCAGAACACATTCTATTTAAATTAAGTCCTATTATTATTTTAATCTGAATCCTTCTGCTCATTTATTATGAACTAACCATCAGTTTTTATACTTTGCTTAAGTGTTGCCTGCATAGAAACAGTGGAGCTGCTGTGAGTGGTTTAAAGTAGGCAAAGAGTTAAAGTTGGATGAGCATCAGTGGTACACAATAGTTCTGTCACAAGCACTCTAAAACATCTCATTGGCATGGTATCAGAAATGTTTGGTTTCTTTTTGGACACACTCACACACATATATATATGTATATATACTTAGTAAATTTTATATTTACATTCCATCAGATTTGTTTCCATTTTTATATATATATATATTTAAGCATAAATGTATATGACTGAAGTTGTTTGGATTAAGATTCAAAATGCTTAAAGTGATTTTCGAAATGATAGGAAATTGGAGAGAATTATTGAACAAAGGATTTTTGTTGAACTTAATCTACTTGAGATTTGAATATCTAAGAGTTCATTAAAGGATGAAATTAATCCTTTGCTATTTGAATAATGTTTGCAATTAATTGAGTTTCTGAATCTAAAATTAATCGCTAAACACTGAATCCATGTTGTAGCAGAATTTATTTTTCAGTTATTTACCCATCATCCACCTCAGATGTAAAATCAATTTGACAAAGGAATAATGAACTTAAACATTAAATGCCATTTTGTTTTTCTATTCTTTCACTCATAAATCTGTGACATTTTGCTGTCCAAAGCTATTCAACAAATTTAACTTTCTTTTGGCACAAGGTCATGCTAATCAGAGCACCCAGTTAGAATTGAACTCACTGTTCAGTTATTCTGTAGTAGTAAAGTACAGTAATTAAGAAATGGTGTTAATAGTTATTTACTAAGCTTGTTGTAGATTTATCACAAGGTCATAAATCTTGGAGAACTTAGATTAAGGTTGACCTCACTTGTTATATACCCCTTTAACATCAGGTATATAATTGCGAGGGAGAGAGACAGACAGACAGACAGACAGAGTATGAGATGCTGATGAGGGAATCTTACTGGTTTTCTCTTGTCTACTCTGTCGGCCACCATGTTCTTTAGGGCTGATTCTTTGGGTTGCCTTCTTCTTTCTTATTCGGGCTGGTCATCTCTTGTTTTAATGAATTAACAAGACTTTGTTGGTTTTTCTTTTATCTTTTATTGAACAAACCCAGCCCAAGATTCAACCGCGCGGTGAGAAGTGACATCTCGGTGAGACAGACTTTTGCATCACTCTGAATTTCTGGCAACAACTAAAATTGTCACATGCTTCTACTGCTGCGTTTTCAGAAAGGGTCAAGTGGAATGTCACCACAAATCAATCATAACCATAACAGTAATATATGTAATAACTACCTATACAGTAAGACATTTGTTACTAAATCTTCCATCCGTTATTATCCTGCAACACCCTCTAGTTAAAAATGAGACCATCCAAATTGTTCAAGATGCAATGCAAAAATGTAAATCTAGATTATCTGATGTCACTTATCTGCTGAATTCTTATTTGTCCCATTTTCTTTCACCCAACTTTAAAAATGAAGCATTCTTGTGTCACTTGTAAATGCCCAAAGTAAAATTAGAAGGAATTGAAAAAACTTATGTGCTTGTTTTATTTGTAATATTGAAATTGTGAATTACGGAATATATTTTGGTAATTTTGATCTTATGTCATCCCAGCCTCCTGCCTTAATTTATGATAGGTTTTAGTGAACCAGCATCTGACAAATTTCTGGCCCAACTTAGATATTTTCTGAGTTGTGTTTTGTCACTTTTTGTTGGCAAATTAATGTCGATATTTTAAACGCCTAACTCCTCCCAGATGTTTATCAGCAAATCAATATAAATATTTTACAACCCCCCTTTTAAGAAAGAGTGAGAGTAGAATGGGTTTTAAACAAAGACAATAAACCAAACCAAACTGTGCAAGTGCAGCACACTTTGTGCTCACTAGTCCTTGCTCTCTGTAATGATTTATTTGTTCTTAAAACTGAAAATTCAGCTTGAGGTTAGATTTGAGGACATAAAGATAAATACCTTTATATTATTCATAATTTGAAATGCTATGTTTTCTCAAGTGTCTTAGCATTCAAAGATAGCGGGAGAATATTTGGATGCATACCTTTCCCAAGGATATTATTGCTATATGAAGTGTAAAGAGCCTTGTCCAAGATAACCATTACACGACAAACACCACTATCTAGTGAAGTATACAGATATCAAACTAGTAGACTATCCATCTAGTGAAATATCCAGATATCAATCTCAAACAGTATTGACATGTCCATCTAGTGAAGTATCCAGATATCCATCTCGTACAGTCTATTATACACTAGCTATTTATATATCTAGTTAAGTTTCTGTCTCTCTCTAGATTGTCCAGTTTCACTCTATATAATCCATGGTTTTCAATTTGCACACTTGGATGCAGGGATGCATTTGACAACCCCATACCCAGTAGGTGCTAACTTAATTCATGTAAAGAAATGGAAATAAAAGGAGAGAAGCAAGAGAAAAAAAAAGCATGCGCTCAATAACAATTCCTTGAAAAAGGTGAGAAGTGTCTTGTTTGGTCCAAGAAAAGATGGTTGTGGTTTTGTACTGGCATCTCACCCATCATAGCCAATTGATTTTTGTAAAACTATTACCGTGACACTGTTTGACTTCTTTTTTTTTTATTTTCTCAAAATCAAAGAAAAAAAATTGATGATGGTTTTGTTAATTGCAAGATTGATTGCCTGGCAAAAGATAAGATTCATTCAGTAAACTGGATGAATGGACACAAGTAATAAATCTTCAAAATGACAAACAATTAGATGGACACAGGCAGAAAAATTTACAAATATATATATATAATATATATATATATATATATATATATATATATATATATGTACAGGGCGATCATAAAGTATATCTCTTCCCTATTGTAAAAATCTTATAATTAATTTCTGAATTATTATTTTTACAAAAAATGAATGTTTGTTTGTTTTGTTTTATGGCATATCAACCTCAGTGAGGTCATTTAAAGTTTTGCTGGCAAAGTTTTGAAATAAATTCATTCTTAATAGATAATCAATTTTTTTTATAAACACATTTGTCTATTTAACCAATAGATGGGGACCATAACAGGTACTACCAGTCCGGCTCAGAGTGGTTATTAAGGGGTGCTCCATACTCCCCAGACCTTCAAAACTGGAAGTTTAACGTCATACCCAGGACATAAAAATGAATATGAGAACACACATAACATGGAGTTTTATTTAAAATTCTATCTGGGCACCAGAAATTGCCTCTAGCCTCTAAAGTTAATCAGGAATAGCATCAACTGATCTTCCCAGGAACTCTTGTGGAATGGCAGAAATAAATTCACATATTTGTCCATTAAGTTCTTCCAAATTCATTGGTTTCATAGCATAGACTTGCTCTTCCACCCACCCACCCCAAAAAGTCGCAGGGTATTAAATTAGGGCCTCTGTCCGGCCACTCATGTAGACCACATCTACCTATCAATCTCCCAGGAAAATGGTGATTCAGCCATTCATGAACAACAATAGCAAAATGTGAAGGAGCACCACTGCCACCACCATCACCAATACAGATTTAATAGCCATATATCAAGGAACATACATTAAAAGATTGAGAAAAATGTAACTGCATATAAAACAATTATAATTAGTTTAAAATAGAATGTTACTTTTCAATCACCCTGTTTATATATATATATATATATATATATATATTTGGGAATAAAAGGCCTTAAATACCATGGTATCATGTTATGGACCATTTCCACTCGCGAGTATGCTCACGAGCTTCTTCAGACCACTGATATATTTTATTTAGACAGGCACATGGCCAAACTCATTTTATATATAATATAGAATATAAAATGAGTTTAGCCATGTGCCTGTCTAAATAAAATATATCAGTGGTCTGAAGAAGCTCGTGAGCATACTCGCGAGTAGAAATGGTCCATAACCACGATACCCATGGTATTTAAGGCCTTTTATTCCCAAATAACTTTGCTCTGTTTACAATAATTAAACATTGAGCTCTCATACGGAACCTGAACTCTACAACAAACTACTGGTAGAGAATTAGGACCCACCTAGAATCACCTTGTACCAAGAAACTTGGTACCGCACCAAAGTATATATATATATATATATATATATATATATATATTCATCAAAAATTGCTACCACGTTTTCATTGTAGTAGCATTAGTAGTTAATCCAACTATAGTTTCTACAACTATATATATATATATATATATATATATATATATATATATATACTTTTTACAACTATATATATATATATACAACTCTCTCTTTCTCTCCCTCTCTCTCTATATATATATATATATATTAGTTATAGTAGTAAGAGTTAAGGGTCTTAATTTGGATAATTTACTGATGCCACAGCAATGGAAAGGTTAAAGTGGCAATTGGATACTATATATATATATATATATATATATATATATATATATATATATATTATTTCCATCATATAAAGAATTGAAAAATAAACGTAAAGTCAATAATTGAAAACTTCTGCCTTTCAATAAAATTTGAGACATAAACCACTATATAAACAAATAAATCAGCTGGTGGTCATCCATGGCTGATTTGAAATAAGCTCCACCCAAAAAACTCATTGCCAGGTGTATTTACAACATCATCATCATCAGTCATGCTAGTAGCATTCTATTTATCCATAACTGAAATAAGAATAATTAGATTAATAATTTTCAAGAATTAGCATAATGTAAAATATAAACAGTCTTGTCAAGGATTTGAACTCGGTTTGCTGAGTCCATTTCTTATGTTAGTAGCTATTATGCTATGAGCGCTTCCAAATAATGTATGTTTTATTTTTTTAAATTGAATTTGAAGAACTTCATGAAATCTTGAAACATATAGAATGGAGGGGTAATGATTATCATTATAGAAAATGGATACAGCAACAAGAGTTCAAATCCTGGAAGAGGCTGCTAGCATTTCACATAATGTTAATACCCTTTGGTAAAAATATGCATACAACTATTCTCTTTCCAGACATGGAAAAATAGTAGTTCAGATTGGACTGTTTAACCTTGGTTAGGCAATCAGTTTAGGAGAAGGAAAATTCTTAAATTCAAACCAGTGAAACTACGCTTAAAAATAGACCTTGTGTCACATCCTGCTTGTACAGAGGGTTTGGTAAATATATATACAGTATGTGAATAGTGGTAAAATATCTGTCTATCTATCTCAATTCATTATCATTATTATAACTAGCAAATATATGCACCCTCCGGGTGCAAGTATTTAAGTTTAAATGTAATAAAATATTAGATTAAATCAGAAAGGCTAATGAAACTAATTACGAATTCAGATAAAAAGATTTGAAACGGAGGGGGTATAATCGGAAAATAGAACAACTGAAACTTACTCTTTCATCACTTCCGTTTTTCAATGCTAAATTTTCCTAATTTAACTATTTAGTTAAAATAGGAAGTAAAGAATAAAAGTTATTTCTTCTTGTTTATGAATTTCTTTTAGGATTTATTGAAGAGATTTTTACTCATATTCATTAAGATAAAACCAAACAATTAGAAATCAATAATACCAAGCACATTTTTATTAAAATCAGTTTTTTTAATATCAATATGCAAATTAGCTATACGTTTACACTGAAAACTGGTATTTTGTTGTATATATAAAAACAATTGCATGTTATTAGTATTTAGGTAAGGCCAACAGTATTAATAATGTCAAACAGTTTTATTATAAATTGAGGTTTAACTATAAATAAAATCATGGAGAATGTGATGTAGATAACTAAGGGAATTGTGACTTGAGTAGTAATATAGTTTCGGTTACAGACACGAAAACACACAATCTCCATTATAATAAGATATATATATATGATAAAGAAGGTCTGCAGAATGACTGGAATTTTGCTTTTTAAAAAACTCAGCCTGAGGAAGATGCAGCATCAAAATGAATTAATTTTTTTACAAAACTAACTTCAAACTATTTTGCGGATCTTCTCTCTTATAAAATATTTACTTTTCTCTCATTGGATCCACAACAACCCTTTCTGTATATATATATATATATATATATATATATATATATATATATGAAATAATTATAGGTCTAACACTGTTTCAATCTCAAATAGATTTTGTTTGATACATTGAGTACTCTTGGATAAATGGCTAATGCCACTGCAACAGAAATACGAAAGTGGACACACATATATATATATATATATATATATATATATATATATATATATATATACATATATATATATATATATATATGTGTGTGTGTGTGTTCTATAAGGTAAAAGTATCAAGACTATCTATCTTTTATCTATCTCAGTTGATTATTTGTCTGTCTGTCTGTCTCTCTGTTTATATGTGTATATATATATATATATATATATATACACGTGTGTGTGTACTAGATAACCTAATCAACAGACAGAAAGTGGTCAAGTCACTGATTATCCAAGCAAACTATCAAGACTATCTATCTATATCTATTTCTCTCTTTTATATATATATATATATATGTGTGTGTGTGTGTGTGTGTGTGTCTAGATAAGGTAATAGACAGGTACAGAAAGTGGTCATGTCTCTGATTATCCAAGCAGACTGGTAGACAAATTCATAAGCTAATCAGATTTTACTGACATGGACAACCACCCCCACCACCCCATCAACTCCACCCCCATCCACCCCACCCCCACCATACACACACATGAAAATGACTGGTGCAAAGAGAAGCTTGTGTTTCATTTTCTAAAAGCTTTTGAAATTGGCCAAGAGACAGATGACATCTACAGAAATATGTATGAGCAGTTGGCTGGAACGGTTAGTTAAAGTCGCCTGAAATGAATCAGTGTATTGATTGGTCAAGAAATAATTACTTTGGATGGAATGCAGATTATTGACTGCAGACATTGTGACACGAATAATAACAAAGGATATAATAATTCATGCATTCTGTGTCGTACTCGTATATAACTGCCCATCCCTTGAGAAATTTATTTAGGCAGCATTCACTCTCTTTTTTTGTGGGTGGTTGGTTGGATTTTATGGCATGTCAACCCATTGGGTCATTTTATGCCAAAGACATTTTTGTTTTATTCATTCTTGAGGAAAATTGAATTTTTTTTTTTCAAACACATTATCTTTAAACTTATTTTGTTCTATTTAACCAGCACCCTGTCAGCTAGGGCGTTAGAATGCACTGACTACACCTCTGCAGAGGGTAACACTCCCCCACTGGGGCCACCTGTTGGCCATGGGTGGTGACCTGTGATGCTTAAGGATAAAACCCAGGTGAATGAGCAGTTCATGACTTGCAATACTCCACTTTGGCCCTATCTTGGGCTAGACGGGCAGTCGGAGAGGACCCCTTTGATCAATTGGCTGGTCACATCAAGCCCTAGCACCTATATGATTTTCCCTGCCCTATTGCCCCAACCCCTTTTTATCATATGGGTGCTAGAACGCAGTGTCTGATAGTCTACATATCCTGGGAATGACGTTAAACTCTATCTGATGGTGAGGTTCCAGTTTTGGAGGTTTGGGGAATGTGGAGCACCCCTTCATCACCATTGCTCCCTGGTCCGGAGTGATAGTACCTGTTAGGGTCCCATCTATGGGTTAAATAGAAAAACGTATTTATAAAAAAAATGTATTATCCATTAAGAATTGATTTATTTCAAAACTTTATCGGCATTAAATGACCCACTGAGGTTGATATGCTGTAAAAACAAAAACAAATCTATTTAACCCATTACACTCTGGGACCATGTGGACCTGTGAGTAATAGCGATAAAGGGCTACTCCACATTTCCCAGAGTTCCCGAATTGGAACTTCACCTTCAGAGTTTATCGTCATAGCCAGGACACTAAGACCCTTAGCCATCACATTCTAGTACATATGTAATAAAAATATGGGACTTACCATAAGGTATGTTTTGTTAAAGATAAACACAAGGTTCTTTTTTGCCCTGTAATCTGGGGCAGTAGAATAAACTGATTACAACTCAGCAGAAAGCTAAAATCCCTCCAATGGGATTGTGGGCAGTGGGTAGCAACCTGTGATGCTTAAGGATAGAATCCAGATGCCTGAGCAATGACATGCAACACTCCACTTTGGCTCCTACACTCGACAGGTGGTTGGAGATGTCTCCTCCAGTCAATCAGATGGTCATGTCAACCCGAGCACCTATATAATTTTCTCAACCCTATTGCCCTTATGGCAACTTCCCAACCCTTTTCATCATGTGTGCTAGATGGTAGTGGTTGAGGTTCTTAATGTCTTGAGTATGATGTTAAACTGCATCTAAAGCCTATTCCAATTTTGGAGCTCTAAGGAGAGTCGACTACCCCTTTATCGCCATTACTCCTAGGTTTACCCTGACCTAGAGTGGTAAAATTTTCTCCCTTTCTGCTTTAAAAAACAATTAAAAAATTATATAAAGAACCTTGTCTGTTTTCTAATAGAATATATGGACCCTCCCCACCCACCCACACATATATATGTATGTATATACATATATAAGAAGGGTGACTTACTGTGGAATATGATATCGAGTTAGTCACAAATTCAACTATTGATACATAATAAACCACATAAGCTTATCTGTAAATGTTCCTTTTTTTTCCGCAGGCCTGTTTTTATCAGTTATCAGCATCCCAGTTTGTGCAGGACTGTGATAATGTTGTTTACTTTTGTGTTTGTTCCAAATTAATTAATTAATTAATTAATTAATTGCAGTTAACCCTGATGATCCTTGGGTGAAACTTAAGTAGGTTTGTTGTCTATGACTTTTACTATATATATATATATATATATATATATATATAATCACCAAGTCATGTAGGCAGCATGAATATCCATGACTCTCTCTCTCCAACCATCGCCCTAGGTAAATCCTCCATATAGCATCCGTAATTTGCACAAAGCAGATTGATATAGGCTTTTGCTGGTTAGCCTACACTGGTGCGTCCATGTGTAGGTGTCCATAGCAGAATCTCATTTTTCAATTTGTCCTTGATTCTCCAGCAGTATCCAGTATTTCTTGGGTGATTTGTGTCATAGGAGGAAAGTCTCTGTACAGCTACTTTTTTATGGGATGCTGCTTCCAATATTTATAATATAGCTTGCAATATATATATATATATATTTATCAACCCCTCCACACAAGCTGGATGCAACAGAAGGTCAATTTCTCACAACTGTAACCAATACACCATGCACTTCCAGTGTATGTTTATATATAAAGAGTGTTAAATATCAGTGACAGAGCATAAACATCTAATGTTAGTCTGATGATTGCATTGGTGAGAAACTGACAGTAACCACAGTTGACTCTATGTCCACACTACACCCACTTGGATAATTGTGGGGACCAAAAATGTTTTTCTAATTTCATTGCTTGATTGTATTCAGAGAATTTTAAATGTATTATGTTTTGTGTTTTTCCTTCTTGTCTTACAAGATTGTATTAAATTTATTCAATTTCCCTTTGGAATGTTCTCCCTTTCTGCTTTGTGATTTTATTAAAACATACAGAAAGATATATATATATATATATATATATATATATATATATATATAAATGAATAGATACCAATCTTATTAGTGTGATCTTCCCATATTCCTAATTTTTGTCTTTCACTTTTTTTCAAATTCCGCATTTGTTAAACACACCAGTTTATGGGCATGCACACACTCACAATTTCTATAAACCTCATGGTCTGCATGAACTAGCCATACAGTGATGTCACTGTTTTGAAATTTGATTTTTACTTGTGAATATGTATGTTCAATTTTCATGTATTTTGTGTATCTTATGTTCTTATTGTTGGGTTTTGTATGAGTATATATGGGCAGGTAAATTTTCTTATGTTCTTAAAAAGTATCTTTTATATAAGTTTAAAATTATTGGTATTTTTATATTTGAATATGATTTCATTTCTTTTATTCAGTAGTTTCTTCCTGTTCTTGAATTTTATTATTGCTGTTTTTTCCTCCAGACAAAGATGGCATTTGTTTTTGAATCCTGTTGGTGTTATCATTTACCTATATATATATATATATATATATATATATATATTCTACACTCGAAAATTATAAAGTAGTAATATTCAATGGTCTTTAACCAAACCTGTTTAAACAATAACTTGCGGCCAAAATACACAATATATATATGTATATATGTGCGTGTATATATATATATATATATACATATATATAGTAGTAAAGTCGTCGGGTCGGCCTAATATCGGTATCAGCCAATCAGCGAGGGAGTCTATCCCCTTTTCACTAGCGCTAGACCAAGGAGATTGTTTTTGCATCTGAGGTGGAGCGCCACACCTACCATCAGCTCCTTACTTTACCGCACAGATCCCTGTGCTACTCATAACGCTGAGTTGGCGAGGACCGGTATCGAACTAGGAACCTTGTAATTTCTAGCCGAACGCTCTACCGACTGATGCAGAATGTGGATAATCAAAGCCTGGAAAAGAAATCAGATGATCTGAAACACATGTCGCCAATGTAAAATAAAACAAATTTAAAAAAACAATAATCCATTTTGTGGACCTTCTTTTTTATAATATATATATATATATATATAATATATATATATATATATATGGGAGAGAAAGAGAAAAATGCTTGTGTGCATGAGAAAGAAAAGGGATTTTCATACATGTTGATTTTCATGGCCGAAATAGTCTGGCAAATATTCAGACCAGAACACACTCCCCATGCATTCTTATGCATACTGTCAAAGCTGCTGCAGTCTATTGTCTAATTATGAATTCAACCAAGTATAGACATGATCTCAAACAGCTTGGCCTCGATTTCTCCTTTTACTTCCATCCCTCCTTCCCCAGCCACTCTGCAGTTTTGCTTATCTACATGAAAATACAGTAATAACATCATTATTTAGTGCCTTCCAGTTGATTAGTTTTAATTAGTGGTAATAAGGGTCTTTGTAATCAGCTCACTTGGCCAAACCTGTTTCGGTGGCAGGACATCTGCAACAATTTGAATTTGAATGGCATGAGATGAATTTCAAAACAAGCACCTTCATTTATCGCTGATTTGATGCTGACAATCAAATCCTCCTTCCCTGAGTCTTCTTTGTAGTAACATAATGGACTTGTACTTTTCTTCCATGTTTTCCTCTGCTGAAAAGATTTGTTTCAATCGTTTATTTGCCTGTTTCATTCTTAGCTCTTGTTTAGAGGTGTGCATGACTAAAACAGTTAACAACAGAGAAAATGAAATTGGCAATTCAAGTCTGCTTTCACTTTGTACCAATGCTTTTCAAAAGGCAAGAATTTATCTCTTCTCCCCACAATCTGCTATATATATTGTAATAGAGCAATGGTATACTAACTCTGGACAAAACAGCAGAAAATACAAAATAAACTCAATTACGCATACAAGAACATTTAATATTTTATATGCACAATATACAAGGGGTGCCAAAGAAGTACCGAGATTTTTTGCACTTTTTGACACACCTTGTATTCTAAAAAGTATAACATTCCATTCATTCTTCATTTCTATCTTGGTAAATACAGCTTTGAACTTAGTACTTTTTTGACACACCTTGTATTCTCAAAAAAATTAATGAATGGAACATTATTTTTTTCAAAAATTTGTGTCAAAAATTACAAAAAAATTTCAATACTTTTTTGACACACCTTGTATATGGGGTGTTAAGAATTTTAATGTTTGGTTTAAAGGTCACTGGTTATTTCTGGTAAATACAGCTTTAAACTTGGTACTTTTTTGACACACCTTGTATTCTGAAAAAAAAATAATGAATGGAACATTATTTTTTTTCACAATACAAGGTGTGTCAAAAATTACAAAAATCTTGATACTTTTTTAACACACCTTGTATATGGGGTATAAGGATTTTAATGTTTGGTTTAAAGATCACTAGTTATTTCTGGTGCGTGTTCACAGGCTTTCCTTTTAACCCCATAATATTTGGTAGTCAAACTGAAAAGGAATTAAAAGAAGGAAAGAAAGAAATAAAGACTAAAGGTAGTTTTAGTATTCAGGCTTTATTCAATGGTCATAGCTACCTCATGGAGAGGAAATTTCTTCCTGTCCAGTAATAGTGTCTGATCTCAGTTGAGGCCCAAGTCCGAATGGCTGAGAGATTATCTTGGTGATAGGAAATGGCTCCTTTTTTCTACACATACTCAGAGAGATCTTCCTGTCTCATGGGAAATTGTTATTTTTTATTTTCTTATTTTTATTTTGTTTTAATCCCCACATATACATGTTTTCACTGTTGTAACTTGGATATATAATTTCTATCAATGATATTGAGCATCTTTACTTATGAATATAGCAAACTATAATATATATATATATATATATATATATAATATACCAAGCGTGTTGGTAGATCCTTGCGGAGAGAAAAAACCCAGCAGAAAGTTTGATTGTAAAAAATATACTACCAAACATCAACCAGAAGAAAAATTTTTTGAAAAAGAAAGGACCAAGAATTCGTACCAACAAAAAATAATCTATTGGTACAGTATTTGCCAAAAGAAAAACAATTTATATGTATATATGTATATATATATATATATTCATATAACCGCTAGGAGAAAGCTAATAAGTAAAAAGAGTCAGATTTTAGCCCTGAAGAGCTTTATGCAAACTAATAGTAGGTTCGTCTGACTCATTAGATTTATATATATATATATATATATATATATATGATCAATACTAATATATATATATACATATGCAATTTCGTTTTTAGTTGCAATTTGAAGTGTTGTAAATCTATTTTGATTGCAGTGTTAATGTTATCAAGAGTTAGGTAAAAATAATAGCAAATAACATTGCTCTAAAATATATAATATTCCACTGGACATGAAAACATGATTGTATTATTTGAAAAAATGAAAGAAAAAGAAGTAAATGTGCAGGAAGAAAAAGAAAGATCAAGAGGAAATGGGCTGAAAGAAAGAAAGAAAAGAAAAGAAATGGACAGAAAGAAAGAAAGAAAGAAAAAGAAAAAGAAAGAAAGACTTTAAATAAATAATAGTAGTTGAGAAAGAAAGAAAATGGGCAAAAAGAGAGAAAGAAAGAAAGAGAAGAAATGAGCAGAAAAAAAAGAAAAAAAGAAAGAATAAAAGGAAATGGAAAGGAAATATATATATATATATATATATATATATATATATATATATATATATATACTGAATTTTTAAATGCAACATGATAGATAGCAAAGAAAAACACAGAAAATTGTAAAACCATAAATGGATGAAAAAAAAAAAAAAAAAAAAAACTGAATCATTTGATAAAACCAAAGATAAAAATGTTAAATATTTTTGGGCAACAAAGATTGTAATGAGAATGGTCTTCACCTCACTCCTTTACCATTTTTTTTTTTTTCTTTCTGTCTATAAATGTCTAAGACTTCTTTATGCAAATTGTCATCAAGGCATTGTAAAAAGCTAAGAAACCATTATAAACCTTGTATAGTTCACTAAATATTTACCCTGCAACTAAATGCAACTAATTTTAGCTTCAGTTCAAAAATATTCAAGTTTGCTGATTCCCCCTGTGCAGCCGGAACTTATGTACTTGTCTTTATCCAATCTTGTTGCTTTTTTAGATTTTTTGTATAGTTACTCCCCACACAACCTTCAATAAACTTTTCTGGGTTTTATTTCTTAGAACCTTTTTTTTTCACCATCTTATTTTGATTATCAGATTACCATGAAATTTTATATATCATTATGTATGTATGTATGTATGTATACTTTTCTGATGCTTTTGTTTTTTATATTTTTATTGTTTGTTTTCATTTATATATATTTCCCCCATTTTTTCAGATTACTATTTTCAAGAGTTGGAGGCTAAAAATTGTTCTCAAAATACATCAGGTAAGCACTTTAATAAATATTGGAATAAAATCATTTGTTTAAGCTTATATACATGTATAAGTAGTTTATCTCTACATACATACATATGTACACACACACACACACACACACACACACACATATATATATATATATATATATATATACATGTAGATACACTTTTATACATATATATAAACACACAAGCATGTATATATATATATATATATATATATATATATATATATATATATACACTCACATGTATACATATATATATACAAACATATATACACATGTATACATATATATATACATACATGTATACATATATATATATACATGTATACATATATCTATATACATACATACATGTATGTATATATATATATATATATATATACATCATGCATATATACACAAACACATGCAAACACTCACATACATATACTATGAATGCATTCTTATAGATTTGAAGAAACTGTCCCAAAAATTAGAAGTCCTAAAATAAGTATACCTCAAGCTAAAAGTCTCTATAGTAAGTATATTCTCAAACCAAACTTACTGAGTTTCAATATTGTACTGGTAGTGGTGTATTTTTTTAGTGGTGGTTATATTATGTGTACATGCACTTGTTATTAAGAAATGTGTAATACAAGGTTTACACACACCACACACACACATACACACACACATTTATATATATTCTATGTGTAGTGTTTGCAGTATGCATACTTGTATGAGAGTGAATATTGTATGTATGTGCATACCTATGCATGCATGTATGTTTACTGCCATAAATGTTTGTATATGTGTATAAATTCCCTTATGTATAAGTGCATATGTGGGAACATGTTTGCAATGGTATGTGTATGTAGAATTTAATATATGGGCAATTCCATGTCAAATCATCAGGAATAAAATAAAATTGTGACCCACCCCTTCAATTTTTCTGAAATTTTGTACAGGTGTAGACTAGGATAAAGTTAGACAATCCCCCAAATTTGAGCTTCCAATTCAAAATATTCGCCAAGTTATGTCAATTTTAAACTCGAAAAAGTTCAGGGGGGAGCAGAAAAATGGCGATATTTTGTAATCTATTTTTGTCTATAAAATGTATTCTAGAGCTTCCCTACTCCTAAAAATTGGATTCATCCTTTTTACGTTATTAATGATTTCTGATTTTTTCAATGCAAGATCAATAAGTGAAAAAATCACAATGTGGCACTACATATATTTTTTTTTGCCTTTAAATTATTATTCTACATATATTGAACATTATTTGTACCAAAAATGGAGTTTGGTTTTTGCTCACAAGCGATTTACATCAATTAAAATTTGGCACTTTTATGTACAGCCATTGAATAAACACCATATGGAGCAAAATAACTGTCAGAGTTTGATAGAAATTATCAGGATTATGTTGGTGGTTGGATATATTTAAAATAATAAACAAACAATATATTTCCCATGTATCAATGGTATTGCCTGCAGAATTCTAACAATATACAAACATCAATATCGGCACCACATTTCATTTTAGAATTGAAAATTGGAAGGTAACAAAAATGAAACAATGTCCTAGGTACCACCAATTTTCCCTGTGAAATTCCCCCCCTCTATATTTAACACAATGAAACTTGCATAAAAATTAAAATTATCTTGAAAAAAAAATTTCCATTCAAAAGAAAAACATTAAACTCCTGATGATTTTAGAAAGTTTTTTTCAGTTTACGGAAATAATGGAAATTATGATTGAAAAACAATGTTTTCATTTTTGCACCATTAAATCATGAATTCTGAAATAAAAAGTTCAAGTCATAACTTGTTTTTGGCTACGTTAAATTTCAGTTGATAAAATCGACATAACTCAGCGAATATTTCGAATTGGAATCTCAAATTTGGGGGATTGTCTAACTTTATCCTAGTCTACACCTGTACAACATTTCAGAAAAATTGAAGTGGTGGTGACATGGCCTTGATGATTTGACATGGAATTACCCATATATATGTATTTATCTAACCCCTCCACATAAGCATTTTGCAACAATAGGTCAGTTTTTAAGCAGATTTAACAGTTTTTCTTCTCCTATACAGGTTGCCATACCAAAGTTAAAAAGCTCAGTCTGCCCTACTATTTTAACCATATCTGAAGTGGGAATAGTTGAATGCATACCTTTCCCAAGGTTATTAGCAGTATGTGAAATGCTAATTGACTCTTCCAGGATTTGAAATCAGGTCACCATGTCCATTTCCTATAAAAGTAACTATTACAACACTAGTGCCTCATAGAATGTATGTATATATACATATTACATACATAAATCTACATAGAAACAAGACATGCTGGAGTAGTAAGGACAAAACCCATAAGTGATATTCTCCTGTGGACACATACACATGAACACACCAGTGTACGTTTATCAGCAAAAACCTACGCTGATCACCTCTGTGCAGATTTTGGATGCCATGCAGAAGATCTGCTGGCAGTGATGACCAATAGGGACAGGTGGCAAGAGAGAGTCCTAGGGATGAAGGTAACTTGATAATGATGTATACATATATGTGTATTGGTGCATATAAGTATGTGTATATAGATATTTAACACGAGCAGGATACAACATAAGGTCAATTTCTAAAGTGGAGTTTAACAGGTTTTGATTCGGGGATTTTGTTCTTCTAGATTGATTGCCTAACCAAGGTTAAAGAGCCCAGTTTACCCTACTATTTACCCATAGATGGAAGGAGAATAGTCGGATACATATCTTAAGTATGTGTATGCATGGAGAAATGTTGTAAGGTAAACTGGGCTCTTCAACCTAGTATGGTAACCAGTCTAGAAGGAAAACTGAATTAAACCTCTTAAACTCAGCTTAAGAAATTAACCTTGTGTCACATCCTACTTTTGTAGAGGGGTTGTATATATATATATATATATATATATATATATATATGTATGGAGGGGTAAGTAAATACATATATTACATTCTACATACACATATCAATGCACATATAATATATATATATATATATATTATATATATGGGGCATGAGTGTGTGTGTGTGTGTGTGTGTGCATCTGTATAAGTGTGTGTATGTACATAAGTATGTGAGGAACTATGCAAATGTGTGTATACATGTGCATAAGTGTACAGAAGTGTACATATGTACATAGATATATATATATGAACTTAATGGGTGTTATTCAATCATTACATTTTGTTTATCTGTCTGTCTCTCATATCTTATTTCAATCCAATATGTTTCTCTTTTTTTATTTTAAGCTGTAAATCTTGTGTAGAGAGTTTGTGCTGCTGGCTTTTGAGAAAAATATCTACTCAGTTTTCTTTATCAAGTCATTTTTACTTGTTTGTATTTATACAATAGATATGCTAATGTATCTGTGTATGTAAAAGATGCTGTTTAGATAGTCTAAAATAAACACTTCTCATATAGAAAAATCAATAGCTCTAGTAAAGGCAAATTTTATAAACAGATATACTGAATAATTTGGTTTTTATACCACTTGCCCCCTATACCCCACTGTCTCTCTCTTTCTCTCTTTCTCTCTCCACTATGTATATATATATATATATATATATATATATACACACACACATATGCATCTATGTATATATATACACACAAAATATACATATATAAACATATATATGCACACATATATGTGCATACACATATATATATGCATATATAAAGGAATCTATAAATATGTAGATACACATATACATGCAGACATAATATATATATATATATATATATATATATATATATCCACATACAAAACATATATACATACAAACACATACACACAAAAACATATATATATATATATGTATGTGCATATATAAATATATATATACACACATATACATATATATACACATATATATATATATATATATATACTATACACAAACATATATATATACATACAAATACATACTAACATGTATATATGCCTATGTATATATATATATATAAACAAAATCACACACTCATATCTATACATGAATTAGAATATAAAAAGTTGAATAAAAACCATTCAGTATTTGCTATATCTCGGGATTATAAAAATATGGCAACAAATGTGTACACATATATGCATACATTCATGTGTGTATGTGTATTTATATGTAAGTAATAGACAGCACTTGGATACTTACAAAGGCAAATATTTAAATAACTGTTGAGGAAATCATATCATTACAATTTTTTTCTTCAAGGGGAATAACTCTTTACTCAAGTGAGAACTTCATTGAAACCCAATTACTCTAAATGCTTTTCAACATTTTTCTGGCTTCCTTGTTAGGAGTTTTTTTTTTTCACGGGTTAGTCATCTCATTTTTTAACAAAAAAAATCACTTATGTTCTCCCAAAAGAAGAAAGAGAACCTTCTTTTCATAAAGAAAGATCTAAGGCAAGAAATATATGGACATGCAGTAGAAGAAAATAGCTTGCTGAATAAGAAAAATGTTCCTAAAAAACGCCTATATATATATATATATATATATATATATATATATATATATATATATATGTGGGGGGGGGGTGAGTATCTAAATTGCAGAAAAATACATGACTGCAATGAAAATAAGAAATAGTCTTCTGTGAATGCATATGTCATATTTGGTAGTGTGCATATACAGAAAAATACATATATGAATATGAACGTTTGTATGTAAGTAAAATCCCATAAATGTTCCTGCATATAATACCCACACATATCCAGTTATATAAACAAAATATTCACTTTCCAATATTGCTGTCGTTTTTTATCCTTCTATCTCTGTATATAAATAAAACTAACTTCTTATATATATAGTGTGTTATATTTATAAATAAATAGTGCTCAATATCATTGATAGAGCATGTTTATCTAAATTAGGTTTGCGTGGACATGAAGTCAATGGTGCTTGGTTACTGACAGTTTCTCACCCTGGCAAGAAAATTTCATGACCATGCTACTCTAACTTATATATATATATATATATTGTTTGACTTATGTGTCTCAACTTAAAGTTGCAGGTGTTATGAGTTGTCAGATGATTATTTGCTTTGTGTTAAGAGCTAAAAGTTGAGGTATGAGTGAGCTTCAGATATGTTAATAAGTTCACTAAAAACATTTAAGTTTCCAAATTTATTATGCCAAAGAAAAATATTATTCATAAAAAAATAAATATCAAAACATATCGCAGCACACAATTCATTACATTCTATTTTATTATGTTTTTATACAATACATTTTTATTTTTATTATTCAAAATAATATAATTAAAAAAAATGTTTTTTGTGGGGTTGCTGGAATGGATTAATGGCATTTCAGTTTATTTCAATGGGGAAAATTGATTTGATATATGAGAAAATTGAGTTATGAGGAGAAAAAATGAAATGGTACCAATATATATATATATATATATATATAGAGAGAGAGAGAGAGAGAGAGAGAGAAAGAATTGAGATTGTGACTAAATAATACCTAATAATATCCATTTTGACTATATAATGTTTCTCTAGAAATAATAAGGACATAAAATGAGCTTTAAAAAAGATTGTTTAAAAAATAAGTTCAAAAAGAAAAAGTGAATACCCAATATGAATGAATAAAAAAAAAGTCTTCATCATAAAATAAGCGAACTGTAAAATCCAAGTAACCATCAGTAGAACTGGAAATACAAGTTGCTGACCTTGGGGAATAGGGATCAATATGATGACTTTCAACACTGATGCCCTTGAGGACTGCCTCCAGTATAGGTATGAACAACAGGCATGTACTCACCCAACAATGTATAACAGAATTCTCTGTCTAATTGGCGGAGCAATGCTACAGGGTCCTATCCCACCAAGCTCAGTCGCCTGGGGCTTTAGAATACTATCTGTACCTCTGCAGAGGGGTAAGACTCCCCCCCTAATTGTGCCACTTGTTATCCGTAGGTGGCGACCCATGATGATTAAGGATGGAACCCTAGTGACTGAGCAGTCCATGATATGCAACACTCCACTTTGGTTCTTACTGGACAGGTGGCCAGTGAGGCCCCCTGTGATCAATCTGCTGATCACGTCAAGCCCTAGCACCTATATGATTGTCCCTGAGATTCTGAATTCAAACCTGTTGAACTCCACTTAAGAAATTGACCTTGTGTTACATCCTGCTCATGCGGAGGGGTTGGTAAATATATATATATATATATATATGTATATATATATATGTGATTGTCCCAACCCTATTGCCCTTATGGCAAGCCCCAACCCTTTTTATCATATATGTGCTAGAAGAAGGTGGAGGTGGCTGAGGTTCTTGATATCCTGGATATGGCGTTACTCTATCTGATGGTGAAGTTCCAATTCTGGAGCTCTGGGGAATGTGGAGTACCCCGTCATCACCTACTTCCAAGATCACTTTGAAAAAACAGAGATAAATAAAAAAAAATGATGAGTTTTAAAAAATGACGAGTTTTAAAAAAATGATGTTTAAAAAAAATTGAGTTCCTATCATGTATAAAACAAAATGTATTTGTCATAAAATAAGGGAATAGGGATCAATATGATGACTTTCAACACACTGGGACTGCCTCCAGTATAGGTATTAACAACAGGCAAAATCCAGCCAACCATTGACAGAACTGGAGATACAAGCTGCTGACCCTGGGGGATGGGGATCAATATGATGACTTTCAAGACTGATGCTCTTGAGGATTGCCACCAGTACAGGTATCAGTAACAGCCATGTAATCACCCAATGCTACGTATCAGAGTTCTGGCTCCTATCCCACAGCAGAGCCATCAACGCCAGACTTGTATGTGATCAACCTAATCTATTTGAAGGAAGGATTCGTCTTCATTTTGAAGGACTTTCTTACTATTATTAGCAATTTTAAATCAAATTCTAAAAGTCTGGATCAGGATCCAGATAACACCTAACGCCTCTCTTTCCCTACTACTTTTACACCCACACACACTCATATATATATATATATATATATGTTTCGATCGGTGTTTGTTCTGATTGACTATGAATATTAGAGAATTAAAAAGCAAAATAGAACATCTCATAAACACCAGTCATCAGTTGAAGGTTTTAAGAATATCGACTGAAACAAACAAGTCAATTATTATTGGATTTTGTTATTCAATTTAATCTCAGCTGCAGACACGGTGATAAAAACAATGTTGATGGCTGTCTGAAATATTGCAATCGATTTAAGTCTGAAATGAGATAAATCTTTATTTAGCAAGATTATACACAATACGTGTCACTCATTATATTAATATTTGATTTTCAGACACTATAAGTGGAGCAAAGAAAAATCAAACTATGAACAAGACAATGTTTTGAATGTAAACACAAGTGTAAAAATAATGCAAGGAAAAATTCTCAAGGACAAATAAATAAAAAAGGAAAATCATTGTCTTTATCTACCTATTTCTATATTACTAAAATTCTCATTATATTTGTAAACACACATACACACACACACACACACACTATATATATATATTATATATATATATAGAGAGAGAGAGAGAGAGAGAGAGAGAGAGAGAGTTTACCTGCCGAAATAAATTTATAGTAGCTAAATGACAATCTGTTGGGTTTTCTTTCCTATTGGAAGTGTAAGTATTTCTTTGTATATAATTTATTCATTAATTATTTTACATTGAGCTCTCTTATAGATTTGAAAATTTGGTATAAATCTCCATGGATATGCATTATGGATATATGGAGGATATAGATGATTCCATACAACCTTGTCTAGAATTTGAAATCGTCTTGCCATGACCATTTCCTTTGGAAGTAACCATTACACCATGCGCCCCCCCTCTCTCTCTCTCTCTCTCTCTCTCTCTCTCTCTCTCTCTCTCTCTCTCATATATATATATATATATATATATATAGGCACAGTGGTACCTTGACTTACGAGTTTAATTCCTTTCACTCGTAATTCAATTTCCATATATATCAAATCAGTTTTCCCTAATGAAATAAACTGAAAACATAATTCGTTCCAGCCACACTAAAAAACTATTTTTTACCTTTTTTTTTAGATAAAAAAAATAGCACTCCATTGTCTAAAACATACTAAAATAGAGTGTAATGAATAATGTGCTATAATATATTCTACTGTTTATTTTCTTTAGTAAGGTTTTTCTTTGTTGTAATAAATTTTGAAACTTAAACGTTTTAGTGTACTTATTAACATAAGCATATCTGAAGCTTGCTCGTACCTCAAACTCAGAAAATACGTAAGTTGTGGCACTCATAATCAAAGCACCACTATATGTTTATATATACATTATTTGTTTAAATTATTGTTTTGTTTTTGTCGCTAAATAATAACTAATAATAAACAGCCTTTAAAATAGTTCAGAAGAGAATTGAAAGTACTGGGTTTACTAATGAAAACTCTTTCAGACAACTAATTAACTCCTTTCAAGATAATAACATCAAAAAATTGTTAGAAAACTTGAAAGAAAATAAATAACTTCAAAACAATTAGGAATCTATTATTTTTAACCAAATTTGCTTGAATGAAATGATGCTGCCCTATATACAGCTATTTCATATATATATATATATATTTAACCATTACCAAGCAAATATATCATAAAATGGGCTAACATATAGAATAAAGCAATTTACAGTCTAATTTACAACTGAACAATAAATTATGTGGGGTCTGCGTTCACATAGATCATCAATTTTAAGTATCACCGAAATTCTCAATCTAATCGAGATAACTATGAAATTGATGATTAGAATCTTTGTTAAAGGATTCTTCTCCTTCCTAAAGAGAAATATCAATATCATCAGAGATTGTTGTAACAATGGGGACTTAATGGGTCATCTGGTACATATATGTATTTCTACTGGGGAATTCTTTTGTAGATTTGGTTGTATACAAAGGAAATTTTTCAATTACAAATTACTGGAATCGAGATAAACTGTAACTGTACGATTAAAGCCATTTTCAGTCCAATTTGTAACTGAATAATTCTCTTGGCTCTTCAAATTAGGCTGAATAATTTTTTAAATCATCTCAATACCATCATCATCTTTACCAAGTCGTGCTGGCAGCACACATTTCCATGACTCTCTCTGGCCACCCATCCCTATCGGTCATCGCTCCTGGGAAGTCCTCCACACAGCCTCCAGTATTCGCACAGAGCTGATCAATGTTTGGCTGTGATGCCACTCATTCTTATGTCACTTGTCAAACGATACTCATTCTAACGGCTTTGTCTAATAGCAATCATTCTAACGGCACTCATTGTGATGAAACTTGTTCTAACGGCACACATTCTCATTACATTCATCCAAACGGCATTCATTCTCATTGAGACTCATTATTCTTACACTCGTTCTAACGGCATACAGCCTGACACTGTCCAAACAGCACTCATTCTCATAACACCTTTTCTAACGGCACATACTTATTGACACTCGTTCTAACGGCACTGGGAACATAGACTCTTGTTACATTCGATAATACGGCATTCTGATTCTGACATACATTATAATGGCACTCATTCTCATTACACTCGTCCAAACGGTACTCATTCTCATTGGCACACAGTTTAATGACACATGTTCCAATAGCACCCATTCTCCTTAAATTTGTCTAAACACTCGTTCTAACGGCACTCAGTCTGAAAACACCCGTTCTAACGGCATTCATTCTCATTACGCGCGTCCAAATAGCACTCATTTTCATTATACTCTTTTTTATCGGAATTCATCACACAAGTTCTAACGGCATTCATTCTCGTTTATTCGTCCAAACGGCACTCATTTTCATTACACTTGTCTGAACAGCAATCATTCTCATTGAAACCCGTTCCAACGGCACTTAGGCGAGTGAAACTGATTCTAACGGCATACATTCACGTTATATTTGTCTAACGGGTACTTTTAACGGCACTGAATCGGATAACGGACGGTCTAACGGCACTCAATCTCATGAAGCTATTCGTAACGGCACACAGTCTGATTACACTCGTTATAAGAGCACTCATTTTAGTTTCCTTCGTCCAAATGTCACTCATTCGAATTAATTCTCGTCTGAACGTTCCTCATTCTCTCGACATTTGTTGATACGGCACGAGTTCTCATTGACAAGTTCTAATGGCACTTCTTCCCATTGACAAATGTTCTATAGGCACCCCTTATCACACATCCATTGATATTCCATATGGCCAAAGGGTACTTAGTCTGATGACACTCGTTCTAACGGCACTCATTCTCATGACACTCGTTCACACGACACTCGTTCTAACAGCACTTATTCTCTTAACACTTGTCCACATGGCGTTCATTCTCATGACTCTTGTTCAAACAGCATTCATTTTCATGATATTCCTTCTAACGGTAATAAGTCTCATTACAGCACCTAATCTGATGACAACAGTTCTACGGCATTCATTTTCATGACAGTCGTTCTAACAGCATTCATTCTGAAGACACTCGTTCTAACGTCAGTCATTTTCACGACAATCGGTCTCATCGCACTCGTCTAAATGGCACTCATTTTCATTGACACTCGTCCAGTAAGCACTTGCTACCAGGCATTCTCGTTCTAATGGCACTCATTCTCGTTACAATCGTCCAAAAAGCACTTATTCCCATTATCACTCGTTTTAACAGCACTCATTCCCCTTACACATGTTCCAACGGCACTCAATCTGATGACAAAGGTTTTCACGGCACTCTTTCTCATGACACTCGTCCAAAAACCACTTATTCCCATTGACACTCGTTCTAACGGCACACAATCTCATTACACTCGTTCTAATGGCACCCAGTCTGATGACAAACGTTTTCACAGCACTCATTCTCATTATACTGTTCCAAAAATCACAGTCATTCTAACGCCACTGATGATGATCACATAATCTAACAACAGTCATTCCATGACACTCGGCCAAATGGACACTTATTCTAACCACACCCAGTTTGATGACAATCATCCAAACGGCACATACTCATGACGCTCATTCTAACGGTAAACTTTGCAGTCCGTTCTAACAGCACTCATCAACACTCTAATAGCACTCGCCCAAGTGGTAATCATGCTCAGGACACTTGTTCTACGGCACTCATTCTTGTGACACTCGTTCTAACACTCATTCTTGTGACACTCGTTCTAAACGGCACTCATTCTTGTGACACTCGTTCTAACGGCACTTAGTCCGATGACACACGTTCTAACGATAGATTCTCGACGTCCCTCATTCTCATGTCTGATGACATACATTCCAACGGCATTCTCATTACAGTCACCAAAATGGAATGCTCGTGGCTGGGCAGTCTATGACACGCAACACTCCACTTTGGTCGGAGAGGCTCCCATCCGATCAATCGACTGATCACGTCAATCCCTAGCACCTATAGCATTGCCCCGACCCTATTGATCGTATGGCAAACCCAACCTTTTTTATCCTATATGTGCTACAAGGCGGTGGCTGAATGTCACGAGTATGACGTTAAACTGCATCTAATGGTGAAGTTCGAGCTCTGGGGGTTATCGAGTACCCCTTCATCACTATTACTCCCAGGTCCACCTTGACTCGGAATGGGAGTACCTATTAGGGTCTCATCTATGGGTTAAATAGATAAAAATGTGTTAAATATGTTATTAAAAATTTAAGTTTAATTTTTTTAATTGAATACCCATCAAGAATGAATAAAACAAAACTTCTTCGGCATAAAATAACCGAACAAGAGTTGACAAAGTAAAATCCAACCAACCAGCCTATGTTACTTTTTCTTGTTTCCTAAACTGAATATTCCTCTCAAGAGTAAGATTTGAAGGATGATATTAGAACAAACATACAAGGTGTGTCAAAAAAGTACCGAGATTTTTTGCACTTTTTGACACAGCATGTATTCTAAAAAAATAATGTTCCATTCATTCTTCATTTCTATCTTGGTAAATACAGCTTTAAACTTGGTACTTTTTGACACACTTGTATCCTGAAAAAAATTAATGAATGGAACGTTATTATTTTTTCAGAATACAAGGTGTGTCAAAAAGTACAAAAATCTCGATACTTTTTTGACACACTTTGTATATCAAAAAGCGGTATTTCAGAAGTGCTTTGACAAATGGAAAACTTAATGGAATAAATGTGCTGAAAACGAAGGGGCCTATCTTGCATAAAATTAACATTTTATTCGTTATTCATTCCTGTCTAGGTAAGTACAGCTTCAGTTCCGATACTTTTTGGACACACCTTGTATTTTCAGTTATTTTGATGAAGAATAAATGAGACAAAAAGTGGAGTATTTTAAAAATGAATTAGAAATAAAGGAAAGGAACAAGTGAAAAAAAAACCAAACAGGTAAATAGATAAAGGGATAAAAAATATTGTTGAAGAGCATAATTAAGAAGGGGAGACAAAGAATAAGTTCAGTAAAAAGATGAAAAAAGAAAAAAATATCTTGTAAAGATGTAGTCTAAATAAAAACTAATAAATATAGTTGAGCATGGTTTTCTTTTTTAAAAAGTAAAATAAAATATAAAAGCTGAATTAAATAAAACAAGAAGCAACACAAGGAAAGGTTGAAAAGAAAAACAAATCAAAATATAACAGTGTAAAATTGCAGGGTAAAGATTTTTTTTAGAAACCAGAACTAATGAAAATAGAGAATAAAGAAAGTCGTAGTAAAGAATATAAGATAAATAAAAGAATTAATGGACATTATTATAAACAAATAGATTTTTACATAAGACACTGTTTATAGAACATGTTATAGAATCTCTTGAACTTACGTGTTCAAGAGAGAAGAATGTTACCGGGTAATGGCTTCTTCGTAAAGATATGAAAATCAAGGTTACAAAGTAGACAGCTTGTAGCAATTGTCTACCTCTGCTGGAATAGACTTGTGGCTAAAAGGGTTTTTATTCCCTTGCCGCCAGGGTTTCGCCACTTTGTGACACTACTAGATGGGTATTTAAACTCAGCTCGGAAAGCCCTCTGCCCCCTCTCTACTTTCTCTCTCTCTCTCTCTCTCTCTCTAGCGTCCACAAAAGATGGACTAGACGCGTGGTGTCTCTGTCCAGTAAGTGGGGGATTTCCCCCCCCCAACTATCAGTAAGTGACTCGTATTCTTCATGAACTCTGTCTTACTTCCAAAGGACTTTCGTCCTATCTGTTTGTATCTTGTCATGTATGTCATGTTCCACGGCAATCTTTTTCGTAACACTCGTTCTAACGACACTCAGTCTGATGACGCCGTGTCAGTATATTGAAGTAAAATCATAAATTGAAGGATGCCTTTCGTCTCAAAAACTATAGCCAATTGAGCAAAACAGATAGTTCGTTCTTTAAACAAATTTTTGAAACTCAAAATGGCTATTAGGTTCTGTATACAAAATTTAAGCTTTTTTTGTTCAATAATAAGATGTGTATAAAATCTGATAGATTTACAAAGAGACAGATTAGCAAAATCCATTTCGTACACAGACAGAATTCTAATCAAGGAAATTGAATTGATATAGACAGAGTTACAATAGAAAACAAAGAACCAGTTTGTTGTACATGACTTACCAGGGGTCCTGACACTCAATTATTTTAGTATTTTTCTCCATTGCTGGCTCGGAACAATCAGTTCTTAGTCACCTAATAATAAAGAAAAGTAGAAAAACATTTCAATTTGCAGACAATAGTCTTTAAATACTGTCAATATTATTTAGCTTACTACTTACTTTTTTTCGGGGCTTAATATATTTATTGCACATTTTATTCTATTATTAATATACTTACCTTGAAGACATTTGACAGCATCAACAAGATTTTGATATTTGGAAAACAAATATTTAAAAAAAGAGAGAAGAAAAAAGAAAAGACAGATAAACTAAAAACCAAATATGAAAATTCCTTCAATGTATAAAAGGCTTTAAAACTGGACTACTTACGGTAGAATGGTTACAAGACCGATCGATTTGTGTTGTGTGGATGCTGAAGATGTTTCTTACCTCCATTTCTCCCTCCATCAGGTTGTCCAAAAACAGTGTTCTGTATTTGTTGTTAGATGGCATTAGGGTTGGTTGGTTGGATTTTACAGCATGTCAACGCTTGTTGGGTTATTTTATACCAAAGACGTTTTCTTTTATTCATTCTTGATGGTTACTCAAAATAAAAAAAATTAACTCATTTTTTTTCTATTTAACTCATTGATGCGACCCTAACAGGTACTACCACGCCGGGCCAGAGTGGACCTGGGAGTAATGTTGATGAAGGAGTATCCCATAGCTTCAAAATTAGAACTTCACCATCAGATGGTATTTGGAGTGTGCAGTTTTAATCAATTTCCTTAAAAAAATGTGTATTGGTTTTTGACTGATTGACAGATTTTAGTAGCACATCAACCCATCTAGGGTTATTTTATGCCTAGAGGTTAAGGAATCGCGTTCATTGTATGCTAAGATTAGCTTAGATGTGGCACAAGGCCAAAAGTATGGAGCGCCCAGGGAGAATCGAAATCAGAACCAATGGTCTAGCTAATCTAGCATATTAACCATTACACCATATATAGTACATGAATATATATAAGAGGTGTAATTATCATCGAAATGGTTATTATTAGGTATTATTTATGACCATGGTCATACTCTATACCACTGAAACTCTGCAACTGAGAATATAAATACGTACCCATCCAAAAATAAATACACTCTTAGATAAAAAGTATATTTTAAAATCAAACTTGATTTTTTAATTAGAGAGGACTGTTTTTTTTTTCTTTTTAGGAAAATCTTTTAACGTAAAGGCAAGCTTCCCAGAAAGACAGCCATGATGCAAGAATGTTTCGACCCAGCAGTTTAGACACCTAAAATTATATTATCTAAACAAATAAATGAAGCTAGCAGGATCTGTGAATATACCACATTATGATAATAATTTAATTAAGTTTTATATGTTTACTGAAGAGCTATTGTGAATACTTCAATATATAAAAAATATATTAATCTTAATCTTCTTTTCATCATGTTCGATTGAAACAGATTAGAATTATTGCTTCTGCACACACTCCCTCTCTTTCTTTCTTTCATTCTTTCTTTCTTTCTTATTATATTTTCTGTGTAGCATGTCCTTTTTCTTCACTATCTTTCTTTCTTTCTTTCCAATAAAAACGGAATTGTCCAATATTCAGCTGAGGTGATAACACTTGTATGACACACCTTGTATCTGAAAAAAATTAATGAATGGAACGTATTATTTTTTCAGAATACAAGGTGTGTCAAAAAGTACAAAAATCTCGATACTTTTTTGACACACTTTGTATATCAAAAAGCGGTATTTCAGAAGTGCTTTGACAAATGGAAAACTTAATGGAATAAATGTGCTGAAAACGAAGGGGCCTATTCTTGCATAAATATTAACATTTTATTCGTTATTCATTCCTGTCTAGGTAAGTACAGCTTCAGTTCCGATACTTTTTGGACACACCTTGTATTTTCAGTTATTTGATAAAGAATAAATGAGACAAAAAGTGGAGTATTTTAAAAATGAATTAGAAATAAAGGAAAGGAACAAGTGAAAAAAAAAACAAACAGTAAATGATAAAGGGATAAAAATATTGTTGAAGAGCATAATTAAGAAGGGGAGACAAAGAATAAGTTCAGTAAAAAGATGAAAAAAGAAAAAAATATCTTGTAAAGATGTAGTCTAAATAAAAACTAATAAATATAGTTGAGCATGGTTTTCTTTTTTAAAAAGTAAAATAAAAATAAAAGCTGAATTAAATAAAACAAGAAGCAACACAAGGAAAGGTTGAAAAGAAAAAAACAATAAAATATAACAGTGTAAAATTGCAGGGTAAAGATTTTTTTTAGAAACCAGAACTAATGAAAATAGAGAATAAAGAAAGTCGTAGTAAAGAATATACTCATTCTCATTACACTCGTCCAAACGGTACTCATTCTCATTGACACTCTATCTAACGGCACACAGTTTAATGACACATGTTCCAATAGCACCCATTCTCCTTAAATTTGTCTAAACACTCGTTCTAACGGCACTCAGTCTGAAAACACCCGTTTCTAACGGCATTCATTCTCATTACGCGCGTCCAAATAGCACTCATTTTCATATACTCTTTTTTATCGGAATTCATCACACAAGTTCAACGGCATTCATTCTCGTTTATTCGTCCAAACGGCACTCATTTTTCATTACACTTGTTCCGAACAGCAATCATTTTCATTGAAAACCCGTTCCAACAGTACTTAGACGGATGAAACTGATTCTAACGGCACACATTTCACGTTATATTGTCTAACGGGTACTTTTGACGGCACTGAATCGGATAACGGAGGGTCTAACGGCACTCAATCTCATGAAGCTATTCGTAACGGCACACAGTCTGATTACACTCGTTATAAGAGCACTCATTTTAGTTTCCTTCACCATGTCACAAATTCGATTCGTCTGAACGTTCCTCATTCTCTCGACATTTGTTGATACGGCACGAGTTCTCATTGACACAAGTTCTAATGGCACTATTCCCATTGACAAATGTTCTATAGGCACCCCTTATCATACATCCATTGATATTTCCATATGGCCAAAGGGTACTTAGTCTGAATGACACTCGTTCTAACGGCACTCATTCTCATGACACTCGTTCACGACACTCGTTCACTCGTTCACAAACAACAGCACTATTCTCTTAACACTTGTCCACATGGCGTTCATTCTCATGACTCTTGTTCAAACAGCATTCATTTCATGATATTCCTTCTAACGGCAAATAAGTCTCATTACAGCTCCTAATCTGATGACAACAGTTCTACAGTCGTTCTAACAGCATTCATTCTAAAGACACTCATTCTAACGTCAGTCATTTTCACGACAATCGGTCTCATCGCACTAAATGGCACTCATTTTCATTGACACTCTTCCAGTAAGCACTTGTTACCAGGCATTCTCGTTCTAATGGCACTCATTCTCGTTACAATCGTCCAAAAAGCACTCATTCCCATTAGCACTCGTTTTAACGGCACTCATTCCCCTTACACACGTTCCAACGGCACTCAATCTGATGACAAAGGTTTTCACGGCACTCTTTCTCATGACACTCGTCCAAAAACCACTTATTCCCATTGACACTCGTTCTAACGGCACACAATCTCATTACACTCGTTCTAACGGCACCCAATCTGATGACAAACGTTTTCACAGCACTCATTCTCATTATACTGTTCCAAAAATCACAGTCATTCTAACGCCACTGATGATGATCACATAATCTAACAACAGTCATTCCATGGCACTCGGCCAAATGGACACTTATTCTAACCACACCCAGTTTGATGACAATCATCCAAATGGCACATACTCATGACGCTCATTCTAACGGTAAACTTCGCAGTCCGTTCTAACAGCACTCATCAACACTCTAATAGCACTCGCCCAAGTGGTAATCATGCTCAGGACACTTTGTTTCTAACGGCACTCATTCTTGTGACACTTTCGTTTCTAACAGCACTTAGTCCGATGGCACTCGTTCTAACGCTCTTATTCTTGTGACACTCGTTCTAACGGCTCTTATTTTTGTGACTCGTTCTAACGGCACTCATTCTTGTGACACTCGTTCTAACGGCACTTAGTCCGATGACACACGTTCTAACGATAGATTCTCGACGTCCCTCATTCTCATGTCTGATGACATACATTCCAACGGCATTCTCATTACAGTCACCAAAATGGAATGCTCGTGGCTGGACAGTCTATGACAAGCAACACTCCACTTTGGTCGGAGAGGCTCCCATCCGATTAATCGACTGATTACGTCAATCCCTAGCACCTATAGCATTGCCCCGACCCTATTGATCGTATGGCAAACCTAACCTTTTTTATCCTATATGTGCTACAAGGCGGTGGCTGAATGTCACGAGTTATGGACGTTTAAACTGCATCTAATGGTGAAGTTCGAGCTCTGGGGGTTATCGAGTACCCCTTCATCACTATTTACTCCCAGGTCCACCTTGACTCGGAATGGGAGTACCTATTAGGGTCTCATCTATGGGTTAAATAGATAAAAATGTGTTAAATATGTTATATAAAAATTTAAGTTTAATTTTTTAATTGAATACCCATCAAGAATGAATAAACAAAATTTTCTTCGGCATAAAATAAACCGAACAAGAGTTGACAAAGTAAAATCCAACCAACCAACCTATGTTACTTTTTTTGTTTCCTAAACTGAATATTCCTCTCAAGAGTAAGATTTGAAGGATGATATTAGAACAAACATACAAGGTGTGTCAAAAAAAGTACCGAGATTTTTTTGCACTTTTTGACACAGCATGTATTCTAAAAAAATAATGTTCCATTCATTCTTCATTTCTATCTTGGTAAATACAGCTTTAAACTTGGTACTTTTTGACACACCTTGTATCATGAAAAAAATTAATGAATGGAACGTCATTATTTTTTCAGAATACAAGGTGTGTCAAAAAGTACAAAAATCTCGATACTTTTTTGACACACTTTGTATATCAAAAAGCGGTATTTCAGAAGTGCTTTGACAAATGGAAAACTCAATGGAATAAATGTGCTGAAAACGAAGGGGCCTATTTTGCATAAAATTAACATTTTATTCGTTATTCATTCCTGTCTAGGTAAGTACAGCTTCAGTTCCGATACTTTTTGGACACACCTTGTATTTTCAGTTATTTTGATAAAGAATAAATGAGACAAAAAGTGGAGTATTTTAAAAATGAATTAGAAATAAAGGAAAGGAAACAAGTGAAAAAAAAACAAACAGGTAAATAGATAAAGGGATAAAAAAATATTGTTGAAGAGCATAATTAAGAAGGGAGACAAAGAATAAGTTCAGTAAAAAGATGAAAAAAGAAAAAAATATCTTGTAAAGATGTAGTCTAAATAAAAACTAATAAATATAGTTGAGCATGGTTTTCTTTTTTAAAAAGTAAAATAAAAGATAAAAGCTGAATTAAATAAAACAAGAAGCAACACAAGGAAAGGTTGAAAAGAAAAACAAATCAAAGATGGAGGGAGGAAAACAATAAAATATAACAGTGTAAAATTGCAGGGTAAAGATTTTTTTTAGAAACCAGAACTAATGAAAATAGAGAATAAAGAAAGTCGTAGTAAAGAATATAAGATAAATAAAAGAATCAATGGACATTATTATAAACAAATAGATTTTTACATAAGACACTGTTTATAGGACATGTTATAGAATCTCTTGAACTTACGTGTTCAAGAGAGAAGAATGTTACCGGGTGATGGCTTCTTCGTAAAGATATGAAAATCAAGGTTACAAAGTAGACAGCTTGTGGCAAATTGTCTACCTCTGCTGGAATAGACTTGTGGCTAAAAGGGTTTTCTTCCCTTGCCGCCAGGGTTTCACCACTTTGTGACACTACTAGATGGTTATTTAAACTCAGCCCGGAAAGCCCTCTGCCCCCTCTCTACTTTCTCTCTCTCTCTCTCTCTCTCTAGCGTCCACAAAAGATGGACTAGACGCGTGGTGTCTCTGTCCAGTAAGTGGGGGATTTGCCCCCCCCCCAACTATCAGTAAGTGACTCATATTCTTCATGAACTCTGTCTTACTTCCAAAGGACTTTCGTCCTATCTGTTTGTATCTTGTCATGTATGTCATGTTCCACGGCAATCTTTTTCGTAACACTCGTTCTAACGACACTCAGACTGATGACACCGTGTCAGTATATTGAAGTAAAATCATAAATTGAAGGATGCCTTTCGTCTCAAAAACTATAGCCAATTGAGCAAAACAGATAGTTCGTTCTTTAAACAAATTTTTGAAACTCAAAATGGCTATTAGGTTCTGTATACAAAATTTAAGCTTTTTTTGTTCAATAATAAGATGTGTATAAAATCTGATAGATTTACAAAGAGACAGATTAGCAAAATCCATTTCGTACACAGACAGAATTCTAATCAAGGAAATTGAATTGATATAGACAGAGTTACAATAGAAAACAAAGAACCAGTTTGTTGTACATGACTTACCAGGGGTCCTGACACTCAATTATTTTAGTATTTTTCCCATTGCTGGCTCGGAACAATCAGTTCTTAGTCACCTAATAATAAAGAAAAGTAGAAAAACATTTCAATTTGCAGACAATAGTCTTTAAATTACTGTCAATATTATTTAGCTTACTACTTACTTTTTTTCGGGCTTAATATATTTATTGCACATTTTTATTCTATTATTAATATACTTACCTTGAAGACATTTGACAGCATCAACAAGATTTTGATATTTGGAAAACAAATATTTAAAAAAAGAGAGAAGAAAAAAGAAAAGACAGATAAACTAAAAACCAAATATGAAAATTCCTTCAATGTATAAAAGGCTTTAAAACTGGACTACTTACGGTAGAATGGTTACAAGACCGATCGATTTGTGTTGTGTGGATGCTGAAGATGTTTCTTACCTCCATTTCTCCCTCCATCAGGTTGTCCAAAAAGAGTGTTCTGTATTTGTTGTTAGATGGCATTAGGGTTGGTTGGTTGGATTTTACAGCATGTCAACGCTTGTTGGGTTATTTTATGCCAAAGACGTTTTCTTTTATTCATTCTTGATGGTTACTCAAAATAAAAAAATTAACTCATTTTTTTTTCTATTTAACTCATTGATGCGACCCTAACAGGTACTACCACGCCGGGTCAGAGTGGACCTGGGAGTAATGTTGATGAAGGAGTATCCCATAGCTTCAAAATTAGAACTTCACCATCAAATGGTATTTGGAGTGTGCAGTTTTAATCAATTTCCTTTAAAAAATGTGTATTGGTTTTTGACTGATTGACAGATTTTAGTAGCACATCAACCCATCTAGGGTTATTTTATGCCTAGAGCTTAAGGAATCGCGTTCTGTATGCTAAGATTAGCTTAGATGTGGCACAAGGCCAAAAGTATGGAGCGCCCAGTGAGAATCGAAATCAGAACCAATGGTCTAGCTAATCTAGCATATTAACCATTACACCATATATAGTACATGAATATATATAAGAGGTGTAATTATCATCGAAATGGTTATTATTAGGTATTATTTATGACCATGGTCATACTCTATACCACTGAAACTCTGCAACTGAGAATATAAATACGTACCCATCCAAAAATAAATACACTCTTAGATAAAAAGTATATTTTAAAATCAAACTTGATTTTTTAATTAGGGGTGTGGAGAGGACTGTTTTTTTTCTTTTTAGGAAAATCTTTTAACGTAAAGGCAAGCTTCCCAGAAAGACAGCCATAATGCAAGAATGTTTCGAACCAGCAGTTTAGACACCTAAAATTATATTATCTAAACAAATAAATGAAGCTAGCAGGATCTGTGAATATACCACATTATGATAATAATTTAATTAAGTTTTATATGTTTACTGAAGAGCTATTGCGAATACTTCAATATGTAAAAAATATATTAATCTTAATCTTCTTTTCATCATGTTCGATTGAAACAGATTAGAATTATTGCTTCTGCACACATTCCCTCTCTCTCTCTTTCTTTCTTTCTTTCTTATATTTTCTGTGTAGCATGTCCTTTTTCTTCACTTTCTTTCTTTCTAATAAAAACAGAATGGTCCATTATTCAGCTGAGGTGACGACACTTGTAAGAAATAAAAATTCGGCGGTTAAGCAACACCAGATAATCAGGATTTACATTTTTGCATTTCATCTTGGATGATTTGGACGATCTCATTTTTAGCCAGAAGGTGTTGCAAAATGATAACGGTAATACAATAAAGGAACACGAGTATTAATATATAGATTACAATGTCAGCCTTTTCAGCTTAGTGGGAATTGTTGCAAACAACAATTTAAAAAAGAAGAAAATTATAATTGCACTAAAACTGAAAGGACTACAATTCAATTCTGTTTTAAGGTGACCTTTTATATTGGCTGCTGAGTCAATGGAATTCAGTGAATCGGAAAAAAGTATTTCTATGCTAAGGTTGACTGGATCAGTAATTTTCCAATTAGCTTCGAACCATGACTTTCCTTGCACCACTAGTGAGGATCGTATTAAATATAAATTTAATTAATTTTAATGTATTGGCTTACACTCAGAACACTAAACAGGCCTGTCCATAGTATTCAACTCCCTGGGGCAAAATTTAAAATTAAATCAATCGTATTGGAAAATATTCAAGAGATATTCATAAATCATGATATCTACCAAGTTTAGTTTTGTTCAGTGCAAGGCAGACAGATGAAAGATTTTAAGAGATCTCACATTGTACAAGCTATGTCCATATAATACATGATATATATATACACACACACACACATATATATATATATATGCATATATATATATATATATATATATATATATATATATACATACATACATACATACATATATATGTATAGGTAAATCAGTAAGGGATATGAATCACGATATCTATCTTCATCCAGTGCAAGGCAGATGGATGAAAAATTTTAAGAGATTTTACATTGTACAAGGTATGTCCATATAATACATAATAAATAAATATATATATATATATATATATATATATATATTCTTTTTTTTTCGGGTGGTCTAATGTTGATATAAGCCAGACAGGGAGGAAGTATCTTCTTTTCAGTAGCGTTAGACCAAGGAGATTGTTTTTGCATCTGATGTAGAGCGCCACACTTGCCATCAGCTCTTCACTTTACTACACAGATCCCTGTGCTACTCAGGTGGTGAGGTGGTGAGAGCCAGTATCAAACTAAGAACCTAGTGGTTCTTTGGCAGACGTTCCACTGAGCTAAGCTGGCCCTATATATATATATATATATATATATATATATATATATATATATATAAATCAGTAAGAGATATGAATCATGATATCTACCTTCAACCAGTGCAAGGCAGACAGTTGAAAATTTTTAAAGAGATTTTACCTTGTACAAGGTATCTCCATATAATACATATATACATGCATATATATATATAAATGATTAAATGGATACCTTGGTACAGATATAAATTTATTTCAGTATTTCTTTGTCTGGTTTTTACTAATTTGAAGACCTCATACCTGGTCTTATTAGTGTGATCATCTCATTTAACTGATTTTTTTTTTCACTTTTTTTTTTCAAATTATTCCTTCTGTATTCGTTGAATATGCCAGCATGACCTGATGATGATGTTGATGATGATATATGCATAAAAACATAATATACAAGAAGTTAGAATATGCATATAATATAACCAACATGTGCAAACCATAAGGTTTCTTAAAATCACAAGTGTGTGTGTGAATATATATATATATATAGAGAGAGAGAGAAAGAGCGATAGATCGGTAGACAGATTCCTATGTTTATCAATATATAGACTAATTAGGAAAAAAGAATTTATTTTATAATGTAAATGTTTATTTTTCAACATAATCTTATTTGTATTATTTGTATTATTTTTCCTCATCTTTATTGTTATCTACACAACATTTCGGCCAATGTATTCTTCGACCTTCTTCAGGTATTTTTTTGTCGGACTCAGGAACCTTCTCAAACTTGAGAACCTTCTCTTTGAACTCAGGAACCTTTTTGTTCTAATCAGGAGCCTTCAGAAAACTTCAAACTTAATCCTTTATTCAATCCACAGGGCTAGACTGTTCTCATTCCATTAACCATGACTGAGTACAAGTGTTAAGCTGTGTTAATTATTCTATGTTACTATCACTCTTAGCCAGGATTGAACCTGCAGCCCAGATATGACTGTCACTTAGAACTGTATTAACTCAACACCTATATCCGTTGCGCCATGTGTCTCAAGTTAGAAGAGAAGGTTCTCGAGTCCGACAAGAAATACCTGATGACAGTCGAAGGGTACATCATCCGAAACTATAAAGATAAAGAAAATAGTACGAATAATCCAAATAATCCAAATTCTCAAGCCTCATCTCAAAAGTTCAGTGAAATAATCTCATTTCATATAATTTCACTTAATTTTGATTATTAATCACATGGATTATACAGTGAACATTTCAGAAGAGAATTCAAAAAAACTATCTATAAGGCTACAAAGTTCTTTAAATATCTTTGTACATTCTTTCCCTGAATATGATTATTCACACTAGCAAATATATGCACACTCCAGGTGCAAGTATTTAAGTTTTAATGTAATAAAATATTATATTGAATTAGATAGGCTAATGAAACTAAATAAGAATGCAGATAAAAAGATTTGAAACTGAGGGGGGGGGTATAATCAAAAATTGAACAGCTGAAACTTACTCTTGCATCATGCCCATATTTCATTAACTATTTAGTTAAAATAGGAAGTAAAGAATAAAATTAGTTATTTCTTCTTGTTAATGGATTTCTTTTAAGATTTATCCCCAAGATTTTGTTCATATTCATTAAGATAAAACCAAACAATTAGAAATCAATAACACTAAGCACATATTTATTAAAATCAAATGTTTAATATCAACATGAACATTGACCTTCCCATTCACACAGTAAACAGCTATTTTTTGTATATATAAATATAATTTCATGTTTTTAGTATGTAGATATGGTCAACTCTATTAATAATGTAAAACTATCATTAATAATTGAGGCGTAAATAAAAATAATATCACAGTGAATGTGACGTATATAACAAAGGGAATTGTGACTTTAGTAGTAATATAGCTTTGATTACAGACAGAAAAACACACATTCTCCATTATAATAAGATAAGAAAAAAAAACTGAACATTGTAGCATTCTGAAGAAATTCTACATTGATCATAAACTTAGAAAAATGTCCAATCACCTGAGAGAGCCCATCAACTGATGTGTCTTTTTATGTCTTTGTTTTGCAGATATTTTATTATTAATATTTGCATATTATTGCTATCAAATCATAAGGAATAAATGAGTCATCTTTCCTTTTTTTATATCTACATGAACATTATTTTTTAATGCATTTTATTCATAATTGCTCTTCAAGAATAAAGATAAAAAGAGAAACATTAAGAGTTGTTTTCCAATTGAACTTACAATGATTCCAAGTTAAAAATCCAGGTCAATAGAAAAACCAAGGAAATCACAAAAGATGTAGATAGGTAGATCAACACACAGAGAGAGAGAGAGAGAGAGAGGAGAGAGAGAGAGAGAGAGAGGGGGGGATTAAGTGAGAGATTATAAGATAGAAATTTTTAAAAAGGTTGATAGATAGATAGGAAGAAGTGAGGGGAAGTGTAGCAATTGAAAGAGAAGGAGAACAAACAAAAAAAGGTCACATTCAGTTAAAGCTTTTCTTTCAGATTTTATTGGCCCAAATCTTTGCAGATGACTGCAATACAATTTAGATTATGTTCTCATTGTATTAAGTAAGTATTCAAGATGAGTTCCAATTACAACTAAGTATCCATTAAGTATCTGCTAAGAATAAGGGAGTCAGTGGGAAGAGGGCTATGGTAATCACATATAATCATTCTCAGAAGATAATACAAGAAGAATATTAAAGAAATGTAATAAGCAAAGAAAGTAAATAAAAAAGGCGGGAATCAGAGAGCAATTACTGTCATTTTACTTTCACTTTCAGAGTTGATCACTGATTTTCATGCTGTATTTTTAGTTGATCCTTTATGGATATCTATACACCCTGTTTCATGTGGAGTCATTAAGAACTCTGTTTTGTAAATCAACTGACAGTCTTAGCTGAATTCATTTTTATTGTGGCCAAAAGATGCAAAAGCTTTCCATAAAAAGAATGTTAAAAAAAAGAGAGAAAGTTTCACTTATACAGATGATCATATTTGGAGAAATTATGACTGACATGTTTGTCTTTTCATGTTTTTACTTATGGTTCATTTTGTGAGACAGAAACTTTTTGGTTTCACTTTCACTTTCACTTTCTTGTTGATTTGTTTGCCTCATTTGTTGATCTATTTTTTTTTGTCTTTTATGTTTGCTTCAATTTCAGTTTTATTTTATTTTTCTCTTTTATTTCTTACTACTACTTTCTTTTAAAACCTTCATTCTTTTTTGTTGTTGTTCCTTTTGTTGTTCATCCTCCTTTATATTGTTGATCTCTGTTTTTTGTCTTTTGTCTATGCTTCAATTTTTGTTTTATTTCTTATTACCTTTTCTTTCTTTTAAAACGTTCATCCTTTTTTTTCTTGTAGTTGTTATTGTTGTTTCATCTTCCTATATTTCATTATCATTGTTTTTCTTCTGTTTTCCTTCAATTTCTTCTTCTTTTTCCTCATTTATTTTATCTCCTTCTTAATTCTGTCGACTATTTTCTTACCTAATTTTATTTCTTATTTATGTGACTTTTCTTTCTTTATGTCTCCCCTTTTACATTATTGCTTATTTTATTCATTTTAATTTCTCTATTCCCACTCTGTTTTTCCACCATTTCTTTTGTTTTTTTCTGTTTCTTACAATCTTTCCATTCATTTCTTTTTTTTTCTCTATTTTCTTTGCCTTCTAAAAACAAAGGCATAATTCCTGCTAACAATAATTCTTTTTATATCTCAATTAGTAATCAAGATTAAGTGTTGGAAGCTTCTCGGTGTCATATTCTTGGACATTATTGAAGGACATATACTGCAAATTACATCCCATAACATTATGCCAACCTTTTTTTTTCCTCATACTAATGGCCAATATAATTATGTTCCACCATTTCTTTAGTTGGAAAAATTCAGATGTTTCCAAAAAAATATTTCCAAAGTACAGATTTTGTGATTTACATTATTTTCTATGACAAATAATATTCCCCTAATGGTTTCTGTCTTCAACTTTTGCAATACAATTCTATCAAAAAAATTACCAAAGTTAAAAGCCTAAAAAAGAAAAGAAAAACAAAATAAGAAAGAAAATGAAATGAGCTAAAAATACAAAATAAACAGAAATTTATTTTTCCTTCCTGATTATTTATATTACTTCTTCAATCAACACAGAAAGAAAAACTGGCTGTAAAAATGGCGGAGGTTTACATAAAAATTCTTATGGATTCCATACACTGGTTGATAATTTCCCTATTTGTTTTATTATAAAGAGATATCCATATTTTTTACTTTTGTGCCAAAAAACATAATTAATTTATTTGGCATTTGTTTACATATGTGGTGTGTTCATTCATTTTGGCAATAACAATCAAGTTCTTTCCCAAATAATTAATCTTATTGATCAGATCTTTTTTAGGGTTATATTCCCATAAAGGGCCTTACTTTTTTATGCTTTTTATGTGCATATATATATATATATATATATATCTCAGAGGGAGGCATGTGTTATAGTAGTTATCATCATTAAATTACAATGAACATGGCAAACCGAGTTCAAATCCTTGTTGGGGTTGTTAGCATTTCACATCATACTATTACTCTTGGGAAAGGTATGAATCCAACTTAACTCCCTTCAGCTATGGGTAAATAGTTGGTCAGACTGAGCTCTTTAACTCTGGTTAGGTATCCAGTTTATGAGAAAGAAAACTCTGAATTCAAACCTGTTGTATTTATATATATATATATATAAATAAATAAAATTTTATTCACAAATATATATATATATATATATATATACACATACATAACCCTTACTGCAATAGCTGTTAAGATATATAAGGCACTTCTCCTTAACTGCATCAGACCTGAAATAGAAAAATCCTTAGAAAAAACAAAACGGATTCCACAGAAATCGGTCTACAACCTCTCAGATCTTGACTATTTGTTGAATCATAGAAGTGGTCTGAGCAAAGAATCTTGAGGCAACCCTACTATTTGTAGACTTCTCCAAGGCATTTGATTCCATACACAGAGGGAAAATGGAGCAAATACTACTAGCATAGAAACAGTTACCGCCATAATGATGCTCTATCAAAACACCAAAGCCATGGTACGCTCATCTGACAATGACACTGATTTCTTTGACATTGTCGCTGGAGTCCTACAAGGAGATACACTAGCGCCATATATATTTATAATATGCCTAGATTACATACTTCGAAACATCATTAGATCCTATAAAGAGAAAAAGGCCTCACACTAAAAAAAGGCAGAAGCAGGCGATATCCTGCACAGACCATTACGGATGCGACTATGCAGATGATCTGGCACTTCTTGCAAATACACCTGCACAAGCCGAATTCTTGCTACACAGCATAGAAAAGGCAGCACGGAACATTATCCTATACATGAACTCCGATAAAACTGAGTTCATATGTTTTAGAAATGAAGGAGACATCTCCATACTCAATGGTAAACTTGTAAACTCTGTGAAACAATTCACGTACCAAGGTAGTACTATCTCATCAACAGAAATTGACGTTAATGCATGCATAGGAAAGGCATGGGATGCTTTAAACAGATTGTCAGTGATATGGAAATCCGATCTCAATGAGAGTTTAAAGCAAAAATTCTTCCAAGCCATAGTTTTATCAGTGCTACTGTACGGCTGCACTACTTGGACCCTAACGAAGTGCCTAGAGAATAAACTAGATGGGAGCTGCAAAAGAATGCTGCATGCAATCTTAACAAAGATATGGAAGCAAAACCCCATGAGAAAGAAACTGTATGGCCGCCTGCCTCATATCAAACAAACCATCTATGTGAGGCGAACAAGACAAGCTGGCCACTGCTGGAGAAGCAAGGATGAACTCTTTAGTGACATTCTTCTGTGGAAGCCATCACATGGGCACGCATGAGTAGGCCATCAGGCAAAGATGTATATAGACCAACTCAGCGCGGACACTGGATGCTGCACAGAGGACCTCCTAGGTGCAATGAATGATAGGGACGTTTGGCGAGAGATTGTCATGGATATCAGTGCTGCCTGTGCAACATGATGATGATGTTTCATATATATATATATATATATATATATATACACACACACACCCTTCCGCATGAGCTGAATGTGACACAAGGTCAATTTCTTAAGCGGAGTTCAACAGGTTTGAATTCAGAGTTTTCCTTCTTATATATATATATGTGTGTGTGTATGTGTGTGTGTGTGTTGAGGCACAAGCTATGATATTTATTCGTTATATGCAATGAACACGGTGAACCAAGTTCAAATTCTGGATGAGGTTGTCTGCATTTCATATCATGCAATTACTCTTGGAAAGGTATCAATCCAACTATTCTCTCTCCATATATGAGTAAATAGTAGGGCTGACAACCAGTCTAGATGAGAGAAAACTCTGAATTGAAACCTGTTAAACTTCACTTAATAAATTGACCATGTATTGCATCCTACTTGTGCCAAGGGATTAGTGTACATTTGTGTATGTGTGTGAGGGAGGGGGGATAATGGATATCAGTGCAGAAAATGAAATTGGCAAGCCAAGTTCAAATCTTGGTTGAGGTTATTTGTATTCACTTTATATGGAAAATCATGAATCATCTCATCTTCATCCTGAGGTAAAATAAATAAATAGTTGGTCTAGAAGAAAGACAACTCTTAATTCAAATCATCATTCATAGCATAGTGTGGCCAGTAAGCACATATATATATGTGTGTGTGTGTGTATGCATATATATGTATATGTATTTATGCATATTAACAAATATATGTATATAAATATATGTACATATATGTATATGTATTTTTGCATATTAACATATATATGTATATATATGTGTGTGTATATATGTATATATATGCATATTCATATATATTATATATATATATATATATGCATGTGTGTACATATATATATATACATATTTACCAACCTCTCCGCATGAGTAAAATGTGACACAAGGTCAATTTCTTTAGTGCAGTTTAGTAGGTTTGAATTCAGAGTTTTCCTTTTCCTAGAGTGGTTACCTAACAAACATTAAAGAGCCCAGTCTTCCCTATTATTTACCCATAGTTGTATTGATAATGTTCATTTCCTATGATGATGACCATTACACCATACATCTCCACAATATATACTTATATATATATATATATATATATATATATATATATATGTGTGTGTATGTGTGTGTGTGTGTGTGTGTGTGTGTCTATACATATATATTATGTATTTACACACATGTATAAGTATACATAAATGTGTGTATATGTATGTATGTATATATATATATATATATATATATATATATATATATATACACTTACACTCGTTTATGTATATATATATATAGAGAGAGAGAGATAGAGAGATCTCATATATATATATATATACCAAAAGGATGAGACAAATAAGAATATTTCTTTGTTATTATTTTTGGTCCTCAGGTATTTTCGCTTTTAAGTCATTGTCATGAGAAAAGTTTATATGAAGAAAGTTTTATTTTTTGAAAGCTTTAAAACAATGGATATGCAAATTTAAAAAAAAACAACAAAAATGAACCGTGACGTAACTTCCGGTTTTGCGCTCTACTGAACTTTGTTTTATTCAGTACCGTTCTTGAACTTTTTGTACACAATAATTGTTCTTGTCGTCTGTATATTTTCAATCCTTCAACATCATGTCTGAAGATTGTGTTTTGATAACCTATGAAACTGCCAGTCACAGAACAAAAAGAATACAGTGAGGTAACAATACTTTATTTTTTATCAACTTGTTTGCCGACATTTGAGCTCGTTTTCATCGATTCAATGTTTTTTTATTGAAACGATTTTTTTTCGCATATTTTTTCTTTTTCTTTAATAAACTCAGAAATTAAATTTGTTTAGCACTCTTTTTTGTTGCGACCTCACATTATTGATGAAATAAAATTAAAAGTTTTCTTATAAAAACGTTCCAACTCCCAATGAATGTAAGTTGTTACCTGTGGATAAAATTGAAAGCTTGCAGACGACAATACTATTTGCTTGGTGCATAATTATTGTGGCTTTTTTTTTTTTCTACAAACTTGTTGAAATAAGCCGCAATAATTATGCACCAACCCAATATTTTCATCTACGTTTGCAAAAAAAAAAAAAAACAAAAAAAAAAACGAATTCATCTAATTTCTAAACCTTCGGCTTCAAAAGTAATAATTCCCCCCCCCCATCTTCAACACGATGGTTTAGCTGAATTTTTAGAGGGATATGTTCAATATCGCTAAAAAAAAACACACATTTTAATAAAAAATTTAAAAAGTAAATTAAAAGAGCGATTTATTTAAGCAATCGAGTTTATTTAAACTTATCGAATAAATCATTTTGCCGGTTCCGGTTAAATATCCAATATACTTTTCGAGCTTATTTTACCGGTTTTAGTAAAATGTACCACTGTTTATTTTGCCTGCAAATATATTTGGAATATATTTCAAACTATCTAAAGGCTAAAAGATTAAAATGGTTGTTGACGAACAATCTGGGATAATCTAAAAGGTAATTGCTTAAAAAGTTGTTTTTGTGCAATTCTTTTTTAGACAAATTTTAAAACAATCTATCTAAATCTATTCTTAAAATGATACTTGACAAGAATTCATCTTGTTAGGTTAAGGTTTAGGGTTACAATTTTATGTTTTAACAACTGATATTAGAAAATGCCATTTTTCCACTTTGGATAAAATTAATGATAGTAAAATTTCATTTAATTTTTTTTTTAAATTGTAAAGATTCACGTTTGATCACAAAGTCATTAACAGTATGTATATTTTTCATTTAGAAAAATTTTTGTATCTTTATCCTTCACAAAATATAAATGAATATTAATAAACTTTTGTGTTAAATCTGTGTTATTTTTTACATTACTTGCATTCATGATGAAACAAAATATTTACAGGAAAGGTAAAATAAGCATAAAAGTAAGTTTGTCTATTTGACTAGAACCGGCTTAGTAGCCTCTTCCTAAAAATAAAAAAAATGAAGATTTCTAAAAGCGATATTAAACTTTTATTGATAACTTAACATTAATGTAAAAGCTGACTAATCCAATAAACTTTATAGTGTTACTCTATTACTTAAAGAAATTAACATTCGGACTAATACCTTTGGGAAAGACATGCACCCAGCTATGGGTTAAATGGTGTAACTACTAGGCTTGGGCATTAAATAACCCTCGAAAATTGATATCTTATTATAATGGAGATTGCGTGTTTTTCTGTCTGTAACCGAAACTATATTACTAATCGAGTCACAATTCCCTTGGTTATTTACATCACATTCTCCATGATTTTATTTTCATTCAAACGTCAATTATCAATAAAATTGTTTTACATTATTAATACTGTTGACCATATCTACATATTATTAACATGCAATTGTATTTATATATACAAAATATAGAGTTTTGCAGTGTGAAGGGTAGGCTAATTTGCATATTGGTATTAAAAATTTGATTTTAATAAATATGTGCTCAGTATTATTGATTTCTAATTGTTTGGTTTTATCTTAATGAATATGAGTAAAAATCTCTCCAATAAATCTTAAAAGAAATCTATTAACAATATTAACAGTAATTCTATTCTTTACTTCCTAATTTAACTAAATAGTTAAATTATGAAAATTTAGCAATGAAAGACGGAAGGGAAGAAAAAGCAAGTTTTAGTTGTCCCCCCTCTATTTCAAATCTTTTTATCAGCATCTTATTTATTTCCATTACCCTTTCTAAGTTAACATAATATTTTATTACATTAAAACTTAGATACTTGCACCCGGAGGGTGCATATATTTGCTAGTTTCATTAAAGAAATAAACGAAACCAATCCTACAGGTCGACTGAGCTTAGAAAGACTTTATGAATTTCTTTTTAATTTATGATATAAATAAATATTGGCTTGTTTTTTGTTTCTTTTTTTTTTTTCTAGCGTAAAAAATGTTGATTTCCTTGATGTTAATTTCTACATTTCAAAACGGAGTTAATTGGCTATCAATATTGTTATTTATATTAACATTAACTACAATCATCTACCAAATGTTTTTCATTACATCCATAAGCATATTTACTGTAGACTAGAAATACAAGGAAACTAACTAAACGGTTTTCAATAACGCTATAACTAGGAATGTATAAATTCACGTACCTATCAGTAAAGGGATCACACGAAATTCTTCCAAAAATCAACAAAAATAAAGTAATAACCCGATTTTAATTTTTTTCTCGATATATCAACACTCCACTTTGGCCCTTACTTAGGCTTAGATGGGCGGTCGGAAATGTACATTCAAACAATTGGCAGGTCACGTCAAGTCCTAGCACCTCTATGATTGTCCCGACCCTTTTGTCATTATGGTAATCCCCAACCCTTTTAATCATATATGTGCTAGAAGTCGGTGCCTGAGAGTCATAATGCGAATCTTATTGTCCTAGGTATGACATTAAACACTATCTGATGGTAAAGTTCCAGTTCTGGAACTCTGGGAATGTGGAGTACGCCTTCATTACCATTACTCCCAGTTACACTCTGACCTGGGGTGGTAGCACATATTAGTGTCCACTCTATGGGTTAAATAGAAAAAATGAGATAAAAAAAGAGGACCCATCAAGAATAAATAAAACAAAATCTGATGGTGAAGTTCCAGTTCTGGAACTGAGAGTATGGAGTACGCCTTCATTACCATTACTCCCAGTTCCACTCTGACTAGGGTGGTAGCGCTATTAGTGTCCATTCTAAGGGTTAAATAAAAAAAATGAGTACCCATCAAGAATAAATAAAACAAAATATCTTTGGTATGAAATAACCCAAAAATGGTTGACCTCCTGTAAAATCCAACCAACCAACTTCTTTGTTGACCATATTTTAAAAAAATCTATATCAAAGAGCTTGAATACATCAGCTTAATATCTATGTTATTAATGAATGTCAATAACTGCAATATTTTTCTACATGAAGGTTTTTAATAACACACCTCTGCTGTGTACATTTCTCATACTACCATTCAGCTGTTATCTGGGTTATTGACAGGAAGATTCAACATCTACTGCCATACCATTAATATCCTCATCTGATATCACAAGCTGATATATGTAGCATCGTGGCTTAGACAAACATCTGGTTGGCTTGTAGATGCAGCTTCTTAGATCATCACCTGTTTGCTGGACACAGAATCCGATGAAATTGCTGACTTTGTCTAGAAAACACATGTGGGAAGAAAAAATATCAGGCAACAAATTATAATGAATATCATTTTGTCAACAACAACTCTGAGTTAACTTAGACAGGTGTTGTGAATTGTCTCAGCAGGGACCCTGGCTACTTGAAACAGATCACTCAATAAGTCCCGGGACTGACATATAGATGGCGACACTAATAAAAAAATCCATGTGATTTTTATGAATTACTGACCTTCAAATGGCATGTGTCAAAATTTGAGCCCAATCAAATTATTAATTTACAAATAAGTTAAGTGAAGCTACTGTTTAGCAGGAACCCTGGCTAGCCTGACTACTGTCTGCCAGATGAAAATTTGTTGCTTTTATGTAGGTTTCATCCTTTTTGTTTTCTCAGATTGTCAAAAGGCTAACTAATAAAGTGTTGGTTACACTTGACCAGGTGTCAGCAAATTTTACTTGACTCAAGTACTGACACAGATGCCTCATATATGGTTACACAGTGCAGGTACCTAATGGTTATTGTCAAAGAAAATTGATTTGGTGAGCCAATCCCAAATTTTAGACAAGTCTTTGCATTTCAGTTTATTTTAATGCTCTTGGGAAAAGGCATGTATCTTTGCCTTCCCCTTGTTTATAGAATGTAACATTCTACTTTGGCCCTTACTTAGGCTAGACGGGCAGTTAGTGAGACCCCCTCTAATCAATCGACTGGTCATGTCAAGCTTTAGCACCTATATGATTGTCATAACCCTATTGCTCTTATGGCAAGCCCTAAAAGTTTTTATATGTGCTAGAAGGCTGTGGTTGAGGGCCTTAGTGTTCTGGGTATGATGTTAAACTGCATTAAATGAAGTTCTAATTCTAGAACTCTGGGTGATGTGGAGTATCCCTTTATTGCCATCTCACAGTTCCATTCTGACTCGGAGTGGTAGTACATGTTAGGGTTCCATCTATGGATTAAATAGATTAAAAAATGAGTATGAAAAATGTTTTTAAAAATTGAATTTGAAAAGAAAATGAATATCCAACAAGAATGAATAAAACAAAATGTCTTCAGCATAAAATAACCCAACAGGGGTTGACATGCCATAAAACTCAACCAACCAACTTATTTACAGATAATATAGTTTAGCAAAGTTTTCTTTAGACTTGTGAGAACAACATATATAGAAGGAAAATCTTGATAAAATATTAAAATGTAATTGGTAAAACGCTATTTTCTTTTCCCTGGATTTATCTGTTATAGTAACAATTACCCTTTGGGGCTGATATTTGGCAGTAACATTTATAGTTTTCTTTTGGTTTAAATTTTTAACAGGAAATAGAAATTGTTTAGAAAAGCAAAATAATTTGAAGGGATTTTGGACACTTATCTCCTAATCATGGTTCTGTCTATCAAATCATCTAGGATGAGCTTGGTTTCCATAAAACCATAGAGGGTGGATAATTTTGAATCTCCCTTATATATCCTGAGAAAGTTATTAAAATTGCTTTGAAATACAAGATGTTAAAAGAAAAGAATGTTAACATTTCTATGGAAGTTGCTTGATGATATTATGATTTTAAAGTCTCCACCTGTTTACCATCCCTGTCAACACATTATTGGAAGGTGGTCTCTTTAATATCAGTTCTGCTTTTTTCATAAAGGTATTTCCATAGAAGACCGTATTTTTTTTATTATGAAATATTTATTTTTTTCTTATTGGATATGACCTATAATCTTTATATATATATATACATATACAGTGATGCTGATAGTTTTTTTTTTTAATTTAGTGCATCCTGGGACACACACATTTGCTTTGAATGAGTTCCTGGGAAATTTGATGGGCCCCAACTAAAGTTTCTTAATAAATTGTTGGGTTTTTATTTATGATCTGGGAAAACAACTAAAGCCATCTAACTCCTACCTCATAGCCTATTCTGTGTAAGAAACTATTGAAATGTATTTACAGTTAGCTTGAAATGGTGAGGGAAGAAAGAAGGAAAACACCGGGAAGCATTGATATGATTTTACTGCGTCCTTTTAGATTTTTATGCGTCAGAGATGCAGGACACATACCTATCAGCATCTGTGTGTGTCTGTGTGTGTATGTATATATATATATATATATATATATATATATATATAGCTCTACTTATGAAGTATTGAGCAATGTTTAAGTTTTTACTTTTAATTCTATTATTTTCAAACGTGTGTGTGTGTGTGTGTAATATATATATATATATATATATATATAAAGATAATGGCTCTACTTAGGTGTCTAGCACTTTTTACAAATTAGCTTCTCCTAGCGGTTATATGAATATATATATATATCTTATATACATATATATACATATAAATTGTTTTTTCTTTTGGCCAAATACTATACCAATAGATTATTTTTTGTTGGTACGAATATCTTGGTCTTTTCTTTTTTTCAAATATTTTTTTCTTCCTGGTTGATGTTTGGTAGTATATTTTTACAATCAAACTCTCTGCCGGGTTTTTTCTCTCCGCAAGGATCTACCAACATGCTTGGTATATTTTATATATATATATATATATATATATATATATATATATATTTCGGGTTTTTTTTTTAAAACGAATGTTATAAAATTCCAACTGCAGTTTCTTGCCGGAGCAATTCTTCAGGGAATAATCACTTCTCCTAGTCATCTACTCTTATTAATATCTCGACTGTATCCATTCTCAAGTACGGAGGTGTACCACCCTACGTAATTCCAGAACCTACCAGGCTCAGTCTATGTTTATTCAAATGCCTACAATATAGCATAATGTATGTATGTATATATATATATATATATATATGGTCAATAAATCTGACAAAAAAGTTGAAATTAAGAATGAATCTAACATGATTTATTGTTTTTAAAATGATATTTGAATATGTTTAGATGAAGATACAAATCATCAATGAAACAGACACTGAATGCCGGTTGCTTTGGAGCTTTTTAAATTTGAAAATCTGTATTGGATATTAGTAAAAGACTATTATTAAAAGGTAATTATAATTTTATTGTGGTTCATGCATAATACTACAAAATACAAGAATATAATTAAAGAAAACATTGTTGTCTCTTCAGTCACGCTATTATATTTACTTTCAGACTAAGAAACCAAATAAAGAAACCATATTGTAATCACTCTGTTTTGTTTAATCAAATCTAATAAATCTCCATTTATTTGAAGGTAAAAAAGATTTTATAGGAATAGAATTTGTATTTCAGTAATTAAGTTTTCTTGTATTTCTTAACTGCATTTTTGATACCATTTTCCAATTTATTATATATATATATATATGAGGTTAAGTAAACAAACAAATGTATTTATTTTTATATGGCTTTAAACCGACAATTTTTGGAGGATATGAGCTTAATTGAAGTCATACCTAATTTTGAAAATTAATTAGTTAATAATTAATGAATTTAGGCGGGCATATATGTTCAAATGTAAGGCTAAACAAATCGAGAAAATGTCAATCCCTGAATGTACATTTCGACCTATTAGGTCTCATCAGCAAGGTTATAGACATGGAAGACTGCTCCGTGTGTGACTCGAAACCTCAACTGTCAAGCTGACGTGAAGTCTCTAACTGTTACACTAGCTTGCCATTCCCACATTCTTCGTTTGTTTTGAAACTTATTTATATTCCACTTTTTATTGACTTACTACACGGCAGTATGAGGTTACGTAAACAACCGTGTTTATTTTTATATGGCTTTAAGCCAACAATTTTTGGAGGATATGTGCTAAATTAGGTATGACTTCAATTAAGCATATATCCTCAAATATATATATATATATATATGATAAATCTCAGTCGGTATAGCACCTGCCGAGAAATTTCAAGTGTCCTGGTTTTATATCATTCTCTCAAATTCAGCACATGAGTAGCACAAATTGGGTAATTGGATCTCTGTCATTAAGTGAGGAGCTGACGGTAGGTGTGGCGCTCCACTTCAGAAAAAAATCTCCCTGGTATAGTGCTAGTGAAAAAGGAATAGACTCCCTCACTATTTGGCTGATAGCGACAATAGGCCTCTCCACCACCAACAACTTTATATATATATATATATATATATATATACTACATTTATGAAAAAGTGTGCATGAATATTTTAAAAGTTAATGTATACATACTTCTGTATCCATATATACTATATGCATATATGTTTCTGTAAAGGCACATATTCAAGTTTGCATATATGACTGCAGGTGTGATTGTGCTTGAACATTAACCTGTATGTGTGCATATTTATAAACATATACAGGAATATAATCATATATGTACATTGCCATATGCGTATCTGTAGACCAGTGTATGTGTACAAATAGGCACAGAAATATTCTTATGAAAAAAAGATGAATTTTGTTTCCTTTCAAATTGTGTATACATTGTGAATAATTCATTCATATTTTCAAGCTTTAAGAATTAATGTTCATCTCTTAGTATAGATTAGGCCGGTCTCTGAATTTTTGTATACTATGGGAATTCAAATTTTGCTTTTAAACTACATTTTTTTTATACATAAAAAAATTTTAAAAATAACTTTAGGCAAAATATGACACTAGTGACAAATTATCCCCAATTCATCTTTTTTTAAATGTTTTTATGAATTCATTTAGTTTATAAATTTTTTTTATTCACCTGTTCTTTTTAAAGTACTTTTCCATGATTTTTTTTTAATACAAGAATAAGACTTGCTACTTGTATACATTTCATTTTAATTCTCATATCAACTTCATTTTGTACACATAAGTTGAAAGTTTTTCCTCTTGTTGTTGTTATATAAAAATGGTACATTTCTGTTGATATGATGGAGCATCATGGGAAGAGAGGGGAAAAAAAAACTATGAAAATAAAAATGGAGACAATGGTTTTTCTGTCTCCCTTACTTGTGCAGTTTAGGTGATAAAAAAGGGGAAAAATAAAAGAAAAAAAGGAAAGAAGAGCAAAGATAATGTCAGTAAATTCACAAGAAAATGGTTCCAAGAAATTCTGAATCAGTGTTTATTTATTTATTTTGATTTTTTTCTTTCTTTGTGGCAAGCAAATTGTAACATTCAGTTTGGACAGGCCAGTATTGTAAGGGAGGGATGAATGAAAAGAGAAAACAGCAACAATAACAAACAAAATCTGATCCACAGTCATATTCCAAACATACAATGAACGAAACAGACAACACAAATAAACAAATGCAGATAAAAACAAATGGAAGAAAATGACAATATTTTAGTATATTACAGTTTTTACTCAAAAAGAAAACATGGCCGCCGAATGCACTTTTAGCTTTTATCCTTTATTGTCATTAGAAAAAATGAATATGCTCTCCAAGTGACACTTTGCCTTCTTTAGTAACTACTAAATTCTCTTAAATCCACTTGTCGACAAGATAGGCAAATGGACAGATAGATGGACAGAATTCTGACAAAACTAACTAATAATAATACAAAGGGTTCACCAGAAAATAGAAAAAACACTGTATGAGATTTATGTACTTTTTCAAGTAAAAATATGACTGTGCTTCCAGTCAAAGACAGTATATGTTACTTTTTCAATAATATAGCTTTAATGAGCAGGTTTCTTGTATTTTACTGCCTGGCATTGTGGGAAAAGCAGTAGAAAGCCCTTTTTTTTCTCTAACTATAAAAACAGGCGACTGCTGGGCTTGCAAATAACATGGAACTAAGAAAAAAAATGTTTTCAAATTGGAGAATTATTCATAAGACATTAAGTACCATTTACACAAATAGATAGTGTCCTTAACCCTCTCAAAAGATCATCTTTGGTTAGCATTGCAATTGCTGGCACCAAGCCTTTCAAAAGAAGCTGGAGAGAGAAAAAGAAAAATAAAGAAAAAATATCTTAATTCTAGAAAAGTAAGAAAGCTAGTTCCATTGAGAAGATGTTGAGTTGCCTAAAGATGAAAATACAACGTTAGGTGACCAAAGATTTCTTCAGATAATTAAATAGCTGGTTTGTAGATAGCAGGTTTCTCTGAGGCAAAAGCAGGGATTTGAGTTTGTGTCTCTATGGAAGGTTATTATTTATTCTTGTTTCTGATTGTGTTGTTATTCCATGTTGTAGCAGTGATGTTGTGCATACTGGGACCCACATATTTGCCTTGAATGAGTCCCTGGGAAAATTTATGGGTCCCAACTAAAGCTGTCTAACTACTACCTTGTAACCTATCCTGTGGAATTCATTTCTTAGAAACTATTGAAATGTACTTACAGTTCTTGAAAAGGTGAGGGAAGAAAAAAGAAAAACATTGCGATGCATCGATATGATTTTACTGCGTCCTTTTAGATTTTTGCACATGGGGGATGCAGGATGTGTACCTTTCAGCATCTCTGTTGTAGAAATGACATGATTTGCAAAAAAAAAAAAAAAATTGAAATAGGAAAATGGCACAGAATATTGATCAGAATTATTGATAATAGATTGCGTAAAAAAAAAAAAAATTTAATTATTTTTTTTTACATGTTTTACTGGCATATTCTCTAGCCTTTTTCAGGTGTAATATGCACCTTTTGGACTAAGACCTTGAAAAAGTATTAATCCCCTTATCTCCACTAGATATGGGTTAAATAGTACCACTACTGTTCTTCTATAAAGATGGGTTTGACATTAGATAAGCCATGAAGTTTAATATGCCCTTAAACAAAAGAACAAACCAATGTAGGAAATGGGCTTGTTGAGCAAGGATGTGTTTCATTTCATATTAATGTCCTTGAGAAATACATAAATCGTCAATTCTTCCCCAAGCTATTGGCTTATGATCAAGTCATGCTGAAATTACCAAAGTTAAGCAGCAATGAGCCTGTTTAATACTTAGATGGGTGACCATGTAAGCAACCTGATATCAAAATGGCTTGATTTGACCCTAAATGACCTGAAAAGTTTGCCATAAAACAACTAGACTATATATCAAATGGCTCTTTAACCTTGATATGGCAATCAGTCTATGAGGGAAAAACTCTGAATTCAAAACCTGAGGTATGTTGTACCCTGGTATACTATTTTTTTTGTTTGTTATCAGCTCATCTAAAAAGTGTGGTTGCTTCTACACTTTCACCACTATAAACAAATTATCAGTTATTTTTACTTTACTCCTAGGAAGTATCTCGTTGGGGAACAAGGGTTAACAAGTTAGTCTTGCAGATCAATTATTTTTGAGTAGTGAGTTTGATCCTCACTAGGTGCCCCATACTTGAGGCCTTCTATCACAACAAAGTTAAGTTTAGTAAATAACTAGGCAAGTTGTAATGCAATGGTTACCAAGCTTGTCTCATAAATCAGTTATTACTAAGTAGTGAGGTTGATACTCACTGTGTGCTAAGTCTAAGTCATACTTAGTTTTAAGGGCACTCCCTTGTGATGTAATGGATGACAAGCTAATCTCACAAATCAATTATTACTAAGTAATGAGTTTGATCTTTACTTAGTGCCCATGACTTGTGCCAAATCTAAACTATGCTTAGTAAATAACTACTACATTTGTAGGTGCATGATGTAATGGTTAGAGTCGTAGGAAATGGACTTGTCGATCAGAGTCAAATTGTAGACGAAGCTACAGTTCACATAGCGCTAATACCCTTGGAAAAGGTATGAATCTAACTACTCTCCCTCCTGCTATGGGTAAATAGTAGGGCAGACTGGGCTCTTTAACTTGGTTAGGCATCCAGTCTAGGAGGAGGAAAAATCTGAATTCAAACCTGTTAAATCCGCTTAGTGTATTCACTACTAGAATAGGCTCAGTCCTAATTAGGATCTATTTCACTAATGTAAGAGCAGTTTGATTTACTGGACACACTTAATAAATAAAAAGCATCTCATAATGATGTAACAAGTTAGTTTTTGAATAGCAAGTTCAATCTTCACTGTGAGCAAAATAAAGTGTCAATAATCCTATGTTTTACATCTTTAACCAAACTGATGAGCACTAGTTCAAAATCAGAGAGCCTTAAAAATGCAACTTAATGAAGAGAGAAACTATTGTTCTAATTTCTTTGTATTGTAAAGCAAAAATGATATCAAATAAAAATGTTTAATTGAATAAGCTGAACAAATTACCATAGTTCTTGCAGGATGCTAGGATTCTCTACCTGAGAGGATTACCAAAGGATTCAAATCGGAGGACTCTTTACCTAGAATCAACTGGCCAACGATGGCCCTTAAAAACTTAACAGTTCTTGAAGAAGAGTGTCATAGAATCTTGAAACCCATCAAGAAATCGTTTGAAAATCCAAACCAAAATGAACTTTTGAATCTGATTTAAACATGTTGATCTGATTTCCAAAACAATCAGAACGTTTATGTATTTTGAAAACTCTGTAAAAGTTCAGATTATAAATAAATGGAATACAGAATTGGAGTAATTTTTAAAAAAAATCATTATTATAAATTCTTTTGTTTTCACCTTTTACATATAACACACTAGACTTTTCCTGTCTCAGATCTTTTTCCTGCAATTTTAAATCCTCCAATATAAATTGGTTGAAGTTTGGTCTGTGAAATCAATAAGACAGAAAAGAACTTGCACCAAGATGACCCCTATTTGATAGATTCATTATTCAAGAAGTAATTTGTGCTTGCTGTCAACTACTTTTTAAATGGTCATACACAGTTCCAAAAACATAATATGATTATACTTTTCTTTTTTTATTTATTTTTTCATGATAACATTTTACTTTGTCACATTGTTGAATTGTTGATTATATATATATAATATATATATATATATATAATTTTCCAAAAGTTATCTTATGTGAGAATGACTCTAAGAGTAACACCTCCAATTTATTTTTAAAAAATACAAGATAGAGAGAATTCAATAACTGTTGGATTTAGTTGGTTGTTTTACAGCATATCAATCTTTTTGGGGGGTCTGTTAAAATTCTGGTCACCATTTTAGGTGTTTAGTTCTTTTGTTGGTAAATCCAAGTGAGTATTGAGTTTGGGTTCAGTTGGTTAATCCTTGTAATCCCATTCTGTAGTGTTCCTTGAAATCTTTGGTAGAAGAGTGTAGTATCAGTCAATGTCCTTCTAATCCCATTCTGTAGTGTTTCTTGAAATCTTTGGTAGAAAAGAGTGTAGTATCAGTAGATGTCCTTCTAATCCCATTCTGTAGTGTTTCTTGAAATCTTTGGTAGAAAAGAGTGTAGTATCAGTCAATGTCCTTCTGGCAGAAAGGCCAATTAGCAATTGATTCAAGGACAGCTAATAACGATCTTAAATGCTTTTCTATGTTCGTTTTTAATTGGTCAATTTTTACCAAGAGTTCCTGCACCTGTTGGGTAAGTTCATAAATAGGAGTGGTGATTTGGCATACATCTTATACTTAGATCACCAAACAGGGTCATTTAATGCTGAATCAGGTCATTTTGATAAACAAAGGACTCTGGTTGCTCGCAGTAACTGCTGTTGCTTAAATGGTCACATAATTAAGTACTGAACAGGCTCATCACTGCTTAACTTTGGTGATCCAATGGTAATTGGTGCTCTCAGCTTGACTAATAAGTTTGATTGATGGATTCATCTTAATGGTATTTTAGCTTGTCCTGGTGTTGTTTTATGCATAAATATTTACATACATTTATATTTACATTTTTTGTGTACCTAAAGTAGAGTTATATAGCATCAAGTATTCCTATCTAATATAATTAACTTGCAAACAGATCTATTTAACAAATAGATGGACCTTAACAGGTAATACTACTCTGGGGCAGAGTTCCTCACCACTGCATGCAGTTTAGTGTCATAGCCAGGAAACATTTAATAGTGTCATAGCCAGGAAACATTTGTCACATTTTCTCCAATAATGAAAAAAGAAACTGCTTCTCAAGAATTATAGTTATAGTATCCATCAGTCTTTCAGTATTTGCTCCCAGCAAATTTGAAGGCAGGGATATAGTGTTCCTATGACAATCAGTGTAATGACAAACGATAACACTGATAGACTTTGAAAAGCTTTATTCTACTTAGAATAATTGGTACACTTATTAAGAGTTTATATAGTCTAGTATTCCTAGAGAGTTCTCAAAAGGGGAGGTACTCATAAAGTTTGGGAGGTAACTCTCAATTTCTTATTACACTCATTTGTCTTTATTTTTGTTCAAGCAACTTATGTGATGACATGTGTGATGCCAAGTTGAATTACCTATTTCAGACCACATTGGTGTTATGGAGCGACTGGGGAAGAGAATTCCTTCATGGAAAACTGCTGGTTTTCCATACAATCATACCCTACCTTTTTTTTTTTTTTTTTTTAATAAAAAATTCCAACTATTTTGCAGACACATTATTTTTTATCATATATATATATATTATATATATGTATGTGTGTGTATTTGGGCAGCATTCTTTCATTTATACATCTAGAATTAAACAAAAGACACATATCCTGTTTTTGGTGGACTAATCCACAAATTCGACCCAAATATTAAAAAGTTGGCCAGAAAACTCGAAAAGATCAAAAATAAAATTGTTAAACAGGAGATGTCTTTTGTGTAATTCTACATGTATATATATATATATATATATATATATATATATATATACTAGAAAAAAAATGACATATTGAGTCACCTGTTGAGCTCTGAGTAAATAATTGTGATCAAAAAGAAAGTTAGTTTGCAAAAGGAATTAATTTTTTCTTTTAAATATGACCGGAGAATAGAAAATTACATTAAAATCATTTTGTCGAAATTTGCAATTAAGTAAAAAAACTGACCCATCTTATATATAAGCCAGCCATTAGCTGCTTAGAATTAACATACAACTAAGTTTGTCTACTGCCTCACTCTTCAATTTCTCTCTTTGTTCTCACAGAAAACTAACATATTTTAGTAGTAGTTAATCAAGATATATATAGAGAGATGGAAAGTGACAGACAGAATGTGAAATGAGTGATTCTTTGACTTAATTGCAAATTACAACTCATTAGAAAACAAATAAAATGGAATTTTTTTTCGAACATAACTTCATCCCAAAACTAAGGAATATTTTGGAATGTATTTTGTGTCATTAAACTAAATAGGAAAAAAGCCTTTAGCAAAGAATCATAGATTTAATCAGCTTTAGTATGATTATATATATATATATATATATATATATATATTTAAAATGGATTGACATGCCAAAAAATACAACAAACAATACTAAAAACATTAATCTTGATCAAAGGGAAATATTAAAATCATATTCATATTATTGATGTTAATTTGAAATGGACTTTATATTCTCCATTTATTTTCTCCAGTCCTCCTCTTATACATCCTCCTATTATTTTCTGATCTAAATTAAAAGGAAAAAACACAATGTACAATTCAGGTGTTGATATGATATAATGCATGGGCAGTGATGGGTACTCATGCTAGTAGCATAGAATAAATATTAAATATAAAAAAATAATATTTTCCAACTACAACTCTGGTTTCTTGAATGTCATTCCTAAGATAGACAACAAAATGGAGTAAATATGGAAGTAATTATTTTCCCATTTAAATATTTTCATTTTAAACAAAATTATTTTCCCATTTAAATGAAATAATTATTTTCTCATTTAAATATGTTTATAATAACTTTGTGGGTTTTTATATTTAATACTTATAGTGCATCTGCATGTGTGTGTCTCTGTGCATGTATGTATATATATATATATATATATATATATATATATATATATGATTTTGCATATTAAACACTATTTTATATATATAGTATCTATACATTTGAATTTGTATATTAGATATGGACAAACCTGTATATGTATGTATATATACATATACACATTATTATTTATATATATATATATATATATATATATATATATACATTATTTTTGTTAACATGGCTTTAGGGCCATAAGAATGAGAGCTTGAATTTTCTTCATTAAAATCCTCTGATTCGGATGGACAGATGGTAGGTCATCTAAAATGAAATATCATGTTCATATTTCAAAACTGACACCCCCATCAGGCAAGCCTCGACTTGTGAGGCGAGTGTGTGGACACCCAACATCACTAAAAACAAGAACTGTCAAGGGGAGGATGAACTCCAGGGGAGCTAACGGCCATCCATACCAATAGTAGTAGGATAGGTACTTACTTCCAAAAATCTCCTATACAACCTGGCAATAGGGTGCAAGCACCGGGGCTTCTGGGGAGACTTGCCTCTCATGAAGTGACTCAATACTTTCTGAGAGAGCACCCTGCTGCAGCTCAGCAGTCCAGTCTTCTCAGACTTTCCCTGCCACTGGATGAACTGCCAAGACAGTGAACCAAGGTCTGCTGACATTGATGACCACCTGGCACTCTGTCATACCTGACCTTTTGACCAACCACTGAAACTAGTGTGATGCTTTTACTTACTGAAAGCCAAGAATTCCATATACAGGACAGTGATGCTGATAGGTATGCATCCTGCATTCCTGATGCACAAAAATCTAAAAGGACACGGTAAAATCATATCCATACATCCCAGTGTTTTTCTTTTTCTTCCCTCACTATTTCCAGCTAACTGTAAACACATTTCAGTAGTTTCTTAGAAATGAATTACACAGGATAGGTTACAAGGTATGGATTAGACAGTTTTAGCTGTTTTCCCAGATCATAAATAAAATCCTACAATTCATTAAGAAACTTTAGTTGGGACCCATCAAATTTCCCAGGGACTCATTCAAAGCAAATATGTGCGTCCCCAGGACACACTAAATAAAAAAGCTATCAGCATCTCTGACAAGGTATAATCCCCCCCCCCACAAAAGTCACCTTTGGATATTTTTCTGTGTAGTATTTCCTTTTTCTTTCCTTTATATCTTTATGATAAAAACAGAATGGTCGATTATTTAGCTGAGGTGACGACACTCATAAGAAATAAGAATTTGGTGGATAAGTGACACCAGATAATCAGGAATTACATTTTTGCATTTCATTTTGGATGATTTACATGGTCTCATTTTTAACCAAAATGATAAATGTTGGAAGATTCAGGCATAAGCATATTAATATATATATATATATATATATATATATATATATATATATAATCATGTAACCTTGTGTGCTTTACTTTCATTGGACCAAAGTTAACATTGATGCATTATATTGACTTGTATCATTTAAAATCATGGCATCTTGCTGAATATTATACAATACACAGTATGAAGAGATTCATTGTCATATGTTTTAGTTATTGACTAAGATTAGAACAAAACTATGATTGTAGTGACCCAAATGTGTATTAAAAACACTACTTGAGTCTCCTGCTGTGTAAGGGGGTTGTTTTGTTATTTTAATTCTCGTTTACTTCATTTCATTTTGATCCCTAACCTTTTGAACTCTTCTGCTTTGGTCAGTTTCTGAAGCTCAGATCAACATGCAAAACAGTAACAATGATAACAATGACAAAATGAGGATGATGAAACTAAAAACTGGTCAACTAAACAATTTGAGGATTGCTATATTGACCTAAAGGTAAATCCATACACAATTGGATTCTTCTCTCTCCCTCATTTCCTCTGACTTTCACTTTCACTTTCCTCAACTAATCATTTTTCTTGATGTTCTCATAATTTCTCCTCCTCTTCCCCGCTCCCCTAACATTTGCCAATCTTTGATTAGAAGAAAGAAAACTAAGATTATTCTGGGCCCTGTGCCAAGAAATTCAGGTCGATGGATCAAGTATTAAGTTATTTCTTTGACTTGAGCGGAGTTCATAGCTTGGGGTGATTGAACCTTCAATTTGAGCTGCCTTTTGTCAGTGACATTGAATGAAAGCAGACAGGCCAAATGCTGAGGAATGTTTTTAATTGGATACCAGAAAATACGAGAATGAGAAAGAGGAAGCGAAAAAGAGCTTAAATCCAAACTTATAGATTCTTTTTTCCTTCACCGCTACCTTTTGTTAAAAAGCTCATTTTTGAAGGCCTTCAATCAGTCGAAATCTTATCTGACCCTGTTGTTAATCATATACCAGTGTTCCTGTTGTTGGCACTCCAATAAACATTGTGATTATTATCCCCCACCCGAACCCCTTTGTCTTCATTCTTAAATCAGATGTCCAGAAGGTCATTATTTGGAGATCCTTTCTTCTCTTACTCCTTCTACCCTTATCATCATCATCATCATTTCTGCCATCATCATCATTGTTATCCAAATTAGCATGGCCTGTGTTGTTGTCATTCCTGACGATATGCCTTTTCATGTGGTCAATAATAATTATCATTATCACTGCAATGTCGACAGAATAAAAGGTGCCAATAGTGCAGTCGTAGAAAAAGACAAACTGATCTGAAGTCAATATTGTCAATGCTGAGAAGATAATGGTTACTTTCATATCATTCTTTCCTTCCTTATTTTGTGGATAACATTTTTCAAACCATGACAGCATTGACCAACCTCTTGACTTGAATACCAGTTTTATATATCTTCCGATATTCTATTATTTTTGATCCAATGATAATAGATATGACCAGACTGAGACAGATACAAAATCCGACTGAAATAAATGGATATATGAATAGAATGAGATAGATAAATGGGTGGATGTTTTTAAATGATAATCTAATCTAGGCTTTTTAATTACTGGTTCCAATATTGTATTCATCCCTATACTTGGTCTACATCCAATTATTCTCCATCCAGCTATGGAGTATGGCAGAGTGGGGTCTTTAACCTTGGTTAGCCAACTAGTCTAGGAGAAGAAAAACTGATTTGAAACCTGTCAAACTTTGTTTAAATATTGTCACATCCTACTTGTGCAGAGGGGTTGGTAAATAGCTATGTGTGTGTGTGTGTGTGAGAGAGAGAGAGAGAGAGAGAATATATATATATATATAGGGTGATTGGAAAGTAACTCCCTATTTTGAAAATCTTATACAGAAATGCTGATAGGTATGTATCCTGCATCCCTGATGCAGTAAAATCGTATTGATGCATTGCAGTGACTTTTTTCCCCTCACTATTTCAAGCTAACTGTAAATACATTTCAATAGTTTCTTAGAAACGAATTACACAGGATAGGTTACAAGGTAGGAGTTAGACAGCTTTAGTTGGGACCCATAAATTTACATGGAAATCATTCAAAGCAAATATATGTATCCCAGGACACACTAAATACAAAAGCTATCAGCATCACTGCTTATGATTTATTTCTGTATCATTGTTTTTACAAAATATGAATATAACTCACATCCTCATCTTCCCAGGGAGTTACTTTTCAATCACCCAGTGTGTGTGTGTGTGTGTGTGTGTGTATATATTATATATATATATATATATATATATATATATATATACATGTCATCTACATACACCGTGTTTCGATGTTTCACGTCTCTTCGGTGTGGCTAGACACAGCAAATACCTCTGAGCAGAAGTGAAAATTAACTGATTTTTCTTCAGCCCAATTCATTAACCTCTCAGCCATTTGACAGCTTCAATTAGGGGGTGGTGTTTAAACTATTAAATACATACATTTTGTTTATATATTTTACGATCACTAGAGATCCAGTCTATAAACAACAGATGATCATTGCTTTATGCTGGTAGTGAAAGTTGATTTAAGTCACTACTAGAGAGCTCTACCGGGTTTTGGGTGCATATATATATATATATATATATATTGTTTTGCAAATAAAAACAAAATCTGATAATTTTTAGAATGAATAGGATTTTAATAACCGGATAATAAACTAATTTGTACACAAGATAGTTGATATGAAAACTGATAAAATGCAACTGGACCATTTTGTAAAAGGCAGCACTTTTGATAACTGTCTTTCATCTACAGTAGATAACATGTTTGGACAATAATATTTGCTACGATCTAAACACTGTCACTATTCTGCCAGTCGTAATTGTTTTGAGATCACATAAAGAATTAACATTGCACTGAATAGCCTGCCTCATTACTTTTTGGACTTGACTGCCCTTGGAATTAATAATATCTTAAGAAGGGGATTTTGCCTTTTGTTTTGTTATTTGAGGGATTGTAAATAAATCAAGTTTTGTTTCTGCATCCAACAAAAACGCCTTCAGAATTTCTTTGATTTATGGCACCGTAATGTCTTTCAAATGCTAATGGCTTTGATTCTTTGGAAGTCATCTTGCTTATGAAATGCCCGGATTTCTTTCATTTAGAAATGGTGGCACGGCACTGTATCATCTTTTCAAATCCATTCCACATTAACCGCAGAAAACTGATCCTTAAGTTCACAATGCAGCCGCTCTTGTATTCCTTTTTGTTTCTTTTCTTTTGTTTTAGTTTTGTTCAATAAAGGAAAGAAAATATGTCATAATTCTCACCATGTGGTTATTATCAGTTTTATGAATCTGTTAACAGAAAGATTTTAAATGTTTTTCGACTTGGAAAATTTGGTGAGAATTCAATGCTGGATAAGTATAATTACTTATATATAAATATAAAGTGAATCTTATATATATATATATATATATATATATATATATACATTAATTTTTTTATTTTACAGAGAATATCATATTGGTTTAACTTTGACCATTTATAAATAATTTTGAATAAATGTTTAAGAATAATGTTACCAGAGACTACTAATGTAACTTACTAAAAGAAATAAAATAATAAAAGTAAAAACAAAAAATACATTACTAGATAAATTAAAATAGTAGTAAACAAATTATAATTTATAAAATATTAAATGCTATTGACATAATTTAAAATAATTATATGAATATAAATAATATAATATAGTTATACTATCTGACTATACCATTTAATATATATATATATACATATAAGTATAATTGTTAATAATTTATTACTGCACAAATTCCTCTGATAGTGTGCTATATTCATAAGTAAATAGTGCTCAATATCTTGGATAGAGCATGTATATCTAAGTTAGGTTAGTGTGAACATGAAGTCAACCGTGCTTTGTTATTGACAGTTTCTTGCCTATGCAATTCTCAAACCAAGTTCACTTGCTGACTCTGTGGCGAATTAAAAACATTCTGGTCTGAATCTTAACCTGCAATCTAAAAATTTTAATTACTTGATTTTTAAAGCTCATGCCACAGACTACTAAAAGATATTTACCAACCCCTCTGCACAAGTAGGATGTGATGCAAGTATAAAGTAGTCTGTGGCATGAGCTTTTGTCAGTATCAGCTGAACATCGAAGAAGTCTATCCCCTTTTTGTTAGTGCTAAACCATGGAGATGGGCTAATGGAATGCTGCACCTACCATCATCTACCAGATGTTTTACTGCACAGATAAGATTACTAAAGCTGTTCTACTCCTATACTGAGTTGATGAGACTGTATTGAACTTGGAACCTTGTATTTCATAAGCAGACCCTCCATCGATTTACCCATGCTAATTTTAATTAAATTAGTTTCTAATAAATTTGCTTTTTAGGAATTGACTTATATAAAAAAATGTTTCTATTTCAACTAAGTGTGCTTCTTCCATTGCATTGAGCATAATGCTTAAGGATGGAACCCTGGGCAGTCCATGACATGCAAATACCTCACTTTGACCCTTACTTAGGCTCGACACAATCGGCTGGTCACATAAAGGCCTAGCATCTATATAATTGTCCCAACCCTATTGCCCTTATGGCAGCCCCCAACCTTTTTTATCATATGTGCTAGAATGCAGTGGCTGAGGGTCTTTGTTTCATGGGTATGATGTTAAACTCTATCTGAAAGTTAAGTTCCAATTCTGGAGCTCTGAGGGAATGTGGAGTACCTCTTCATGACCATTACTACTAGGTTCACTCTGACCCGGAGGGGTAGTATCTGTTAGGGTCTCATTATGAGTTAAATAGATCCCAAATGAGTTTTTTTTTAAAATTGAGTACCCATCAAGAATTAATTATACAAAACATCTTTGGTATAAAATAACCCAACAAGGGTTGACATGCCTTAAAATAGACCCAAGCAAAGAACCATTGCATTGATTTGTTTTTAACAACAGGCCATTGTTGTTTAGATGACTGCCATTTTGGTAAATGGCATCGTTGTTTTGAGTAAAGTAATTTCTTAATGATTTGGTGACTGTTTGCACTGAAAAACTGTATCAAATGACACAAAAGATGTTTTAATACAAGTAAAGGTGATGATCTAAGGTAAAGAGGCATTAACATGAGGGTGGGGTGGAAGAGGTTGAGAGAAAAAATGTGATAGAAGCAAAAGTAATTGAGAGGTGTGAAGGAGGAGTGTGAGTGGGGAAAAAAAAAACTAGCAAGGTGTGATAGAAAGGAAGTTGCCTGTTGGAGAAAAGATATATGGAAAGATTGATAGAAAGTGTGAAAATGAAACAAAAAAAAAAAAATAGTACAAGTCTGTGTAGAGAGGAGTAATAAAATAAAGAGATGTAAGTATTTTATATGTTGCTTGAAGATTTGTGTATATTTGGGTTTTAGATTGATTGTGAAGGCTTATCATAAGGTGTACTAAGAAAAGGTAACGAGTATGTTGTTCATTTTCCAGTATTTTTTTATGTTCCCTTAATACTTCGGGTTTATACCATCTTCAGAAGACCGTGGTGCCCGTAAAGGTATTTTCATGGCTGTTTGTATAAATTAATGTTAGTGTAGAGATAGTAACTTGTTTTTCTGTATTTGTTTTTAATGTTTGAATGTATTAATATTCTAACATGTGGCATCATATTATGCTCAAAAATGGATGCTGGGTTTTAAATGTTGTTGTGACAAAATTCAAACGTATGAATTTTTTTTTTCATTTGTTTTTGATGTTTGAATGTATAAGTATTCTTACGTGCAGCTTCATATTGTTCTCTGATCATTAAAAAAGAGACATAAGGATGCTAGAGAAGGGAAGATGGATGAAAACAAAGGAAGAGGCAAGGGAATGAAATAAATAAAGAATACTTAAGGAAAGAAAAGAGATATCTTATTATAATGGAGATTGTGGGTTTGTCTGTAACCGAAACTATATCACTACTCAAATCACAATTCCCTTAGTTATTTACATCACATTCACCATGATGTTATTTCTATTTAAACCCCAATTATCAATAAAATTGTTTTACATTATTAATACTGTTGCCCATATCTACATACTAACAACATGTATTTATATATACAACAAAATAGCAGTTTACAGTGTGAACAGGGTGGTTAATTTGCATATTGATATTAAAATCTGATTTTAATAAATATGTGCTTAATATTATTGATTTCTAATTGTTTGGTTTTATCTTAATGAATATGTGCAAAAATGAATAAAATAAAAAAGATAAATCTTGAAAGAAATCAATTAACAAGAAGAAATAACTGTAATCTTATTCTTTACTTCCTAATTTAACTAAATAGTTAAATTAAGAAGATTTTAGCAATGAAAGACAGGAGTGATGGAAGAGAAAGTTTGTTCTTTTTTTTATTATACCCACCTCTATTTCAAATATTTTTATCTGCATTCTTATTTAGTTCCATTAGCATTTCTAATTTACTATGATATTCTATTATATTAAAACTTAAGTATATTAAGAGAGTGCATATATTTACTTAGTTTACATAAAGATGTTTTTAAAAAAAGTGATTAAAAAATAAAGTGATTAAAAAAGAAGAGGTAATAAGGATATGGAGCAGGAGGGGGTTACACAAGAAGGGGAAAAGGGGAGATAATCAGTGAAAGAGAAATGTGTAAAATAAAAAGATGGGATAAAGGATGAAGAAAGAAAAAATGAGGGGTGATAAATGATACTTAAGTATATTAAGCAAAAATCTGTCTGATTAATGATAGAAATGTCACTTTCATTCTTTATCTTTCCTTATCCTGTTTCACTCGCATTCTATCCCTCCTTATCTAGCAGTTTTACCTGATATATATATATATATATATATATATATATATATATATATAATTTTCTTTTCTCTCATTCTATCCTATGTATTGATTGCACACACTCTTTCTCTATTTCTATTCTTCCACATATCAGTTGTTCTTTGTCTCTCTCTCTCTCTCTCTCTCTCTCGTGTATCAATGACTCTTTCTTTCTTGTATCCATTGCTCTCTCTCTTTCTCTCTCTCTCCTTCCACGTATCAGTTGTTCTCCTCTCTCTCTCTCTCTCTTATCTCTCTCTCTCTCTCTCTCTCTCTCTCTTTCTTCTCTCATTCTGTCCTTCCATGTATTCTCTCTCTCTCTCTCTCTCTCATTCTTTCTATTTATAAATCACTATCAAATTATCAGTCTATATATCTTTCCTTTTCTTCCACATACTCATTGTCTATCTCTCTCTCTCTCTCTCTTCTCAATCTTTGTCAATCTTTCATTTCATTGATCTATTTTTTCTCTTCCTCATTCTACCTCTCTATATCCTTGTGTAATTGTTAGTAAGTTAGATTTGCAGGCTATTGGTAGTGAGTTTGATTCTTACTGGTTTAAGCTTAGTAAATAACTATATCAATTATCTATTTTTCTATATATCTCACTCACTCTCTTTCTCTGTTTATATATCAATCTTTATCAACTCTCATTTTCTGTCTATCTCCATTTTTTTCTATTTATTACTATCAAACTCTCTTATATGAGAATATGATGAAGTCCTTGGCTCAACTGAAAAGGGAATGTTTTATTTGTTTTTTTAATTTTTTTTATTTCAAAAATTTATTGCAATTTTTAAAATTCTTTTTATGTAGATTGGCAAAAGAAAGTTTAGAAACAATGTGTCAAGTGTGTTGATTGACAGATAAAAATATAGAATGGCATTCAATCTCTTTATATGACCAGTCTGTGACTATCGTTCAATTGATTATTTAGAAGATTTCAGTATCTCCTTATATCTCTTTTTCACTCACTTTCATTCTATCTCTTTTCTCTATATATCAGTCATTATATCATTCTTTCACTATTTAACTCTATTTTCATTTTCTCTCTTTATATATTTTCTAATTCTCTCACTCTTTATATATTTTCTCTCTCTTTCACTTTTTTTTCTGCCTTTAATTTTCTCTTGCACTCTTCCATTATCTCTCTCTCTCTCTGTGCATGTGCATGTGCACACACACACACAGAGTAAGAAAGAACAAACAGAATAAAATAAAAACAGCATTTATTTACAGATTTAGCTTCTTGCAATTGCAACTAACATCTTCCAACCAACAATCACTTTGTTTTATTCACTTATCTATATTTTATATATTTTTCCTTTTTACCAAATCCAAATTATTTATTTTGGGGTGAGGTTTCTCTTGTTCTTTTTTCTTTGTCTTCTGTACACTTTTTTCTTCTTTTTTTTTTCATTCTTCTTTTGTTTTTCACTTTATTTATTTATTTTTATTCCTTTTATTCATTCATTTATTTCATTTATTTCCATTATACTTTTTTCTTTTTTTTGTTGTTTTTGTTTAGCTGTTTGCAAATGTGTAACAAACAGGACTGGAATTGGTTAATCATGTTTTGGTAAAATTACACTGATGACACCTTCATCATTGCAATCTCTGTAACGTTCTCCAAGATGTACATTCTCTCACTCACTCAATCAGTTAAGTTCTCACTACCCTGCCCATTTCTCTAAAAGAAGTAAACAAAAAAGAAATCTTCACCTTGCTGTCATGAACATCATCTCAATTTCATCAGTCACCATTTTCTCATCATTGTTTTTATTTATTTTGTTTTTTATTTTCCTGATTTTTTTTTTTTTGGTGGGGGGGTTCTTTGGCACCATTTTTACCATTTTCAATCCCTTATTTTCAAGTGCTTTATAACTAAATATAGAAATCCTTTTGTTTTTGTATTGTTATTTCATTTTATCATTATCATTATTGTTTTTGTTTTACTTTCTAATTTTTTTTATTGTTGATTTCTATTTGCAAATATCAATTTTTTTTTCTCCAGTTAATACTTTCTCTCCTTTGATGTCACCAAAAACTTCATTTAGATTTTCCTTCTCCTTTTTTACCTTTTTTTTTCTTTTCAATTCCTTTTTGCTTTCTTTCCAATCTTCATTTTATTCATTTTATATGTTCATTTATTTATAATTATTTACTTTTTAGCAGTTGTCATCTTGCGTTTGTCTTACCACATTGCTAAATCTACAAATGTTGATTGCACCAGATTTTTTTTTCTTGAAGGGACAATTTTTTGGGGAGTGGTGGTGATGGGGGTGTAAAAAGGAGATTGAAAATGAAGAGATGATGATGGCATTGTTTCTTTTTTGGTTGTTTATAATTTTGATAATTATTTTTCTTTTTTCTTTTGTTTTTGTTTCCTGTTTATTTCTTAATTCATATAACCTTTTGGTCTTTGTATTTTTTGTTTTGTCTATTTTTGTAGGTAGATGGATAAGTTGTTATATCTTTATTTTAGCATTTTATATATTTTATTCTTTTGGTTTTTATATTGTTTTTTTTTGGGGGGGGTTAGTTTTTTTGTTTTTTAGGTAAATGGATATTTTTTTATGTCTTTGATTTATTTTATTCATTTTTGTATTTTTTTTTATATGGGTGGTTCTTGTGGAGTTTTAAAGAATTATTTCATAGGTGACTTAGAACAACAACAAAAATATAAAAAAACACCATCTCCCAAAAGAAAAAGTCATATATTCAGTCTTTGTCTTCTGTTTTCATTTTACCACTAAAATATGAAGAAAAGGAAAAATAAATGGATGAACAAATAAATACAGTAAATATATATAAAAGTTTATAAAATCTATAACAAACCTACTCCACTAAATAAATATGAGCAGATAATATCTCGATTATCATACAAGCATCATCACCATCTTAAGTAATTACTGTGATCTTTGATGTGGCTATGCTAATGTCATCATCACCATCAACTACCAACATTCTCACCACCACTATCAACAACAGCAAAAAAAACATCAAATCACCAACCACATTATCCCTCCAGCTATTATAGTAGGGCAGTCTGGGCTCATTAACCTTGGTTAGACAACCAGTCGAGGAGAAGGAAAATTCTCAATTCAAACCTGTTAAGAAATTGACATGTACATACTACTTGTGCAGAGGGCTTGGTAAACACAATGGTAACAGTCTGTGAAGCTAGCCATTACTCCTCTGAGATACATAATCAAGGATTTTATGTAAAGTGCTTGGTAAATATTGATATCCTTGATTTATTTTTTCAGATCAGCTTGAAGTTATGAGTGTAGATATCAATGTGTGACATTCTGTAAATTCTTTGTGGAGAATAGAACAGCAAAGATGGTAATCATCACCTCTACAATCAGTGAACATTGTACATTGATATTTTGGATAATTTTCTCAATCTATCAATAGAAATTGGTTTAGTGATGATATTGCAACTTGTCATTTAGCAAAGGGGATTAAATCTCAGGAAAGGCAAATAAAATCAGTTTGGATCTAAATACAATTGAAAATTTGTGGAAATATGAAAAAGAAAAATGGTCCATGAGAAAATGTATTAACTGTCATTTTAGAAAGTTTGAACCATTTTGATAAAGAATATTCCATGTCTTAAAGAATTAAAATTGTCATAAAAGTTTTCAAAATCAAGTATTCTGATTTTATTCAATGAATTCCATGTTTTTTTCCTCAGTATTGTGTTATTCTATAATCATTTTCTCTCCGTGTACTGAAAAAAAATACATGTTTATTAAACATTCATAAGTACATTGTTCATGTGAGTTGTCTATCTTTCCTTACCAAATATTCAGTGTTAGTGTATACATGGATGTTCTAATGTATTATGAGGGTTTAGTGTTGGTTTCAAACAAATAGCCACTAATTTTTATAGCATTAATTTAAATAATTTAATCTTAATTTGTTTCGGGTATATATATTTCTTGTAGCCAGAATATTCAGATGTTAAAAATGCTTTGCATATGATAATAACAATAATAATGCTTTAATAAAACAATGTCTATCTGAATATCTGAAAATCAATTAAATTATATAAATAATACTGGAGAACTGGCCAAAAGCAGAAAATAAGACTATCAATGCAATAAAATAGTTCAATTAAAAAATGCATTTAAAGATGGAGTAGGTGAAAAAAATTTTTAATAATTAATTTTAAAAAATCAATTTCCTGCATCCTATCATTTTTGACAGCAAAGAAGCACTAATTTATATATATATATATATATATATATATATATATATATATATATATAAGTATTTTACACATACATGCATCCATCTGTGCATAATCTTAGTATTATATTCTGTGTGGGACACTTTTTACCTAATAAGCTTATTCATTCACATATATGTATGGAGAAGACATTAATTTTTCCTTATCACATTGTTCAAATTCCCAGAGGATGGAATTTTCTTTAAAAAAAAACTTCTGGAATTATTTCTTTTTATTCTTTTATTGCTAAAGATTCTTTAAAGTTATCTGCTGCTGTTACATTCATTTCAGAGTTATCTGCCCTTCCTAATCTGTGACAAAGTTTTCACTAATCTCTCTTAACTGTCTCAGTGTTGTTAGCATTCTGACTTTTATATGGTTGACATTATTATCATTCCTGTGATTGGTCATATACATTATCATTATTATATTAGTCTTACCTTATCAACTCATTTTTCATTATTATTGATGCTATATATATATATATATATATATATATATATATATATGAGGGAGAGTCAAAAAGTAATGCCAGTTTGTTTAGGACAGATTTCATTTCCTCATCAGTGGAATATTGTTTGTTTCACGGAGACAAAGAGAGGGAAACATTATTCAGTGACAAGGAAGTGAAATCTGTAGTGAAGAAGTGGCACAAAGAACAGTCTACAGAATTTTATGGGGCAGGGATACATGCTCTTATTCAAAGGCGGAACATTGCTATTGAAAGAAACGGTGATTATGTGGAGAAGTAGGGATGTGATCCACAGAGGACGAGCTTTATTTTGATGTATGATACATGTTCCTATGTTGGTAATTATACCTGTCCTAAACAAAATGGCATTACTTTTTGATTCACCCTCGTAGTTTTGAATTGAGGATAAAGTCTGCTTTTTTTAAAATTTTAACTTTAGTTATCTATTACTGTTAATAATTATAATATAGTGATATTAATGAGATTGTTTTTATAATTATCTCTATCATCATCATCATCATCATCATATTCGTTCCACTTTCTAAAACATTGCTATCATCATTACTAGGGGCCAGTTTTGCTCTGTTGGTAGAGCACATGCCAAGGAATCACAAGGATACGTGTCCCTGCCAACTCAGTACATAAGTAGCACAGATTTAGTAATCTGATCTGTGTGATACTGTAGGGAGCTGACGAAAGGTGTGGTGCTCCACCTCAGCAAAAACAATCTCCCTGGTTTGGCAATAGCAAAAAGGAGATACACTCCCTCACTGTCTGGCTGATATCAACAATAGGCCACTCTGCCAACACTACTTACTATTATAATGGTTATGACATTGATACTACCATTATTATTATTATTATTATTTTCCATCATCCTTAAATGTATTCCTTTATAAGGTATTATGATAGTATAATGGTAAGGGCATCCCATCATGGTATAATGGTTAGCAAGCTAGTCTCACAGATCCATTATTACTGAATGGTGATTTTGATCCTTGCTGGATACCTTGTGACTGATGCTACCCGTGGTGAATTGATTGGGTAAATACTTACTACTATAATGGTGATGACACCAATACTACCATTATTATCATTCCACTATCATCATCATTAAATGTACACCTTATCATCGTTATCATACCCTACTACTACTACTACTACTACTGTTACATTATTTCTAAATTTCTTCTTTTTGCCTTGATTGTGTCTTTGGTCCAATCAATATAATTTATTTCTCAATTTCTTTTTGATTGCTTTTTATTATCCTTACTCTCTCTTGCTCTCCTAGAATAATTAAATCAAAAGAGTTTTTTTTTTTTTTTTTTACTCTCAGAAAAAACAAATTGAATCCTAGGATCAGAACTCCAGTGCCATTTATGGAGTTTTAGGTAATGTGGTATTCTGATTTGCTGCCCCCCCAAAAAAAAAATAAATAAAATAAAAGAATCTGTTCTCCAACCTCCATAAAAATTATCTTCTTAAATTATTTTTCCCCCCTTTTTAGAGTTAATGTGCATCTGTATAATTTTTATTCTTGTTGATTTTATTACAACTGAAGAGGAAAGGAGTTGTCAATATTCTGACATTAGGTAAGACAGGATATACAATGAAGTGAATGTTTATATTTAAGATCATTAAAATTTGATGGCCAGACCCTTATTTGATGGCCAGACCCCTTATTTGATATCTAGTGAAGTATTTAAATATTTGGTGTGGACAAAAGTTATCAGCACATTTTGATAGGAAAAAGTGGTTCAGACATGGGGAGAAATTTGATAGGCAAAGAGTTAATAAAGTCATGGTTTCTGACTTTCGCTCATAACATAATAGAACCTGTTAAATCTATATTACACTGATCCAATTTTGTTATGTATGTTAACATAATTCAACAAATACAGCTCATCATAATGAGATTTTAGTTAGCACAATAGAATTAAAATGCTTTAAGCCCTGTCAGCTGGGGCTTTAGAATACACCGACTGCACCTCTTCAGAGTGGTAAGACCCCCTTCCAAAATGTGTCCACCTGTTGGCCATGGTTGGCAACCCATGATGCTTAAGGACAGAATCCTGATGGATGAGCAGTCCATGACACGCAAAACTCCACTTCAGCCCTTACTTAGGCTAGACGGCTGGTCAGAGAGGGCCCCTCTGATCAATCAGCTGGTTACATCAAGCCCTTGCACCTATATGATTGTCCCAACCCTATTGCCCTTATGGCAACCTCCAACCCTTTTTATCAAATATATGCTAGAAGGTGGTGTTTGTTGGTCTTCATTTCCTGGGAATAACATTAAACTCTATCTGATGGTGAGGTTCCATTTCTGCAGATCTAGGGAATGTGGAGCCTCCCTTCATCACCATTTCTCCCAGGTCCACTATGGCCCGGAATGGTAGTACATATTAGGATCCCATCTATGGGTTAAATAGAAATATGTGTTGATAAAAATATTGAGTATCCATTAAGAATGAATTTATTTCAAAACTTTGTCAACATTCAATGACCAACTGAGGTTGATATGCAAATAAAACGAAACAAACAAAATGCTTTAAGTTAGAGAATAAATCAATTTTCAATTCAAATTGTTACTTAATAATGGTATTGATTTGTCTGCATCACACTCACCCCAAGAATAATAATGGTATTGATTTGTCTGCATCACACTCACCCAAGAATAATAATGGTATTGATTTGTCTGCATCACACTCACCCCAAGAATAATAATGGTATTGATTTGTCTGCATCACACTCAAATAATAATGGTATTGATTTGTCTGCATCACACTCACCCCAAGAATAATAATGGTATTGATTTGTCTGCATCACACTCACCCAAGAATAATAATGGTATTGATTTGTCTGCATCACACTCACCCCAAGAATAATAATTTCTTGTGGAGATAACTATCAAATGTGAATTTCTACTGCTTATTTATTTATTTGCAAATTGCAATTATAATATAAATTCTATAAATTGGCTGTGACTCAATATTGAACTTAATGGCTGCCAAAAGCATCCTTTAAGTGAGTCTTAATTAAAAGTGAGTTTGTTGTCGGAGAAAACAGTGAAATAATCAGAAGTTGGAACAAAAATAATTTGAAATAAACCTTTAATTATGTCATTAAGATACAAAACAAAGAAATCAATTAGAAGTTTATTTGGAATTAATTGAAACAGTAATTACAAGTGAAGTCATTTTGTATTTTCTATTAATGAGCCTGTTTTTTGTTGGTTGGTTGGTTGGTTGGTTTTATGGCATGTCAAACCTTGTGGAGTTAGTTCATGCTGAAATTTGAATTGGATATTTTAGTTTATTGGGTGACAGTCCACCAGGGGCAAAGCAGAATATTATTAACCCAACTAGCAAAAACATCCCTTCTTTCTTTGACTCGACATTCTTCTCAATCCGATTGATTGCAGGTTGTCTTTGAGTTAAACTACTGTTCTTCTAATAAGTTTTGGCATTAAATAACTCACTAAGGTTTGATATGCCATTAAACAAAGAAACGGAAACCAAAATTTGTTGTTCTAAAAGTTAAATTTCTAGCAAGTACTTTTTTCTTTTTTTAAAATAGAATTAAATTGTCAAGATAGTATACATATAGTATATATGTATACTATACTATACTATACAGTATATTGTCAAGATAGTATATATATTTTGGAGCTTATGTCTTACAATCTTGGCTTGTGGGATGTACTCCAAAGGTGCATATCTAATGGTGAAAACTATACGGAAAAGTAGCTTACCGATTTCCCCAACTATATTTATGTGCTTTTAGTATCTGTTGTATTTCCATAGAGAGAAATAATAGACATTACCATAGGTTGACTTGCTTTAGTTTATCTGTCTATTCTTTGAAAAAATCTTTTTCAGAATTAATCTAGGAGATTAAAAAAAGAATTTTGTGTTATCTGTCCAGACCAAACAAAAGATGACGGTAGTGGTGGTGGTAGGGTTTACATAGTGAATTTTCAGTGGGTTGACTTTTGAAATGTTTTTGGTTTGAAGATTAAAACTATCTATTTACCTCAGAACTGATTCTATTCAAATAAAGTCCTATTATTATTGGAATTTAACTCCTGCTTAATTATAATGAACTAAGCATCAGTTTTTGTACTTTGCTTACAGTAGGCTCTGTGGTGGGAGAGCCGCTGTGAGCAACTTAAAGGAGGCAGAGTTAATAGTACACATAATATTTGGGGGGGGGTTGAGTCTCCATTCAGTAGTTCATCAATAGTGATGATGTATATCTAATGGTGAACTAAATACCCAAACAGAGAAGATAAGTGTACCTGTGTACAACCAAGGGTATACTCTATAGAAAAAGGTAACTATCCATCAAATTTTAAGATGCTATCCAACAATAGAATGAATTGAGTAAAATATTGTTGACAAATGTTAGTGATGAAGAGGAGATTCAGTTGTCTGAAATAAACAATGGAAGCCATTTTGTGTTTCTGCTTCTGTGAAGAGGCAAGGACAAATAATAGAAATTTACTTAAAGCTTCCAAAATAAAAGTTAAAAAAAAAAAGAAATGATGTAATAGTTGAAGAATTTAGTGAATCAGGGCAAAACTAAGATTAATTATAACATTATTATTATGATTGTTTTGCCTGGAGGAAGAAATGCTTTTCATATTTCATGGAATTCAGTTGTTTTCATCAAAGACTAATCAAAGACTGGAAGGCTCAAGGCAAAAGGTGAAATAAGCAAAAGGTCATATTTGTACTTGGAGACTCCTGACATTTCTGGATGAGTAAAATCAACTGCAAGGCATTTTAGGCCAGAATGAATATATTTTAATTTCTGATATTATCAGATAAAATATTAATCACACCTTTACAATTTTTCTTGAGGGCTTAAATAATAAAGGCCTTCAATTCAGCAATGTGAACCTGAACCTCTTGACATTTTTCTTAATACATACATATGGAAAGTGTTCTGAGCCCAATGAATACATTTTAATACTTTTCATTCAACTACTCCAAATCTAAAATCTAACTTAACCTTTGCATTTATTGTATCTTGAATTAAAGAAAGGAAGATTTGTAAAACTAAGGCATAACCTAATAATAAAATTTATTCAGAATAATGAACGTTTTCATTGGTTTATTAATTATGAGATGATCTTCAAAACTGGTTGGTGACCACTTTAGCAACAGCAGGTACTGTAAGCAATCTGAGTCCTTTGTTTATAAAAAAATGACTTGAATTGGCATTAAATAACCACCAAAAAGTTGATATGCCATAAACAACTAACAAAGCTGGTCCACAATGATATCTATGCTTCTATTTAAGAAGAAAACCATTCTAATTAGCATTTCATAGTTAACAACTGTTCATGATGATATCAATATTTCTATTTTAGAGAACGATTTTAATTAGCATTTCATTGTTAATAACTGTCCATGATGATATTTATGCTTCTATTTAAAATTAGGGGTTTCATAATTATCTTGGTTTTATCAAGGTGATTAAAAAAAATGATAAATGAATATCAGTATCTTCTGCAGGCTGAAGAAGATACTGAAATCTGAAACACATGCTGCAAAAATGAAATTAAAAAAACAAAAACAAAATAGTTTATAATTTTTATTTAATTTAAACCATTTTGCAGACCACATTTCTTGTAAAATTTTAGTTTTTTCCCATCGGAGCCACAATACTTTTCATATATATATATATATATATATATATATATATATATATTACATATTTAGATAATTTACAAAATAATGTAATTTCAATAGTGATAAAAAATAAACAGACTTTTCAGAAATTATTTACTAAATCAAAACAAACAAATAAGAGAAAAAAACACTTAAAAATGCATACTGGACCAAGTAACCAATAAGCACCCCAAATCATCAGGTTAAGGAAAGGTTCATATTTTAACTCGTCATCGGTAAGTTTCGCTTCCAAATTTTTGTAAACAAATGATTTTTATCAGAAGTCTATGGGGATGTTGAACTCATAATAAATTAAATAAATAGATGGTTGGTACAGTAATCAAATTAAAATTCAATAGCAAACTCTTTTTTAAAATAAATACTTTTTAATCAGAAATTTATTAATATTTTTCAACACTTATGATGATTTAAAAAAGATGAAAGACTTTTTATACTAAAATAGTTTTTACTTAATCAGAAAAGAAATGTAACTATGTTTATCTAAATAAAAATACATTTTTAATTTACAAAATATTTTATGCTTATTTAAATAAAAGGATGTTGTTCAGAAATAGTATCACACAATTTGTAACATTTGTTTTTGTCAGATGCTATATAATTGCAAAAATCATCTGTTCATTCATTTTCAAATATTTAAAAGTGAAACTTACCGGGGATGAGTTAAACTATAAACCTATCATTAAGTTGATGATTTGGGGTGCTTATTGGTTCCTTGGTCCTGCTTACTTTAGAAAAATCTAGAAAGAAATTTCCTGTCTTATTGCAATTTTTATTTTTGTCCCAAAAATTAAGAAATTTTGTGTCAAATTTTGTGAAATGTTGTCTGTGAATTTTGCATTTTAATGAGATTAGTGATTGATTGTATGATATTTTCTTTGGGTCAAAAAACAAGTTACTCACTTGAAATTCTAATTTAAATTTTGATATATTTACTTATTAGTTACTAATTGAAGTACCAAAGAGATCAATACTTAACTCTTTGTCTACTTTAAGCTATTCACAGTGGCTCTTCCACCACACCCAAGCAATGTACAAAAACTGATAAAATAACACCAAAAAAATAACAAATAACCAACTAAACATTAAGCTTGGAGACTTTACGATAGAGGAATTTAATGAAGTACTAAGAAAACTACAAAATAGAAAGGCTGTGGGCCTCAAAGAGGTCTAGAAAAATAAGGAAATTCAATGATATACTACTTAGACTATGCAATGCAGTATACAAACAAAATATGATAGAAAAATGGAGGAAGGGTTGCATCCTCCCATTCCCCAGAAAATGGAAACCTAGGAATCACTAAGAACTACAGAGGCATAACTCTTACTGCCTTAACTGCCAGGATATATAATGCCCTTCTTCACAGAGCTGATCAATGTAGGTCTTTGCTGGTACCTACATTGTTGTGTCCATATGTATGTGTCCACAGGAGAACATCACTTATGAGTTCGTCCTTGCTTCTCCAGAAGTGTCCAGGTTATCTTAATCTGTTCACAATAATTATACACAATACAATAGCAGTCATGAAATAACAGTATTGAAGACTATCCCCCCCAACCTTTATGTTAAGGAATATTTTATCTTTAAAACTGATTTGGTACAATTTGATAATTAATGGAGAAAATACCAGTAAACAAGGGGAATTTTTTTTTTAAATAGCAAAATATAATTATTTTTCTCTGAATTTTATCAAAGATGCTAAAGATAATTGGGGTTATATATCTTTATACTGAACTTCCAATATATATCTTCATATCTTATGATACATAAATTGATATTATACAAGGTGTGTCATAAGACTATTGAGATTGAAGCTGTATTTACCAATATAGAAATGAACAATGAATGAAACGTTCATTTTTTTCAGAATACAAAATGTATCAAAAAGTACAAAAAACTTTGATACTTTTTTGACTCACCTTGTATATATTTTAATATCTAAAGTTTTATTTTCTTAATCGTAAAAATCACTGGGGTTATATATATTAATCCTGATTAAAAACAAAATCTGATTATATATATTTAACCACCCTCTCTTTTTTTGCTAAGGAATATTTTTTTCTTTAAAACTGATTTGGTGCAATTTGATAATTAATGGAGATAATATTCGTTTGAAAGATTTTTTTTATTGACTCTATATTTCTTTGATTAAGGAAGATGAAAGAATTTTTCTAGTTAGAGTTTTATCCAGATTATTATTGAAGGCAAGGCCAAATTCATGCCTAAAGGGTAAGTTGAAGTTAGCGAAAGACTTTGTTAGTCAGACAATGTGTAATTTATTTTCTAGCTTGAGAGGATATGTTCATCTTTTAGGAAAGCTCTTGACCAATGGCTACATCAGAAAAGCAGCAAGGAAATTCTTTGATTAAATTGGAACAATCAATTGGGGTGGCATGGTCAGTTAGAGTCTTTGTCTCATTTACTGGGCACAAGATCTTTTTTTCTTTCTTTTTTTCTTCTATTTTTTCTACTGCCAATTCAAATCTTTCTTTCTCCCTTTCAGACCTTTCAGTTTGTATTATATAAGCTTCTTCAATAAGACAAATGAAGAACTCAAAAAATGGTAAAAAAAACGGACAAGAAACAAATGAGAAAGATTTTCCATAGACAAAACCATCAATTTGATGAAAAGACAAGAATACGATTAAAAAGAGAAAAAAAAAAAAAATTGTAGTTGTTTTTCATTTTCTCTTTCCTTCACTCTATGGTTCATCATTTTCTTTTGTCACAGGGATTTTTCCATTTTTTTTTTTTTTTTTTTTTTCATATCCAGGAAGGAAGGAAAGACAGAATCAAAAAGATAGAATCAGAGCTCGTTAAAAGAAAAAAGTTGAGTCATTGGAAGAAAGGATGATTATAAAGGTTCTCATTTGACGGAAATTTGTTTCTGCCACCAGAAAAATGCCAGAAATACAAAGATAAGAGGTGGTCAAGAAAATCTGCAATCTTTGCATTTGCTTGCCCTTTCTTGACCTTACTATTTTTTTTTTTAATCAGATTCATTTTTTTTTTTTTTTTTTTTTTTTTTTGCAGGTTATCCTTTTTCTTATCTTTTTGTTTTCTCTATATCTTATATCTACAATTCTTTTTTCTGAATCTTGCTTTTTTTTTCTTTCTTTCTTAATCATTTCTCTATTTTTTATTTTTTTGTTATTCTTATATTGTACCTTTCTCTTCATATTACTAGCCTATCAAATCCCACTTTCTTTATCACTTCTTTTCCTTCTCATTAATTTTTTCTTTTCTTGCTCTCCCTTTATATATCTATTACTCATTTTTTTTCTCTCCATCCAGTTTTGTACCTCACTGAATTACCAAATCGCTCTTTCTTCATCACATACTTTCCTTCCCATTAATTTGTGTTGCTTCCTTTCCCTTCTCTCTCTTTCTCATATATACATATATATATATAGATATTGAGGCACATAGTGTACTGGTTCCCTTCGTAGGAAATGGATAGGATAAGTTCAAATTATGGATGTAGCTGTTTAAATTTCACAAAGCACTTGTACCTTTGGTAAAGGTATGAATCCAACTATTCTCACTCCACCTATGGATAAATAGTAGGGCAGAATGGGCTCTTTAATCTTGGTTAGGTCAACCATCTAGGAGAAGGAAAACTGAATTTAAACCTGTTAAACTCCACTTAAGAAACTGACCTTGTGTCACATCCTACTTGAGTGGAGGGGGTTGGTAAATATAAGTAAGTGTTATATTTATAAGTAGTACTCAATATTGTGGATAGAGCATTTATAAGTTAGGGTAGCATGGACATGAAGTCAATGGCACTTGGTTACTGAGTTTCTAGCCTTAGTTTGAAAATTGTATAGGCAAAAAACTGTCTGTAACCAAGCACCACTGACTTCAGGTCCATGCTACCCTTAGATAAATATCTTATTCTCATTTTCTCTTTCCATTGCATATCTTTTGCTTTCTCGTTATATCATTAATTTACCAAATCCCTTTTACTTCATCACTTCCTTCCTTCCCATAATTTTATTAACTCTTGCTTTCTTTTCTATCTCATATCTATTTATGGGGGTGAATGTTTAGTCATAGGAAATGGACTTGTCAACCCAAATTTAAATCTTGTTTGCATTTCACATGGCACTAATATCATTGGGAAAGGTATTAATCCAATTATACTCCCTCAAACTATGGGTAAGTAGTAGAGCAGACTGGGATATTTAAACCTGGTTAGGCAACCAATCTAGGAGAAGGAAATCTCTTAATTCAAACCTGTTATGCTTAAGAAGTTTACCCTGTGTCACATTCTTCTTGTGCAGAGGGGTTGGTGTATATATATATATATATAATATATATATATATATATATATATATTAAAATAAGTGTATTTTGGCAGCATTTTTTCTTTTATACAAGTTGTGTTGAACTATACAGACAATTCTTGTTGGACGAGTTTTTGGTCAATCCTTAAAAACGAGACATGGAACATACCATCAGTTTCCTACCTGATGATAGGCAAACTGTATTGCCGAAAGCACTCATAACAAAACCTTTGGTGGACTGTTACACCAGTTCCACCCTGACACCAAAAAGATGGCCTGAAAATTAGAAAGGATCGACCAAAAACTCGTCCAACAAGAATTGTCTGTACAGTTCAACACAACTTGTATATATATATATATATATATATATATACATACATACTGATTCATCACCTTTATCATTCTTTTCCTTTAATCTGCTTTTCTCTATATCTTCTTTCTCCATTGTAGTTTGTATGTCTCTCTCACTTTTTCTTTATGTTACAGATTTACCAAATCACTTTATTTCTTTAGCTATAATTCAGTATTTAACGGCTTTTTTTATTTTCTCTATCTCTTCTCATTTTCTCTTCCTATATTGTACAGGGTGCTACAAAATTCTTGTCACTACTCTACCAAAATATCATGCCTAATTAGTAAAAGTTAAGTCAGAGAAGCCTATTATTGGTATCAGCCAGACAGTGATGAAGTTTATCCCCTTGTCACTAGCACTAGACCAGGGAAATTTTTTATGTGTCTGAGATGGAGCGCCACACTTACAATCATATCAGTTCTCCACTTTACTGCACAGATCCAAACTCTGTTACTCAAGTGCTGAATTGGCTATGACCGGTATTGAACTCGGAACCTAGTGGTTCCTTGGCATATGCTCTAACAACTGAGCTAAACCTTCCCTAATTTTAATGTCTAATTACTCAATTATAATTAAATGAAATGAACTACTGCAAATTAAATAGAAAATAATATTATTATAATTGTTTATTATAATTAATGATACTAGTGAGAATATGCACCCTCAGGGCATAAGGATTTAAGTTCTAATGTAATGAAATATATTAAATTGAAAAGACTAATGAAATAAGAATGCATATAAAAAGATTACACTTATTTTAGATATATTTTAATTGGTTTCTATATAAAATCATTCATAGGGTTGATTTTAATGTTAGAGAATAAAACAATGATATTAGAGATCAATAAAACCTAGGAATCATTTATCAAACCCGGTTTTGTTAAAACCAGGATGCAATTTAGCCACACGACATATTATGGAAAATTTTATTCCTTAGTGATATAAGACGCATTGCAGGATTTTTAAATGCTCTAATAACATGGGCTGCTTTGAGGCAAAATTAACTCGAATTTTCATTGACATTGTTAAAAAATAAGATTTATTCTATGTATTAATGATTTTGACAATAAATTAAATACCCATTGATAAACTTATGCAATTCCTGGGGGCTTTGTGATGTAAGCAGTGATGTAGTTTCGGTTCCAAACATAGACACTGATTCTCCATTATAATAAGATTATATATTATTGTAACAAAAGAATAATGGAGTGTCGAGTACCCCTTCATTGCCATTATATCCAGGTCGACTCTGATGCTGTGGGTCCCATCTATCAGTTAAATAGATAAAAAAAGCAAGTTTTAAAAATATTTGAATACCCAACAATAAGAAATAAAAGCCTTCAGCATAAAATAACCGAAGGGTTGACATGCTATGAAATCCAACCCATCAACCTCGCAAGATGCCCTATACTTGTGACCTTGTGTCACATTCTGTGAATGGGTTGGGTAAATACCTACTTTCTATTTTTCTTTCCTCATCTTCTGTTTGTCTCATTTTTTCTTTATATGCACCAAATTTCTCTTTATTTATTTTTTATTACTCTTTTTATTTCCCAATAATTGTTTGACTTATTTTTCTTCTTCTCTCTCTCTCTCTCTCTCTATATATATAATGCGTATGTTTGTTCTTTCCATCTTACACTTAATCTCCCTCACTTTCTCTTTATATTATTTATTCTTCATCTTTTTTATTCAATTAGCTTTTATTTTCTCTCTTTACATCTTTTTGTTATTTTCACTATTCTACTCTGGACTCTTTTTCTTATTTTTTCTTGTCTCTTGTTATAACCTTCTTGTTTCTTTTTCTTTCCTTTTCTCCAAATTTATCAACCTTCATTGTTTCTTTTCTTTTTCCTTTTTTTTTTCTTTGCAAATTTAGCAATTGTCATTTTTCTTTTCTTTTCTTCAGATTTAGCAATTGTCAATGTTTATTACTTTTTTCTTTTTTTTAAAAGCAAATCTCCTTGTATTTCTTTTTCTTTCTTTTTCCTTTTTCAATTTCAGCAACCCTCATGGTTTATTTGTTTTTATCTTTTGTTTTCTTTTATCTGTGTGTTTTATATTCTTCCTTTCTCTTTTTTTTGTTTTGTTTCCTTCATTTTTTTATCTCCCTCTTTTCTCTTTTAGACCTTTCTGTTATATTCTTTTCTTATTTTCTTCCAACTTGTATCATCACTTTAGTTATTTTATTACATTTCATTTATTCTTTCTATAAGTCTTATCTTCTGTTGTTTTTTTTTTTTAACCCAGCATTCTCTTTTTTACTATTTCTCCTCCCTTTTCAAATCTCTTTCTTTTATTATCTTTTTTTATTATCTTATTTTCTTTCATACCCTGAAACTCATCATCCAAGTTGATAAATTCCTTTTTAGGAATCTATCTCTTATATTCAGTTTTTCATTGGATACCTCTAATATTCAGGAACTTTGGGGTTTTTTTTTTTCATTTTCTTCATTTTTTACAGATGCCAAATTCCTTCAATATTCTCTCCCTCTTTCTCAACCAATAAATATGTTTTTCTTTTCTGAACCCGGAAGAAATACAGATCTACAATCATCAAGCAAAACCATTTTAGACTGAAGATATTTATCTTCAGAACAATGAAGAACAACAGCAAGAAAAGTTCAGTTGAGCCAGATTACCAGTTCTTCCAAAATATATTAGAAAAACTACACTGGTGAAAAAACTGAAGAATTCGGACAGGCAAAAGAAAATATATCTTTAATCAAATATTCACTCCAGCCAAAATGTCTCTCCACTGAGAGAACACATGGCATAGAATACCAATGAAGAAGTCAAAAATTGATGTGAAAAGGAAATTTTTCACACAGCTATGTAGAAAAAGAAGAATTTCAAGAGAAAGTCTTCTAGCAAAAATAACAAGTAGTTTTTTTCCATGTCATGTTTCTTATATATGTATAGATGTATATATTTATATGAATATGTATATTTTATAATATATATATATATATATATATATATATATATATATAGTCTTATTTATTTTTCCTGTTCTTCACATTCTTATTTGTTATATTCCAAACTTTGTTGCTTGTTTTTCTGGTTACAGGTAATATTTATTGCTGTATATCAAATATGGTTGCCTTTATTCAAAAAGACTGCCCAACTAGGTTTTTTTTGTTTTGTTTTGTTTTTTCAATATTCTGTTGTGTCCATTTTCTCTTCAAACAATAAAGGTTTTAATGAGCTTGGAGCCAAAATCAAACCTTAACAAAAATCTTTTCAAGGCTTCTAAAATCTATCTTTTCTTTCGTTTAGTTCTGACTTATACTTTAAGGCCTTTCATATATATATATACACTTTTTTGATATCTAATATTTCTAATACTTTACTATTTTCTTTTAATTTATTCCTGTTCTTCTTGCCATTTTATTTTTATTTTCTCATCTCTTGTATACTTTCACCATTTTCCCTTTTGCTTTTTTTTTTTCTTCCTTTCTTCCATTGAATCCTTCCACCTATTCTTTGTTTATCTCTCTTCTTCATTTTCTGACTTCTTACCATTATTTTCAAGAAACATTTTTCTTTCTATCTTTACTAGCTATTCAATTTCCCACTTTTAATCCTTTCTTTCATTCCTTTTACTTTCATATTTCTCTTTTACTTTTTTTTTTGTTTTCATCTCATTCTTTTTTCTTTCTTCTCTTTCATTATCTTGACAATAATTTTTTATATTTCGATGGAATCCATCTTTTTTTTCTTTTTTTTCTTACAGATTAGCTTGCAGACATTCAAGAATATATTCTACAATGTTGTCTGCAAATGAGGCTTCATTTTGGATAGAGTCCAGTGAGTCATCATGCCATTAATAACCTACGGTAAAATATAAAGCCTTTCTTATACCAACTCTTTTTCTACAATCAAATCAAAAGAAGACCAAGGGCCTTACATTTTCTAAAAGTATTGTAATGTTCCTGTACATTCTAAATGAGGACATCACTTTAACCAACATCTTTATATGACCTTTATAGATGAGAATTTCTTAAGTAGACAAAACAGTTTCTTTTATATCAACTCTTTAGTCATTTTAGCAACTAATTTGAGCACGCAAACTACCTGAAAACATTTTCTTCGATTACTTGAGACTTTGCATTTTAAAACATTTTCTTTCAGATACACAGCAAAGATTGGGGCCAGTTTAGCTCAGTAGGTATAGCATTCGCCAAGGAATTGAAAGGTTTGAAGCACATGAGTAGCATAGCTTGTGTAATCTGATCTGTGCAGTAAAGCGTCTTGGAGCTGAGGGTAGGTGTGGTGCTCCTTCTTAACAAAAAAAAATCTCCCTGGTCTAACTCAAGTGAAAATAGAATAGACTCCCTCATTGAACATAATACACAGTATTATTGCTTGATTAGGACTAAGAATATGGAAATCTGAAATAATTACATAGTATTAATATCTAGTTATAATTTATAAATGTTTGAATCAACAAATTTCTTAAGTGATATTCACTCAAATTAAAACTTTTAATGGATCAATATTAAAATAATGAGAATTTCAAAATAGCTATCTATAAATTACAAAAATACAATTTGACATGGATTCGACACCTGGTTACTGAAAATTTCTTGCCTATGCAATTTTCAGGCCAAAACCAAAATATATATTGTGTGTGTGTATGTATATATATATATATATATATATATATATATATTGTAGGTGTGTGGTGTAATGATTAGTCGTAGGAAATGGACTAGATGGCCCGAGTTCAAATCCTGGACGAGGCTTTTTGCATTTCTAATACCCTTGGGTAAGTTATGCATCCAACTTCTCTCCCTCCAGCTATGGGTAAATAGGGGCCGACTGGGCTTTTTAACATTGGCTAGATAACCAGTCTTGGAGAAAGAAAACTCTGAATTCAAACCTCTTAAACTTTGGTTAAAAATTGTCACATCCTGCCTGGGGTTGGCATTATATATATATATATGTATATGTAGGTAGGTAGGTAGATTTTGATGTACAGAAGACTGATTCATTTTATTTTAGTGGAAGTTTATTAAATTTCATAATGACCATGTGTTGCTTATATTTCATTTTTCAAAATCCTAAAAAAACAACTTATATGAATGTTGTGTTATTATTTTTTTGATTGAGTGATTAATAGATAAATGGAAAAAGAAATGGAAAGGATATTTGACAATTGTCTTTTAATCTCACTGTCTGCAATCCACGTCTAAACCTCTGACCTAGCACAGACACGTCCTTCTGCAAGAAATGCTTGTGTGAGATTTCTTTTTTATGCTCTATTTGTAAAATTAAGATTGTTTCTCTAGTCTTATATTTATTAGATGACCCATATTTGATGTTAATATTTCATTTCTCATTAAAATATCTTCAACAGAATCTTCAGTCAAGCGGAAACCCATTAGATTATTGCTTTGAAATTGACACAGTTTTCAAAAATTAATATGAAGTTTTCTCTAAGTAAGAATCGAGAATGTATATAAAAGATATCTAAGATATATACATGTATATAAAGTTTTTTTGTTTTGTGATATACATATATAATGTGTTGTGCTATATTTATGAGTAAAAATGTTTGATATCTCGAATAGAACATGTATATCTAAATTAGGTTAGCATAGACATGAAGTCAGTGGCACTTGGTTACTGGCCGTTTTTTGCCTATGCTACTTGGTTTGAAAATCGCATTGGCAAGAAACTATCAGTAATCATGTGCCATTGAGTTCCTGTCCACACCACCCTAAGTTACATATATATATATATGTATACTTTAAATATACGCTCCTACATTTGGGGTGCTGGTGATTGTCATCAGTGATGTAATCCGCAGGGTTCATTGGGAAGTTTCGGGTCTTCCAACATATATATGTGTGTGTGTGTGAGCAATGGCAGACAGAATGGAAGATTAAGTTGACATGTTTCCCTATAAAGATAACTTCTTTAAGAATTAATTTTATTTAAAGAAAAGCAAATCTGCATGTGTCAACACAGACAGAAATATGTTGCTTTTTTATAGATTTATTTATATTCTTAGTTCTCTCTCTCTCTCTATCTATCTATCTATCTATCTATCTATATATATATATATATATATATATATATAGTTTGCAATATTTATAAGTAAAGCCTGGTGAATAACTGATAGAATAATGTATATCTAAGTTAGGGTAGCAGAGATATAAACTTTAGTCCTTGGTTTGAAAATTTCATAGGTGAAAAACTGTCTGTTACCAAGTGCTGTTAAGTTGATGTCTTCACTACCCTAACTTATATCCTGCCTTGGTTTCTCCAATATATACCCCTATCCTCACTGAATTAATAGTTAAGGAAAATGGAACACTTAAAAATCTACATAACAAAAATAAAACTAAATAAAAATAAGGTTCATAACTTAACTGATAGAAGATGTACGTTAAATTAAAATCAATTAAATTAAGATTTTAAAAGTGACACTTGATCTAATAAAACTTTTGCTATGATGTTCAGTTTTGTTGCTAAATTACAGTTTTATATATATATATATATATATATATATATATATATATATATATAAAGAATTTAGTGATCAATATAGTCAGACAAGAACATGTGAAAAAAAAAAAAAATCAAAAAGTCATTCAAAAACTTTTAAATAAAAAAGAATAAAATATTCATGCACAGAATTTTAAAAACCCTCAGGGGAACTTTCTTTTTTTGTTTTTTGTTGTTATTTTTTTCTTCTTCTGAAAAATATCTTTAGAATTAAATCAATATTAAAGCTGTTTTATTTTCTTTCTCTATTCTTTAAACTAGTCATGATTTTTACTTATATATTTAGTCATCCACATACAGTCCAATTTTAGTGTATCATGTCTCTTCAGTGTGGCTATACTTAGCAGGCTACCTCCAGCTGGGATAAAAACTCAACCAACTTTTCATCTGTCAGAGTCTCTAACCAACTACACACACACACACACATACATACATATATATATATATATATATATATATATATATATATATATGAAGTATTGAAGCTTTAGAATTTTAAAATTCAAATTCAATATTAGAATATGTGCAAAGCTTTGAACAGCTTACATAATATTAGTACAGGTTAAACCTTATTTTTTCAATGCTTAACTGACTTGTGTATAAAGAAAAGGAAAATGTTTATTTACCAAGTTTTGTCTAGTTCAGCACATGGGCGTTAAAGTTGCTTACTGTACCTTGTTATTCACTGGTGGTCATCCATGTAAGTATTGTGCAGGGTCTCCACTACCTTACATTGAGATATATATATATATATATATATATATATATATATATATATATATATATATACTAGCAAGAGTATGCATCCTCTGGGCATAAGTATTTAGATTTTAATGTTATGAAATATATTAAATTAGAAAGACTAACAAAATTAAAAAAGAATGCATATAAGAAAAGATTACTTATTTTGATTATATATATTTTAATTGGTTTCTATATGAAATCATTCATAGAATTGATTTTAATATGGTGTAGAATAAGACAATATTAGAGATCAATAACACCAAGTAATTATATATTAAACCCAGTTTAGCAATCCCCCTGCAAGAGGAGGATTTGACAAAAATGTCAATTTATTAAGTGGAGTTTAACAGGTTTGAATTAGTTCTCCTTCTCCTAGACTGGTTGCCTAACCAATATTAAAGAGCCCAGTCTTGCCTACTGTTTAGCCATACTTGAAAGGAGAATAGTCAGATTCATATCTTTTCCAAGTGTATTAGCGCTATGTGAAAGGCAAACAACCATGTCCAGGACTTGAACTCTGGTTGATGAATCTATTTCCTACCATCTATGGGTTAAATAGATATTTAAAAAATGAGTGTTAAAAATGTGTTTTAAAAGAATTGAGTTTGAAAAATATAAGGGAAGTTATCTCCCCCTTCAAGAAGTTGGACTAGTCCAACAAAGCACATGAATAATAGATAATATAGACTACACAGTAGTCGAGTTTGATTAGTAGCTATTTGCTACAGAGAATTAATTACTGTTGTGGAAATGCTGTGTATTGGACATTATTATATCTTTGTACCAAAAGGTAATAAACCTATATTAACCACACTTCTGGATTTCAATGTTGTTATTTGAAAACCCAGACACAAAAAACATTGAATACTTAACAAGAATGAATAAAACCTAATGTCTTTGGCAAAAAAAAACACAACATGCCGTCAAATCCTACTAACCATTGATATTTTTTGAATACAGCATCTTTAAGTAAAATCCAACTTACCATCAATTTATTGTATAAGTTTCTCCATGTGTCTTCATCTAAATTTAAAATCTCAAATTTGTCAAAATTTCAAGCTTTAATTTTTAAAATCACATCTCGTTAAAATTGAATACCCAACAAGCTGTAAAATCCAACCAGCCAACCATACTTTTTGAACACGGCTTATCTTCAAGTATCTTACTTCAATATCAATATCATTATTTTTTTATTGATTTTTTCAATGAAATCATTATTGTTTCTATCTTTTGTTATTGTTTTTCTCTTTTGTTCCCAAGGATTGTTACTCTATAATTGATGGTATTTGATTAATTTAAATTTCTTCTTCTTCTCCATGTCCTTTAACCTCCAGCACTGCTGAGAGATTTGCCTAAAAAAAAAAATTTTAATCTCAGATTGCAAAAGAAGTTGCGAATTAGCATGTAATAGATTACAATGATGAAATTAATTGAATTTTAATAGAGACTTGATTATAATTTGATTTAATACAAATTGTGTTTATGCAAATATTTCAATAACAACAACAAAAAAACTAATTTTAAGATGTCTGCAAAAAGAAGAAAAACAATACAAAGTGAATTATCCTCATAAGAGTATCAGCCATATGGTTATAGCATAGAATTTCTGACTGGAAGGTCTTACATTCTGTTTTCAGCTAGGTTATAAGAATTGTCACCTTAAACTGATAGTATTTTTTTAAGACAGAATAGAATGTTAACTGACTGTGTTACATAATTATTAGATACCTAATATTTATGGCAATAGTGTAGAAATCAAAATGGTCGTTATAAGCTACAGCCCACGGCCTTGAAGGATGAGTGACAACGCTTGACCTCACTTCACCTTGCCTTCCGGGGATAAATCGTGAGAACCGGAAGGCATAGAAGACCCTGTCTTCCAGTTTAAGGATAGTAAGTCTCAGTTAGCAAGTAGGAGCCGAGCTCATAGGATGTGCGCAGATGTCTGGTTTGGGGATTTACAAATAAAGTAACATCAAAGTAAATCGAAGTCTTGTGTTTATTACATAAAAACTAACAATGACACAGGGCTTCTGATAAGGAGAAATCCCTAACAGAAACCAGACCCGAAGTCCCCAAGAAAGTCCAGACCTTAGAAGAGACCAGACCAAGATGTTAGAAGATAGAACCAAAGCCGGCCAGAAGAAAATACGACCAGAGTAAGAAGTAAGAAAGGGTATACAACAACTGTTCATGAAATCAAATACCTTCAAATTCCCATCATAGTGTAATGGTTAGCTTGATAGTCTCACAAATCCATTACTTCTGAAGAGTGACTTCAAGAAAATTATTTAACTTTTAAAGAAAGAAAAGCTTAAAGTTATTATATATATACACCAAGCCCTGCACATGTGTATATATATATATATATATAACTTTAAGCTTTTCTTTCTTTGAAAGTTAAATAATTTTCTTTCCTTGTTTGCACCTACAAGAGCATACAGTATGCTTTTGATGATGCCAAGTAGAATCATACTTTACTTACCAGTTATTTGGATCCTTATATTTATATATATATGTATATATATATAAACATATATATATACACACACACACACACACACACACACACACATACATACTTAAACTTTATTTCAAGGATGAGACAGTATTTAAAAACATATCTCTGGGAATATGATCACTACTTTCTTCTATAAAAAATTTTTAGGGTTTGAAAGCTGAGATGTGTGAAAGGCTGTTTTGGTTCGAGAGGACCAATAAATCACAAAACAAAAAGGGTTTATTTCAACAATGACTTGGTTTGTAGTTAAAGATAGATAGCAGGAAGAGAGAATTTTCTGCCCAAGGAGAAAGGGTATTTGAATTGGCACAATGCATCTATATATCTGAGACATTCTGCTTACTGTGTTTAGTGTTCCATGACTACTTCCTGTTTATGATGTCACTAACTTGAAATGGTTCTCAATGTATTCACAGCCAAGGGCCAAAAAAGTGCTCTTATCTTGTTTATATATATATATATATATATATATATATATATATATATATATGTCCAGACATTCTAAATATCTCAAGAACTGGTTGGGCTATCTTGATATACTTGACAACCAATATTAGGAAACCTTATTGTGATGCTCTCCCACAGGGTCACTCAGTCAACAGCAAGACACCCTTGAGCAAGTGTATGTGGCTACTGTAAACACAATGAGCAAAAAATATTCTTCATGTTTGCTGCAGGGTTTTTAGTAAAATATATCATTCAGGTATGTCATCCTTGCCCGTAATTTAGATATGACTTCTTATGACTTCTGTCTTTTTGGGTGTGGGGTGTGGGGAGGGTGTTGCCCAAAGCTAAAATCCCCATTGATTACCAAGATTATAGAGAACTGAACAAAGCAGCTGGTGGTATTCTTGAAAGAGGATTTGGTAAAATAGTTTGAAAAGTGTAAAGAATGCTGGGATAAGTGTATGAAGTTTGAAAGTGGCTAAAGTAGCATTTCTCTAGGTAGGATACATTTTTGTTAATATTAAACTGCTAGATTCTTTCTGTACACACACACAGTCACATCGTATATACATTTACCATATTTGACGGCATATAGAACACACTTTTTTTTCCAAAATTTTGTCTAAAAAAATTACCCTGCGTCTTATAGTAGGTGAAGTTTGAGACCTCCCGTAGGCCTAGGCTAATCTTCTCTACGATGCTCACTAACCCAGCTTACGCTCTGTACTTTTACCATTTACCTATTTTTTCTTCCATTATATATATATATATATATATATATATATATATATATATAGTAATGTGCTCTATATCATTGATAGAGCAGAGGATGTATATCTAAATTAGGGTATCAAAGACATACATTTACCAAGCACCATTGACTTTGTATTTGCTACCCTAACCTATATGTATGTGCGTGGGCTTGAATTAACCAAATAATATGCTCTATCCATAGATATATCACATTATATTGATTCATCATGGTAGTTTTTGTGTTTTATAAATTTGAAAAATGTTTGGAGATTATCATTATTGCTGTTCTACTGATAACCTTTGGTCAAAACTATTAGAAAAGAAACAGAAAATATACATATATATATATATATATATATATATATATATATATTGTACTTTTGACATGAAAGTAGATCACAATATATATGCAATTACTTTGTACACAATACTATCACTATATCAATATATATATATATATATATATATATATGCTTAAAAATAAAGACATCTTAAAATTGACATGGATCCTCTCAACAATGCAAATATAACAAATCCACTCCTATATACATGAAGCAAAACATATAAAAAATAGAAAATGAAAGTATGGATTCACATGCACTTAAAGCTGTGTATATTCAGTGACAAATTCATAGATACACACGTGTGCAAATATAAATTCAGTTATCTTTAAAACCTCCAAGATAAAATTCTAATCATCAGTTGAGGAATTTGAAGAACTTGCTGATTAAGCCTTTGCAAGAATCACCATTGTTCAACATTTACATAATTTTTATTAAAAAAAAAAAAAAGAAAAAAAAATCATTATCCAGAATTCATTTATCCTTGTCTCATCTTTTTTTTTTCTTTCTGATTTCTTTTTGGCCATTTTTAAAACTATTGATTTTTTTTAATTATTTTATTCTATTTTTATTTCATTTAATTTTTTATCTGTTTATTTATTTTTTTGGTTGATTGTTTTATTTTCCTTTTTTTTCCCCCTTGCATTGTCTTTAAAATCTTGAAAGCGTTCAAAAATGATTACTTTTATTTCAATTCTGTTGACTGTGAGATGGCTAGAATCCTGATTCTAATCTCAAAATATGATTATTTGAAAAATATCAGTACAACTAGAAATGGAGCCATTCAGGGTTTTTTTCCCTCCATTTTTTTTCTATTTGTTTGGAGATGATTAGATTAGGGGCTTCAATTAATTTTGATTGAGATTGAACAATAAATGAAATGTAAGAAGAAAGAAATGATATATAAGAAACGGAAAGAGAGAAGGAAAAAATGAAAGAAAATAGCTATTAAAAATTTAGAAATGTGAAACTGAAAGAAAAGGAAGTTTGAGAAACAATACAAGAAAAAGGAAAAGAGAAAAGGTAAATATTTAGAAATATGAAATTGTAGAGAGAAAAAAGGATGATATAATGAAACAAGAAAAAGGAAAATTAAAACAAAAAAGAAAAATGATAATTAAGAAATGTGAAACTGAAATGAAAAGGAAGTTTGAAAAGAAGGAAATCAAAAAGGGTAGAAATATGAAATTGCAGAGGAAAGAAAGATTATGTAATAAAACAAAGAAAAGAAAGAAAAATTTAAAAAAGAAAAAGAAAGAGCAAAATGAAAATTTAGAAATGTGAAATTAAAAAGGAAAGAAAGGAAAAAAAGATTAATAAATGCCAGAAGAAAATTATGAGATATTAAGTATCCATAAAAAAGATTCTATCAAGTGAATGATTGGTTTGTAAAGATAATGATTTTGAGGGAAGACTTAGATATAACAGATCTAAAGATCTGAAACAATTGTGGTATAAATGGCAGGTGAGATAGTTAATTGACAGAGGAAAAAAAAAGAAAGGTATCAAAACATTTAGATTTTAAGAAATAAGAATAGGAAAAGAAAACTGAAAAGAATTAATAAAAATAAGATGAAGAGATTAAGAAAACTGGAGAGAAGATATGGAAGAGAGAAAGAAAAATTTAAGATTGAAGGAAATGAAGGATGATAGAAAATAAATAAATAAGAAATATTATCAGAAAAAAATATTTATGAAAGTTAAAAATACAGTAATACTACTAGTATGACCTGTGAATATACCACAGTATGATAATTTAATTATTACAACATTGGATGTTTACTAAGAGCTATTGCAAATAGTTCAATATGTAAAAAGTATAATAATTTTGATTTAACTCTTTCTCTTTTTTCTTTTTTCCTTTTTATATTTTCATTATGTTCAATTGAAACAGATTAGCATTATTGCATCTGCATGCTCCTCCCTCCCTCTCTCTATCTTTCCCATACTCTTTCTTTCTAATTATATTTTTCTGTGTAGCATATCCCTTTTCTCATCTTTCTTTATAATAAAAAAATAGTTCATTATTTAGCTGAAGTGACAACACTCATAACAAATAATTTGTGGATAAGCAACATCAGATAATCAGGATATACATTTTTTTCATCTAATGTTGGTTGATTTGGACGGTTTCATTTTTAACTGGAAGGTGGTGCAAGATAAGTTGTACAATTAAGGAAAAGGAGTATTAATAATGTAAAAAAAATAGAATAAATTGAAATCCTTATTGAAAGAAAGAATTTTGAGGAATAGCCATAAAATATATTAATGGTAAATAAAGAAAGGGTATAAGAAATAAAATGAATAGAATTAATTTGTAAGAAGAAAAAAGGGACAAAATAAGGAAATAATATTCAAAGAACAGACATGATGATAAATATTTCTCTGAATGTTTGAGATGAGGCTTGAAGATTAATATTATCTGCATTATTTGGACTATTGTCCCCATCTTCATTGTTATTTGTACAACGTTTTGGCCAATATGCCCTCCGTCCTTCTTCAGGTATTTCTTGTCGGACTCGGGAACCTTCTCGGACTCGGGAACCAAGACATTAGGTTTATAAGTTCCCAAAATTCACACTCAATTGTCCAATTGGACACATGGCTAGTGGATAAGGTAGTTAGATTAAGATAGTTCTAAGTGACAGTTATCTCTGGATCCCGAGTTCAATCCTGAGTAGAGGCAGTTAGAAAAAATAATTAACACAACTCCTACCCCAGCTATGGTTAACGGAATGAGAACAGGATACCCCCGTGGACTAAATAAAAGGTTAGGTTCAAAGTTCCGTGACTGCTCCGATTACGACAAGAAAGTTCCCAAGTTCGAAAAGAAGGTTCCCGAGCCCGACAAGAAATACCTGAAGAAGGCCGGAGGGCATATCGGCCGAAACGTTGTACAAATAACAATGAAGATGGGGACAATAGTCCGAATAATGCAGATAATACTAATGATGATAAATATTTTAATGGTAAATGAATACAATAAAAAAATAAAATAGAGTAAATGTTATGATTTACATGGCCATTTTAGGACTGTAGTTGAAGGCAGTTTTACAGTGGAGATTCTTTGTGGTGTAAAGTTGGATTGTTTCTTGAAGTAGAAAGATGTAGTATAGTTTGATTCTTGTCTGTTGATTTGTCCTCAAAGTAGAAAGATGTATCAGAGTTGATCCTGTTCGCCATTCCTTTAAGCACTCCTTCCAGCAAGTAATTTTAGAAAAAATTATCAATGCCTTTTAAGTAGTAAATCAAATATATGTTTGGGAGTTTTTGATTGGCCAATTCAGCCACCACAGTTTTGGAACAGTCTATGAATATAAATTGTGGTCTTTAGCACCCCTTATACCTAAAATAATCCAACAGTATTGTAAATTAGTATGAGAAAAATGAAATAGACTAAATTTAAAGAGAGATAGTGAAATCATTTTAAAAATTAGTTGGTAAAAAAAAATCAATTGATATTTTTAAAAAAATTGGAATTTAATAAAAGATATAACTGAAAGCTAAAAATGAAATTGTTATTGAAAGAAAGAAAAAAATGAGTATCTAAAAGAATATCGACAAAAAATAGTAAATAAGAAAAATAAAAAAATAGAATGATAGAATTAATGAAAAAGAAAATATGACAAAGAACAGACATAAAAAATATTTCAATGGTGAATAAGAGAAAAAAATAAAGAGATAAAGTTGTGTGTAAAGTCAATTTTATTGATTTTTATTTCTGTAGATAAGAGGGGGGGGGATAAAACAATATTTACAGCAAATCAAATTAGCAAAAAAATATCAAGTGAAGATAGATTATATTAAAAAAGTGAGAAATATAATTAAAGAAATGATCAAGTCAATAAGTGTGTCAGTTCTTTAACCAATTAATTCTGGTTCGAGCCTTTCAGCAAATCCTTATCTTGAACAAGTTTGTCAAAACATACTGGTTTTGTTTCAGTCTTTGTAAAATCATTATTGCACAAGACGCAAGTGAAATCAATAACATTTTTTTTTTAAACTAGAATAGTTGCTGATGTAACTGTTGATAAATCATTTGATGAGCTATACAGTTTTACTTTATATCGAGACACATGGTGTAATGGTTAATGATAGGAAATGAATTCATCGATCAGAGTTCAAATCCTGGATGAGACTGTTTGCATTTCACAGTGCTAATACTCTTGGGAAAGGTATGCATCCAACTACTCTCCTTCCAGTTATGGGTAAATAGTAGGACACTGTTTTTTTTTTAAACGTTGGCAAAGTAATCAGTCTAGGAGAAGGAAAACTTTGAATTCAAAACTGTTAAACTCAACTTATGACATTGACCTTGTGTCACATCCTACTCATGCAGAGGGGTAGGTAAATATATTAATATATATACAGTTTTACTTTCCCTGCTAAGCCAAGGAGTGTGCATAAGAAATTGGTTCTTATATCTAGATATACCATAGACTAAGATGCATACATATATACATTTCAACATACAAACGTATATAAAATGCACAGGCTTCCAAATAATCAAATGTACGCATATACACACATTACCTTTCTATCTATCTACCTATGAAAAGTGGGTAACTTAATGGATAATATAGAATATCAAGTTAGTCATAACGTTGAGCTTCAATAAGATAATTGACTGAATAAGTTGGGGTTATAAAGAGTGTAAGAGTGCTCAATAGCTGTCTGACTATACCATTTAACCTTCTATATATACACTCAACATTGGATAGCCCTATCTACAGGGTGTTATGATATGCTAACTGTAACCTCTGCAGAGGTTTAAGACTTCCACCCCAAAAAAGGGGTGTCATGATTAGGACACTTATCTGGATCTAATGGTAAGGCTACAATTCTGGAGAGTGTGAAGAACCATGTCATTGCCATAACTCAAAGGTTCACTCTGACTAAAGAGATAGTACATGTTAGAATCCCATCTAATTATTTATCTGTTAGCAAATTATCTATATTAGATAGGAATAGCTGATATTTCACTGTATGTAAGAAATATAAGAAACTAAACTGATTGTGTTTCTTTCTTGAAATGTCCTCTGAACAGCCATATCCATTTTTTTTTAGATATCATTATGATATGAATTTCTTTTTGTGTTATTTCTTCTAAGATTGTCCATCTTTTGAAATTGATTTTTGTTTCTGGTTATTAAGTCATTATTTTTTAAGCGTCCAATCCAATTCATGATACATTCATCACTTAAAATAAAAACGTAATTATAGAATTAAACAAGAAAAACAGAAGAAAGAAATGAATAAATAAATAAAACACTCCAGACGAAAAAGAATACAAAAACAAATTAATAATTAGAAAGCAAATATCAAGCAAAAACTGACAACATAATGTTTTCTTTAGGTGACTGGTTACAATAGTGGGTGAATTAGAATGGGACACCCAACCTGACCTCACCCCCCTCCAGTTCTTTTACACCTCCCACCTTTATTACCATTATCTCTCCCTTCCTTCTACCTTCCCTTTCAACTCTGCAATTTTCAAATACCAATTCATTTGAATAATATTGTCGCAAAACTCAAAGGACTGTCAAGTTAAATTCACATGATTCAATAGGCAAGGTGAAAGTTTTCACTACGTTTTGTATCAAACACAAAATATAAACAGAATAGACAAAAAAATATAAAGAAAAGACAAGACAATTTAATTAAATCTGGTCACATGACATTCTGCCTAATCCCGCTAATGATGTGGCTAATTAGCGTAACAAGATTTTCACACTACATTACAAACATTGGGGCGGGGAGTGAAAGTGAAAGTAGATTGTGGGTTAAAGTAAAACTTCTACTTTCACTTTCATAATGTTTCTGATATTGATAGAACAATAACAAAGAAAATATTATCCAATTTCATTTTTAAAATGAATTGAACAATGAGAAAACAATGAGCTTGACAGTGATGATGATAATGAAGGAAAATGTCTCATTTCCCTGGTCGTCTTTGTCTCTTTTGTTTTTGTCTTTTTTTCTTCTTTTTACTTCTCATTACAAGTTTTCTCTTTTATTGATTTGAATATTTAGTTGCTTTTTTTTTTACTTCTTTTCCATGTTTATTCCTAAATGATTTTACTCTCTTTATTTTGTACTTTCTTTTGCTATACTAGTGCTCTCTCTCCTTTTTTTATCTTGCCCTCTCTCTCTCTCTCTCTCCCACCCATTGATTCTAATATCTTTTTGCTTTTTTACTTCTTTTCCTATATTCATTCTCCTTCTTAATTGATCTTACTCTCCATTTTGTACTTTTATTTTCCTTTTTTGCTTCTTAGTTCTCTCCCTTTATTCTTTCTCTATCTCTTACCCTGTTACTCTTTAATTCTTTTACTATAACTCGTTAAATTTATGGCTTTTTATATCTTTGTATTCTGAGTATGACGTTAACCTGCATCTAATGGTGAAGTTCCAATTTTGGATCCCTTCATTGCCAATATTCCTAGGTCCATTCTGACCCGAGGTAGTAATACCTGTTAGGGTCCAATATATGGGTTAAATAGATCAAAAAATGAATACTCATCAAGAAATAATAATCAAAATGTTTTCAGCATAAAATAATCCAACAAGGGTTGACATGCCATAAAATCCAACCAATCAACCTTTATATCTTTCACTCTTTATATTTCTCTTCACTTGATTTGTTTTTCATTTCTTTTCTGAGATTCATTTTCATTGTTAATTAATCTTACTCTCTTTATTTTCTACTTTCCTTTTCCTTAATGGTATCCTATTTCTCTTGCCATCTCCTGTCCCTCTTTCCTTCTTTCTTTCTCTCCTTCTCTCTTTCTCTCCTTCTCTTTCCTTCACTTTCTTTCTCTCCTTCTCTTTCTTTCTCTCCTTCTCTTTCCTTGACTTTCTTTCTCTCCTTCTCTTTCCTTCACTTTCTTTCTCTCCTTTCTCTTTCTTCACTTTCTTTCTCTCCTTCTCTTTCCTTCACTTTCTTTCTCTCCTTCTCTTTCCTTCACTTTCTTTCTCTCCTTCTCTTTTCCTTCACTTTCTTTTCTCCTTCTTTTCTCTCTTCTCTTTCCTTCACTTTCTTTCTCTCCTTCTCTTTCCTTCACTTTCTTTCTCTCCTTCTCTTTCCTTCACTTTCTTCTCTCACTTTCTTTCTCTCCTTCTCTTCCTTCACTTTCTTTCTCTCCTTCTCTTTCCTTCCTTCTTTCTCTTTCTCTTTCTCTTTCTTTCTCTTTCTCTTTCACTTCTTTCTCTTTCTCTTTCACTTCTCTCTTTCTCTTTCTTTCACTTCTTTCTCTTTCTCTTTTCTTTCACTTCTTTCTTTTCTCTTTCTTTCTTCTTTCTTTTCACTTCTTTCTTTCTTTCTCTTCTTTCTTTCACTTCTTTCTCTTTCTTTCTTTCACTTCTTTCTCTTTCTTTCTTTTTTCTCTTTCTCTTCTCTTTCTCTTTCTCTTTCTTCTTTCTCTTTCTTTCACTTCTTTCTCTTTCTTTCTTCTCTCTTCTTTCTCTTCTTTCTCTTTCTTTCTTTCTCTCTCCTTTCTTCTCTCTCTTCTTTCTCTCTCTCTCTCTTTCCTTCGCTCTCTATCTCTCTCTCTCGCTTTCCTTCGCTCTCTATCTCTCTCTCTCTTTCTCGCTCCTTCTCTCTCTCTCGCTTTCCTTCGCTCTCTCTCTCTCTCTCGCTTTCCTTCGCTCTCTCTCTCTCTCGCTTTCCTTCTCTTGCCCTCTCTCCTTTTCTTTTAAACTATTTTTCTTTTCTATTCTAATATTTATTTGCTTTTTATGTCCCTTCCTAATTTCATTCTGTATTGATTATACTCTTTATTTTGTACTTTAATTTTTTCTTTCAGTTTCACCTCTCTCTCTCTCTCTCTCTCTCTCAAGTGATTTGCTTTTTACTTGGCACTTTTATTCTTACTTTTCATATCGTTTTTTTTTTTTTTTTTTTTGCTTACTGTTGCTTTATATATATTATTATATATTATAGAATTTTTCTCTTAATATTATCTTCACATTATGATCTGGCAGGTCTTCTTTTCCTTATTTATGATAATCAGATTTTATCTTCTTTCTTAGGATTTGGTTTGGACTTATTAAAAAAATTACTTTTTCTGGTCTATGATAACACCATTTGTGTACAGGGTTAAACCCAAATTGCTTGTACAGTTCCCAGTCAATCACTGATCCTTCAGCACAATGATTCAATACATATATAAAGTATCTTGGTACAAGAATGTTCATTCACACAAAAATGTCTCTTTTTATCATGATATTCTTGTGCTGAGATAAAATGCAACACAACAAAAATGCAGTAAATCTAATTACATCTTATTATAATGGAGATTATGTGTCTGTAACCGAAACGATCTCGCCACCAACGTCACAATTCCCTTATTTATGTCATATTCTTAATGGTTATTAAATAATCATTATCTAATCTTAATTAGTATCATATTCATTAGCAAAGTCTCTATAAAGGTCTAGCTGAGATTTGCCTCAAAACAGCCCATATCATTAATGTGTTAAAATCCTGCAATATGTTTTATATATCATTACGAAATGTTTACATAGTATAGGGTGTGAATAATTTGCATACTGGTTTTAACAAAACCATGTTTGATAAAAAAAGATTACTTGTTGTTATTGATTTCTAATATTATTGTTTAATTCTCAAACATATCAACAGCTATCCTATGTATAATTCTATTTTGAAATCAATTAGAATGAAGTAAAAATAAGTGTAATGTTTTTAATACTCTTATTTAATTTCATTAGTCTTTCTAATTCAATATAATATCTAATTATATTAAAACTTAAATACTTTTGCCAAGAGAGCACATATTTTTGTTAGTTTTTTTTTTTTAACATTGGTACTGGATTTAAACTTGGAAGTTAGTGTGGTCTGTTTGAATCTGAAAGTTTCAAAGTATTATATTATTTTTATGTTATTGGACAGCTTCTGGTTTTTCACTTACCATTTGTTTATATGGCCAAACCCAAGATATTTGCACAGTTCCTAGTGTATATTAGTCCCTACTTTATCAGATCTGTTTTTATATTTCTTTTGAGCAAACTTGCATTATTCACTTAGAATGGAGGTAAGTAGAGTAATGGTTATTATCAAGGGAAATGGACTCTGTAACACAAGTTTAAATCCTGGATGAGGCTGTTTGCATTTCACATAGTGCTAATAACCTTGGTAAAGTTATGCATACAACTATTCTCCTTCCATCTATGGGTAAATAGTATAGTGGACTGGGCTCTTTAATCTTGGTATGGCAACTAGTCTAAGGGAAGGAAAACTCTGAATTTAAACATGTTAAACTCTGCTTAAATAATTGACCTTGTGCCACATCCTGCTCATGTGGAAGAGCTGATAAATATATACAATTAGGGTGATATATTTAACTATTTTTTATATATATATATATATATATATATATATATATATATATATAAAGAAAAAAGGAAATAAATCCAACAGTATGTAAGTATAAATATTATTTTTATACTTACTAGTACAAAATAAAAAACGCACTCCGGGCGATGTAAAAGTTGATTTTAGAAAAATATTGCCTGAGGGGTGGGAGTAATAAATTCTATGTCAGCAAGTTTGTATCCTAAGTAAGTAAAATCATCAAATTCATTAAAGGATTAGAAAATAAAACCATTTGAAATGTAAGCTTTAAATATGTATTTAAAAAAAAAAATATATATATATATATATATATATATATTATATATATATATATATATATATATATATATATATATAGATATATATAATACCAGTCATGTCACTACAACACTCTCCCGTTGCCTTACATACCACCATTCAGAAATTGACACCATAAAACAAAAAAAAGTACATCCTCTGATATATGGAAGATTTTCACCAATAACACTAAGATCCTCAATTAAAATAACAATAAAACAGCATTTAACACCAACAGCAATATACTATATAACATATTTTAATAACTAACATATTGACTTAGCATCTCTACCTACAACAGACCCTCTTAATTGAATAAACCAACCACAAAAAAAGAAAACCCCTTCAATAAACCCTTCCAAGCAAATAAAACTCACACCAAACAAACATCCACTACAACCAATAATCCCTCTGAGGATGACCAGTGACATGGATGAGAGTGCTTGGATAAGAAATATGGGACACTTTCTCTACCATCTGGATCCCGGTATACAGAAAACAACAAAAAGACTTCAACGTCAACACTTGAAAATCATAATGAAGATATATTCCGTGTTTTTTAATAAAACCTGCTTAAATAATATATATATTATATATATATATATATATATATAAACAGCCATCATTATTTAGTGTCATCTTAGCAACAGAAACAAAATAGTTTTGTCAGATAATAAACATTCTTAATAATGGTAGTTTAGGCAAAAAAATAAACAGCCTTGATAATGGTTCAGAAAAGAACCAAAAGTACTTGGTTTACTAATAACTATTTCAGACAACTGGTTAACACCTTTCAAGATGATAACATAAAAAAAAATCATTAGAAAACTTTTTTTTTTAAAAAGTTGAAAACAATATGGATTCTATTATTTCTAACCCAATTTGTTTGAATATATATATATATCCATGTATTTTTCAAACTTTAGACAGCTGAAAATTTTGAAGTAGCCAAGCTTAATTTGTTTTTGAAAAGCTCCGTAAGACTAAGAGGCATTATTTTTTTTTTTTTATCTTCTAAATTTTTTTTTTCTTTTTCTCAAATGAACCTCAGAATATGGAAATCATTGTCTGATTGTAACAACGGTGGAACGCCAACGTAAATTTGTATTGTTTGTTTCTGCCATGTTTTGTAATATCTGTGCATTTATCTCGGCTTAAAAGAGTCCATGAAAAGGTTAGTTGTATAATATTGTAGTGTTGACCTGTATGGAATGTGCACCTGACCTTTTGAAATCTGGTATGGGTCATCTTATGGGTGCAAAGAGACATAACAGACATTCAAAACACACACACACACACAGTCCCCTAAAAAACCTGTTGGCTTCTAATTAAATAAAGACATTCAAAAATAAAATAGAAATCAACAAGAAAAAGACTTTATAAAGGAATCTAATTTTTCTTTTGCATTATAAATATTTATGCAACTTTATTTTAGTCTGTACAAATAAAACAAAAAGAATTAACCAGTTGATTAATAGGGAAAACTGACCTCCTTGGCTAAAGTACAAAGTTTAGACATGAAATGAATTCACTATTATTTTCTTTCCTTTTTGCTCTTTCTCTATCTCCTTACTTTCTTTCTTTTTATTCTTCTTGGTTTTTTTTTTATGTTTTTTTTTTTGTCCTTTTTTTTAAAAAATCCTTTTTTTCCTGTTCTCTTTGTTTTCTATTCTTTCTTTATCTATTATAATTCATCAACCTTTACTTACTCTGACACAAAGGCCTCAGGTTGCTTACAGTATCTGTGCTTCACAAGTGGTTACCCATTTAAATACTGAGCAGGTTTATTACTGTTTCTTTCTTTCCATTCTTTCTTTCAATATTTTCTTTCTTTTTCTTGTTTTCTTTCCATTTTTTCTTTCCATTTCTTTCTTTCTTTTTATTTTCTATTTTTCCATTTTTCTTCTTTCTATATTTTTTCTTTCTTTCCCTCATTTACTTTTGTTCCATTTTTTCCGTTTCTTTCTTTCTTTCCAATTTTCCCCTTTCTTCTTTTTATTATTTTTCCTTTCACATGGACACATCTGAGTGGGCCAACCAGCAAATACTTACATTGCTCAGGTCTGTGCAGATGCTGGATGTCATAAGGAAGACTTACCAGAAGCCATAGGGATGGTTGGATGATTTTTTAGGTACCACCAAAATAGGTCACATCATCTGTTTAAGCCATATTGAAGGAAGAAACGTTAATATTTTTGAACTTTTAAAAAAATCTTGCAAAAAGAAATAAATAACGAACATAAATAGTTGTTACAAAGAAATTCAAAGATCAAATTATCCGAGAGGAGAAAAATTACTCGCTGTTATCTTGAAAAATAAGTAAAACAGTCCGTTTTTTTATGACACAGTCAGTTTCTTTATTGATATTATTTAGCTGAATTCTGTATTCATGGTTCTTTTACTAAAAAAACTCTGGCATTGAAAGTTATAAAAATCTTTTGATATAATTATTTAGACTCTTATCTTTATAGAAAAAAAGTAAAAATTGTTTTTTGTTGGTTTCATTTTTTCATATTTTATAAAATAGAGGGGATAGACCTCGTAAAAAATATTTCCCCTAATATATTTTCAAAAACAACTATTTTAGACATATTTTCATTCAACGGGAAGTAATTAGAAAATTTTTCGTGAAAATCTGACCATTAATTGATTTTTCATAGAATTTTAAAAAACGGCCTCTAGTCATATTTGTTTTTGGCTACGTTAAATTTCAATTGATTAAACAGTGTAAAAATTGTTTTTTCGTTTATAATTTTCGTTATTTCTGTAAGCTGAAAAATATTTTTTAAAAATCATCAGGAGTTTTTGTTAATGTTTCTTCTTTTGATTGGCCGAAAATTGTTTATATTTTTATAATATTAACCTTTATGCAAGTTTCGTCGTGTTAAATATAGGTGGAGGGGTAAATTTCATAGGGAAAATTGGTGGTACTTAATGTTTTTTTTCTTTCTTTTTCATCTTTTCATTATATTAAATTGAAAAAAATTAGCATTATTGCTTCCATGCATGCTCACCCCTCTCTCTATCTTTCCCTTACTCTCTTTATTATATTTTTCTGTGTAGCATGTCCTTTTTCTTCCTTTTCTTTATAATAAAAACAGAATGTTCCATTATTTAGCTGAGATGACAACACTCATAACAAATAAGAATTCAGCAGGTAAGCAACATCAGATAATCAGGATTTACATTTTTACGTTTCATCTTGGATGATTTGGGCAGTCTCATTTTTAACCAGAGGGTGATGCTAGAAGGTAATGGTCGTACTTTTAAGGAACACAAGTATTATTAATTAATAAGAAATTGCACAAATATTTAAAAATTGCTCATGTGCTTGGATACAAAAGAAAATTATTACTCTTAGTAGTATGTTTACAACTTATTTTCAAAATAAGCATTGCAATGCCTTTTAAAATTAGTACCAAAATCTTTGACTTTTTCCAGGAAGTTTTTAATGATATTTTCCAATATTTTCTTTCAGTCATTTCTTCTTTTTTTGGCCTTTTTCTTTTTCTATATACTTTTTTTTCAATATTTTTCTTGGATTTTTATTCCTTTTTTTTTCGTTATCTCTTGACTACCATCCAGACCCCACATTCTAACAACCAAAGAAAGTAATACCAACTAACTGGACATCCATGTGAGAATAAAATAGAATTAAAACAAAGTACATTCTTGTTTGATGTTTTCCATATTTCTTTATTTTTATTCCTTTCATTTTTGTCTTTTTTGTTCCATGAATTTTTCATTGCCTTTCTTTTATTTTCTTGTTGGTCAATTCTCTTATCATCTTCCTCACACATTTTATTCGATAAATATCTCTTGTTAGTCCCTTTTTAGGGATCAGTTTTTCTTGGAAAGAAATAGAAAAAATGTTTTTTTGGTGTGTATGTATATATGTATCTCTGGAGTAAACTACAAAAATAAAACAATTAACAACAAAGTAAATAAATATTCACATTAAAAAATCACCTGTTCTTGCTGATTGTGAAAAAAAATTATAAAGATTTGATTGATATTTGAAAATATTTAAAAATTAAGATATATATAGAAATAGCATTGAAATTCTACTTAAAAAGGTCCAACATTTGTAAATCTCAAATGTAAACAAATCAATATACCAGGGGTTTTTTTTGCACTCCACTCTACCTAGGCGTTGCTGGGTTGCTGTTTCTAGTCTTAAATAAGTAATGAAACTAAATGTAAAAATCACTTTTTTTTTCACAAAACAAATACATCATCTCAAATGTAAACAAATCAATACAGTAGGTATCCCCTCATCTACCCAGACACTGGATAGCTGCTTCTAGTTTACTATAAAAACAAAATACAAAGTTTAAGATCTTTAAAGGTAGAGTGACCTTAAAGGTGCTATTCTGACAAACTCCCCAACAATCAAGAATTGTACAATGAAACAAGAAACCTGGCAAATAACTTCAAAGCAATAAACTTCACTACATGATATAGTATTACGAAATAATACTTTTAACATTTACAACTTCATTAAATATAACTGTTTAGTAAACAGTGACATTTATACAATTGATAGAGTAAATACAGAAGCATAAGTCCATCAAAAGTAAACTTTTATTTCTTTATACTAATAATTTATGCAACTTGGTTTAGCTCAGTCGATAGGGTGACTACCTTGTAATCGCAAGGTTCTGGGTTTGATACTGGTCCCCACCAACTCAACATATGAGTAGCATAGATTGGATAATTTGATTTGTGTGGTAAAGTGGCAAGCTGATGGTAGGTTTGATGATCTACCTCAGTTAAACAATCTCCTTTGTCAAGCACTAGCGCAAATGAGATAACCTCCTTTTGTTGTTCAGCTGATGCCGACAATAGGCCACTCCACATACTGGACGTTAAAAACAGCATGTCAACAAATAGTTAGTTGGTTTTAAAGCACATCAATTCTTGTTAGGTTATTTACTGCTAGGTAGTCTTTTTGTTCAAGTAGTTATATATGTTTAAAATCAGAAAAGAAGTCAAATACAGGGTTAAATGTTGTCAATCAAATTCCTAATTTTTCCATTAAACAATTAGATTTAACTACACTACTGTACACAATTGATAGGTAGCTTGCTATTCTTTAGTGTTAACCCACTAAGAATTACTTAAGTTTTGCTTAGTTCAGTACATAGGCCTTAGGTTGTTTTCTTTACCTTGCTATTTTACAGCATACCAAGTCTTGCTGGGTTATTTAATGCTAGTTGGTCTTTTTTGTTCAAGCAATTATATTGGTTTCAAATGATAAATAGTTTTATATTGTTTTAAGTCCTTATTTCTATTTAATAAAAATCATTTGTTTACTCTAAGTTATATGGTTTAAAGTGTTCCTATTAGATACTAATGATTTGCGCACAGATTTATGATGTCAATAATTTCTAATATCAATAATTTGCATACAATTATATGGTTTTATGTATTTCAAGAAATTATATGGTTTCAAGTATCTAATGATTTGAATTGTTTAACAATTATAGCTTAACGAAACTGTACTTAAATTCAAAAAATTATACACAATTTAGTGGTTTCAAGTAACTATCCTTATTTAATAATAATTTGTTTGTACACAGTTATTTGGTTTAAAGTATTCCTATCTGTTACAAATAATTGGCACACTGTATTTTGGTATCATCTTCATGCCGTGGAACTGCACTAAAATGTTTTATGAAGCCAAAACCGTTCAGTGTAATATTATTACTACTGAGTGACTATATCAAAGAAAATGCAGCTGAAAAAATTTTTTTTTTAATAAAATTACATTTTATCATCATATTTACTATTGTAAGAGGAAAAGATTGAACAAAAATATGATAAAAAATTTAATTTACTATTTTTAGAAAATAAATGTGAAATCTATTTGTTTACAAAATAAATGGAAAGAAAAGAAAGAAAATCTGCCAGATAAGACACAATGTCTGAAATCAGTTATTGAAGTTAAATGTTTTTAAGAAAATTTTTAAATAACTTCTTTTTTTTGGGGGGGTCTCAAAAATTTTAATTTTTATTTTTATAATGTTTTTTGGGATTTATCTTTCTAGAAATGTATAAATTACGGAATGGATTTTTTTCTTAATCAGATGAGCAAATTTTGAATGCCTCCCAATGATCCTAACAAGTTTTTCAATTTTTAAAAAAATAATAAATAACCTATTCATTATAAAATTGAGTTATTAATGAATAAAGTGCTGAAAATTTCATTAAAATTCAACAATTCCCTGATTTTTAGTAATTGTTATAAAATTGTTTTTTAATAGATTTATTATATTCCTTGAGTAAAATTGCACATACCTACTAATCATCATTACACAAGAGAATGAATGGCTTGTTTAGAAAGAAAAAATTACTAAGTTAAAAACAGAAACCGAATAAACTACGGTATCAAACCGAAACTGATATCAAAATCAAAATTCCCAAACTGCACAACTCTAATTTAAAATATGATTTTAAACAGACCTTTATAGACTCTTGTTTATAGTGGACTTGCCAGAGCTCCACAACTGGAGCTTCATCACCAGATGCATTTTAGTGTCATATCTAGGACCCCCCCCCCTTTCTGAGGGATGAAGTTGGTAGCAACTATGTTAGGTGGAGTCATAAAAAGGTGCCCATACATAGATTTATCATTTGCTTGGTTTTAATGTCCATATTAGTTAATTCATTTATCTTTGTCTTTTGTTTATGATACTGTCCAAATCATCCAAGATGAAATGCAAAACTGTAAATCCTGATTATCTGGTGTTGTTTATCAGCCAAATTCTTATTTCTTATGAGTGTTATCACCTTGACTAAATAATGGAGCATTCTGTTTTAATTATAAAGAAAGAAAGGGAAGAAGAAGGACATGCTATCCAGAAATAATATAAGAAAGAAAGAGGGTTGGGTAAAGACAGAGAGTGGTGAGCATGTGGATGAGATAACACTAATCTGTTTCAGTTGAACATAATGAAAAGGTGAAAAGAAGGAAATAAATTTTTAAAAAGAGTGAGAGAGTTAAAATCAAGATTATTATACTTTTCACATATTGAACTTTTAAGCAAACATTTCAAATGTTGTAATAATCCAATTATCATGATGCTGTTGTATATCCACAGGTCCCACTAGTACTTAAATATTCTTACTAGATGCCATGTGAAAGATCTGCCAGGAACAATGACTGATAGGGATGGGTGGCAAGAGGGAGTCATAAAAATCTCTGCTGTCAGCATAATGATAATAGTCAAACATTTTATTGTATCCCAGCTTATGTGTCATCATTTAGCTGAAAACTTTCTTTATCAATGACTACAAATGCTGACTACCATTGCTTGACCATTGAAACCATCAAAGAAAATAACCATCACCAACTGGACACAGAACATAAAAAGGAATTAAGACAAAGGACAATTACATTCTGGCTCACTGGTCAATACCATCTTGTCAACCCAGCCCTTGGTATCAATAATGACTTTTCAGAAAACTATCATATATCAGTGATTGTGTACAAACATCTGTTTTATGGATCTTAAAGCAGAGAATAATTTTCTATGTATTTCTACATTGTTTCTCTCTTTTTTTATTTTTGTATTACATTCTTTGTTTTCATTTTTCTTTGTATCCAATTCCTTTTTTCATTCCAGCATTTTTCTTTTTCTTCTCACTTTTGAAAAATCTAAACATTTCTCTTCTCATTTTTTTTCTTGCTTTTTTTTTGCTTTTTCTGTTCTATTTCTTCTTTGGATCTCTTTCTTCAACAACAGTGTAACTTCACTATATTTCCTTCACAGACTCTGTTTTTATAGCTCTTTTTATTTAAGCTTTTCTCTCTTTATTCCCCCCCTCTCTCTCTCTCTCTCTCTCTCTCACTTTATTACCTTTCTTTCAAAGTTTTCTTTCACTAATTTATTTTCTTTTCCAAAGTTTTTGCTCTTCCTCTCTCCCTCTTTTGCTCCAATTCTTCTTTTCCAAAGCTCACTCTCTCTCTCTCTCTCTCTCCTTATTTCCCTTCCTTTCTTCCAAAGCTTTCCCTCTCTCTTTCTTATTGTCTTTTCCAAACCTTCACCCACTTTCTTTCTTTCTACCTTTGATTTTCTCTTTTTTTCCTTTCTTCTTTACCTCTTTCTTCCAAAGATTTCTCTCTTTCTCTTCTTGCTTCCTATCTTTTCCAAAACATTCAACCTTCTCTCTTTCACCTTCACTTGTTTTATTTCTCCTTTTTCTTTTTTCCAAAGGCTTTCGCTTTTTCTCTCTCTCTTCTTCTTTCCTTCTTTTCCCAATCTTTCTTCTTGGTTCCTTACTCTTTTGTACCATTAATTGCATGTGTTTCCTTTGTTGTCCAAATCTTTGTCTCACAATTCTTCATTTTCCTCCTTTTCTCCCTTATTCTTGGATTTCTATTTTCTTTCTGAATTTACTAATTCTTTCCCTACATTTTCCATTCTCCCTTTTCCTTTCTCTTCTCTTTTTTTTCTTGTGTGCCCCCCCCTGTATTTGCTTTTCACCATTTTCTATTTGTTCTAATTATTTCAATCCTTCATCTTGAAATATTACTATTCTCTTTAGCTTTTATCATCCACAGAGTCTCATTAGAGTGGTTTCCTTTGATCACAATTTATCCCCTAACCCCCACCCAACACACACACCCCTCCATTTTACAAGTTCTCTTCTTGCTTTTTCTTCTGTACTTTTTTTCTCCTTTTCTTCCACCTCGTTCTCTTTCATTTTCCTTTTCTCAGAATATCTCAATTCTTTCTTTCTTTCTTCTTCTTTTTACTCCTTTATACTTTTGGCTTTCAGCAACTTTCACTTTCATATAAACACATATTCAATGACACATACACACTCTCACATATAATTGAGACATGCCTGTAAGTTAATAGATACACAGACCCATGGGAATATAGAAATCACACACATTTTCTCCTTTCTTTCACTTTCATTTTCTCAGAATATCTCAATTCTTTCTCTCCTTTATACTTTTTTTTTTACTCAGGACAACCTCTTTCACTTTCATTTTCACTTTCTCTGAATATCTCCTTTCTTTATTTCTTTCTTTCTCTTCTTTTTACTCTTTTGTATAAAAGAGTAAAAAAAAGAGAATATCTCAATTCTTTCTCTCTTTTTTCTTCTTTTTACTCCTTTATACTTTTGGCTTTCAGCAACTTTTACTTTCATATAAACACATATTCAATGACACATACACATTATCACTTATAATTGAGACATGTCTGTAAGTTAAGATACACAGACCCATGGGAAGATAGAAATCATACACATGTATCCTAATATGCACACTAACAATAACACATGCTTATAGACAAACACACTTTCACTTATGTATGTGTATATATATATATACCCACACACAACCAGTACATATATATATATATAATTATGCTGGAAGCATGTTTTGCAAAATGGTTATCGTCATAGGAAATAGAATTAGCAGCATGAGTTCAAATACTGGATGAGACTGTTTGCATTTCATTTTATGCTAATGTTCTTGGGAAAGGCACAAATCCATCTCTTCTACCTCTGGCCATGGGTAAATTCTTAGACAGACTGAATTCTTTAGCCTTATTTAGGCAACTAGTCTAGAAGAAAAACTTACTTCTGACTATTGTTACCCCACAAAATTGACTTTGTGATATATCCTGCCAGTGGCTGAGGTGTTGAGTAAATGGATGTATACATGAATATATATATATATATATATATATATATATATATTGTATTGGATAAATGAAAATAAAGTGCTTGATTACAGGTGTAAGAACTATATTTTTTATCATGTACTATACAATTAAAAATTTTATTGAAATAAATTCATTTAGCAGTAAATGACTGGAAAAGAGTTACTATGCTGTAAAATAACCAACCAACCAACCTAAATCATATATATATATATATATATATATATATATATATATAAGTCAGAGTACCATGGACAAATCAAACACAACGGTGCTTGGTTACTGACAGTTTCTTGTCTCTGCGATTATTCAAATCAAGTGATATAAAAGCTCTATCCATGATATTGAGCACTATTTACTTATAAATATATCACCTATATTATCAATATTATATATATGTATATATAATGAAACAAATCTACAACGAGAAGACTAATATGAAACACGCACTCAAATCTATAGCCTAACATCTCGCCCACACATACAAACACATAAGCCATTGCACACTAGTTGTTAAGGAAAAAATTAAATAAATAAATTAAATATATATATATATATTTAAAAATGTTATAAAATATAAAAAGATAAATTGAATTAGATATAAATAAGTAAATAAACAAATAAATATGATAATATTAATAATATTAAATGATTAAATTGATGTAAAATCCAACAGGAAACGTCACAAAACACAAATACACTTTTTCATTCGCACATACCCACGTACAAAATTCCGCGCTAAGATACAGTCTTAACGTCACAACCAACACGCATTTTCAATGTCATGCGCATCACAACATACGCACACGTACAAAAAATAAAAAATAAACGTATTCACGCTCGCACGGGAATACAGTTATTTAAAAAATAATGTCATTTTCAAAAAAAAAAAAAATTCATTTGGGAAGAAATGCCATAGCTGTACTGCTTCAGTTCAATTCTTTTGATAAAGAGGTATTACCTCGAAAATTCAAGAAATAATAAAAAATACAGGTCAACACACAACACCATTGTTACCGTATTATTATTTTTTTATTTATTCCAAACTGCATTGTGATAGCCTTCTAAATCAACCTCCTAACCAATATGTATATATATATATATATATAGTCATCCACAGTCACCATTTTTGAACACATCACATCTCTTCAGTGTAGCTAGACATTAGCAGGCTACCTCCAGCCATAATGGAAACCAAATTGATTTATCATCAGACTTCCTAACCACTCAGCACAGAATGAGGATTTTAATGCAAACCTATGTATATAATTTAATCATCACATTGAAAACACTGGTTCCTGCTAGATTACTGAAGGTAAACATCAATGAGCCAGTTCAGTAATTAGATGGGTGACCATTTAAGCAACAACAGGTACTGTGAGAAACCTTATATCAAAATGATCTTAAAAGACTTGAAAAGGGTTGATGTGCTGTAAAACAAACCAACCAAACCAAACTTATACACTTTCAATAAGAAAGAAAAACTTAATAAACAACCGTTTTACTATTATATACATAGATATAAGTTTTTCTTTCTTATTGACAATGTAAATATTGCTCTGTATATAATTAATGTATTTATTATCTTACATTGAGCTCTCTTAGGGATTTGAATTAATCCTTGTATAAATCTATAGGTGTGCAAATGTATGGGCATGGATTGTGGATATACATAGAATATAGATGATCCCAAATAGAATCATCCCCAACATACCAGTCGATTGGATACTTATACCTTTATATACATATATAACAACTGTACGTGAATAATTATATATATAGTGATCCACATAGTTCTGTCTTGCTGTTTCTTGGCTCATCAGTGTGACTAGATAAGGCAGACTGCTTCAGGCTGGGATTGAAACTCGACCGATTTGTCATCAGTCAAATTTCTTACCTACGCACCATTTAAACACCCACTTTTTAGAAAGGGAATTTACTATTATAGATAGTGTTTGTATTAAACTAGACATAACTGAATACAAAACTGTCACTTTTTTGTTACACCCATCTACCTTATTCTCATAATAATTTATTTCTCCAGCATAATGTTGAGACTTGTCTTTCTCATCTTTTGCAAAGTAGTCTTTTTTTTCATTTTCATCTCTTGAGGGTCTTGTTTATATCATCCACTAACCCAATTATTCACACAAATATCATTTGGCTAGGCCAGATTGACAGCACACCCAATCAGTGGCTAGTCATCCCTGTAACCACTTGCGAACAATTTTGATTGGCTGAAAATATGGCTCTCTTTGAAAACAAATCCTCAAGTCACATTACGCAGAATGAGAAGAAAAAAAGGAAAATGTTAAAAAATGTCAAAAAAAAAAATGGATGACAAGACACAAAACTCAGATGTGTTAATCCATCCGACTGTATTCGTACACAATTTGTCTCGCCTACCTTGAAATTACATATATTTACATACATACACATCAGCTGTTTTATTCAGATGTGCACTCAATCTTAATTGCAAGATCATCAGTGATAATAAAGTAACATATCTTATTATAATGGAGATTGTGTGTTTTTCTGTCTGTAAATGAAACTATATCACTACTCAAGTCACAATTCCCTTAGTTATTTACATCACATTCTCCATGATTTAATTTTGATGTAAACCTTAATTATTGATAAAATTGTTTTACATTATCAATACAGTTTGCCTTATCTACATACTAGTAACATACAAGTGTATGTATATATTCAACAAAATAGTGGTTTACAGTGTGAATTGGAAGGCTAATTTGCATTTTGATATTAAAAATCTGATTTCAGTAAATAGGTGTTATTGATTTCTGATTGTTTGGTTTTATCTTAATGAATATGAGCAAAAGTCTCGGGGATGAATCTTAAAAGATATCCATTAACAAGAAGAAATAACTTATTTTATTCATTGCTTCTTAATTTAACTAAATAGTCTGATTAGGAAAAATTAGCAATGAAAGATGGGAGTGATGGAAAAGGATGGAAGAGTTAGTTTCAAAGTTGTCCTACGTTTTTATCATACCCTCCTCTATTTCAAATAATTTTATCTGCATTCTTATTTAGTTTCAATAGTGTTTCTAATTTAATATGACATTTTATTACATCAAAACTTAAATACTTGCTGCCGGAGGGTGCATATATTTGCTAGTAAGATTAAAGACGCATTTAACAACACAGCCTGATGTGTATTGATCCATGTAAAAAAGTAGTTGGTGTGGCCTATTGTTAGTATCAGCCAGACAGCAAGTGAGTCTATCCTCTTTTCATTAGTGCTCGGCCAGAAAGATTGTTTTTGCTGAGGTCAAGTGCCACACCTACCATCAACTCCCCACTTTACCATACAGATCAGATAACCCAATCTGTGTTGCTCATAAGCTGAGTTGGTGAGTACCAGTACCATACCCAGAACCTTGCGTTTTTTTGGCGGCTGCTCTACCTGTATATAATGATTTAGTTTTTGAATGTCCCACATAAAAAGTAAAAATAAAATTGGTAGAGCGGACTATTGGCAATATCAGCTGTACAACAAGTCTATCCCCTTTTCACTAGCACTAGACCAGGGAGACTGCATCTCAGATGGAGCGTCACACCTACCTTCAGTAACCAACTAATTTGAAGTTAATTAGAACTTGAAGAATAGAAACTTTTATCAAAATAACTTGATTCAGCATTAAATGACCTAAAAAGTGTATGATATGCCATAAAGCAAAACCACCAGACAACATACCTACTATCAGCTCCCCACATTAACTCTTAACATCCTGTAGAGAATTTTCTAAGTCCAGAGCCCCATCTATAAAAAATGCTAAAAATGGCCTTGGCATTTAAAGTTACCAGTTATTTCCCTAAAAAATAAAGACTTCTAAATATGTTTAATATTACATTTAAACAAAGTCTATCATTTGGGGCAGATTAGGAAAATGAATGTGACTTTTGGTTGGGCGGAATGAGGTGGTATAGGACATTAAGAGTTTTAATGCACAAATCCAAGCTCTGTTACTCATGTGCTGTGTTGGTGAATGCCATTATCTAAACCAGAACCTTGTAGTTCCTTGGTGGATGTTCTACTACTGACTGAGCCAAACATTCCGCCATACCACAATAAAAAAAAGTAGACGATAATGAGTTTTTTGTAAGTGAAATCATGTTGAAATACTTTAACTTTAAAAATACAGCTATTTCCAGTCCAATAGAAATTATTTAGCTAACCTATTTGCCATGGGTAATTTGTAATAACAAGCTCACAAGGATCTTCAAGACTAGCTTGGTAACAATTAAACAATGATAGGACATTTCCAGTTTACATGGATAGGATCACTGATAACATCATGTAAAAATATTTTTATTTCTTTTTTTTTTTATTCCTGGGTAGAAAGTATTATTTCCTGTCATATTCTATGTGATTTTCAAACCAATTTTTGTATTTTTTATATTCTAGACTGTTGTGTGGTGTGTCATGGAAAAGGTGGTCAGATACTTTGGGTCATGATGGGAGAGTGAGTTTAGTTTGTAGGGCATGATGTAAAGACATTCGTGAGGGCATTCTAGTCATATGTTGTATCAGTTTTGCAATTTGCTGCTACTTTGGTTGCTTTTAATTTATTCTGCGGTTTTCTTGTTTTCGTTGTTCATTTTATTTATTAATAACAGAAATACTTGGTCTATGACTTAATTAAAAAGATTTTGAGGAAGAGAGGAGTAAAAGGGAAAAAAATTAGCAAATTTCTGATCAAATTTCTAAAAGAATTGCTTAGAATTTGCATATTAAAATGTTTGTTTATTTTAGGAATTGTTTTTTGTTTACATCTAAGATATTATTTAAAAAAATGTAATCCTAAACTCATGAGTGTTGTGAAACAATCTAAGTTTTCTAAAAACTTTCTTTAGGTCATATGACAAAAATTTTAATTAATTTCTTAATTGCTTGTTGATTTAGTGATAAGAAATATTCGTTTAATTTATTTTCTTTTTTACCCTTAAAAATATAACAATAAAAAGAAGCTAAGAATTAAACATGAAAATCTCATGAATTAATTTAAATGAAAATTATTTGTTTATTCTATAATTGGTTTCTTTCTTTTTATGGAGAACTGAAGTGTTCTATTAATTGATAGATTTTTAATTATTAAGTTATACTATTTAATCAGTAAAATTCAAAATGTAAACTTTAGGCTTTTCTTTATTAAAAGCATGCATGCACGAATTTAATGCCTACTGACATCTCTTTTCTAAGTAATAAAATGACTTGTGCATATCAAGAGATGCAACTCCTCTGTATATATAAGTAAACTAAAAAAAGCATTTGCAGAGTGGCCTTTTGTTGGTATCAGCCAGACAGCAATGGAAGTTTATCCCTTTTCACTAGCCCTAGAAGAGGGAGATCGTTTTTTTTTTGCTAAGGTGGAGCGCCACACATACCGATAGTTCCCTACTTTACTGCACTGATCAGATTACCCAATCTGTGCTATTATTGCACTGAGTTGGCAGGGACCGGAATCAAATTCAGAACCTTGTGATTTCAAGGTGGGTGCTCTACCAACTGATCTAAACCAGCCCCTAATATATATATATATATATATATATATATATAATTGAGCTATCAATGTATCTTTATATCATATATGCAATTAAACATATACACCCAAGAAATGTATAAAGAAATAGAATAGAATCATGAATATTGATGATTTTATTCTATTCCTTTATAAATAAGGAATTTGCACATTTTTTTACCTTTTACTCCTCTCTTCCCAAAATACTTTTAAGTCATGAACCAGGTACTTCTGTTGGAAATAAATAAAATGGACAAAAAAAAACAAAAAAAAAACAACAGAATAAATTAAAAGTATATATACATATAAATAAGAATCTAGAATAATCTTTAAGGTAGAACTGTAAAGACTCTGCTAAGGAATTTTCTTCTGTCCCAAAATTATGTTCTCTCTGACATAATATAATAAATAGGAAATGATGACAAAAGACGAAGAAGAAAATCTTTTTCCTTGCATTAATTCTTCCTTAATATAGATAGTGTCAAATTCTTAGATCTGAAAGGGTTGTTATTGTCTGACCATTGTATAGGTTAGAAGTTTCTTTGTATTATCAACACTGGAGTAAACAGAACTGTTCTATTATAACCAAATGCATCAAAACTATAACAATATGAAACAGCCATAAAAATTATATGTAGGTTCACACATAATATGACATTAACAAACATAAAATTAATTACATATGATAAAAAAGATTAAAACTTCAAAATGTAGCCCCGTCAGCCGGGTTTTAGAATACACTCACTGCACATCTGCAAGACCCCCGCCCCCATGAGGCCAATTATTAGCCATGGCCCATGATTCTTAAGGATGGAACCCTGGTGGCTGAGCAGTCGATGACATACAATCTACACTTAGGCCCTTATTCAGGCTAGACAGGCTGTCAGAGAGACCTCTTCCGATCAATCGGCTGGTTACATCAAGCCCTATATAATTGTTCTGACTATTGCACTTATGGCAAATCCCAAACCCTTTTTATAATATATGTGCTAGATGCTGGTTTTAGTGTCCTGGGTATGACATTAAACTGCATCTAATGGTAAAGTTCCAATTCTTGAACTCTGGGGAAATGTGGAGTACCCCTTCATTGCCATTACTCCCAGGTCCACTCAGACTTAGAGTGATAGTACCTGTTAGGACCCCATCTATGGGTTAAATAGAAGATATATATATATATATGGGTAGCAAAAACAATCAACAGCACTTGGTAACTGTTAGTTTCATGCCTGTGTGATTTTCAAACTAAGTGAATTTTTTGCCCTCTCATCATGACCCAATTTGACCACCCTTCCCATGATGCACCACACAACAGTATATGAGGAAAAATACAAACAAAAATAATTCACTTAGTTTGAAAATTGCAGAGATAAAAAACTGAGAGTTACCAAGTGCCATTGACTTTGTCTTCGCTACCCTAACTTTGATATACACACTCTCTCAATGATATTGAGCACTCTTTCCTTATAGATATAAAAAATCATTATTATGAATATATATATTATATATATATATGTTGGTGGACTTTGACAAAAGTTTCATACTGTGTGTTTGTTTGTGTGTATGCATGTATTATATATATATATATTTGTGTGTATGTATGCAATCTTGAAAATAAAAAAGAATGATATGTCTTGCTACATATTCATATAAATAATTAGACATGCTAACTGGGTAATACTAAATATACACACACACACACACATATATATATATATATATATATATATATATATATATAATAATCTTCTATACATCCAATAGTATACAAGGTAATTAGACACAAGTATATATGCATACACATACACAAATGTACACATGTATACAAATGCTTACACACTTAAAGTAGACTTACATCCAATCAAATAATCAAATATATGCATAATTCTTGTATGCAAAAATGCATAAGAAATACACAAGAAAAAAACAATAAATGAAGCATACACCAATGATAAAAAAAAATAAACAAAGGAAAGAAATAAAAAATCTGTTATGTTCAAAAAAAAAAAAACGAAAGTGAAAGTGAAACAAAGAAACAATTTGTAAACAAAAACTGACAACGTATCCGTAATGAGTGATTATATCTTTCCAGCTGAGGTGTGCAGAGAAAAATCAGAGCCACCTTTTCAAAGAGAACATACCAAAAATTGGGAGATGAATGGTGAAAGCACCGAGTAGTGACTAGGGTCCATTATCTCACAGAAAAAGAACTGAAGAAAATTTTGTCCCATTATCAAAAGGAGGAGGAGGAGGAGGTGCGGGGGAGAAGTGGGGATGACGGAGATGATGAAAAAGAAAGGGGGAAAAAAATGTCAAGAAAAATATATATAAAAAACAAATAGAAAGCAACGGCAGAAAAAATGATAAAATAGAAACAAAAAATAGAAAATAAATAAGAAAAATAAATTGTGGGCAATGTCCATCTGGATATTAGGCAAGACAATACTGCAGTGATTTAAGTATATCTTAGTGGACCAACCAACTGATTTTTGTCATTAAAAGACATTGTCTTCAGTTTCTTGGATAACTGATAACCAAGTATAACTTATAGAGGAAACTGGACCAGCCCTCACCTCTCTCTTTATAAGCCTTATATATATATATATATATATATATATATATATATAAACAATAAAAGAATGTATATAGAAGAATAATAAATGAAAAAAAAAATCCTGTCTGAAGTTTTTAGTTCTGATTCATCAGGAATAATAATTTAGAAAAAAGAAATGAAAGAAAATAAGGAATACAAATTCCACAACGTAAATTTATGGTTATTTTGCTGTCTGAATATTTCTTGACTCCATACTTCTGAAATGTGTCTCATACTGAGTCTCACATCCTGTCTAGTTCTGTAATTTTGAATCATGAATTTCCTAATTTAAAATCTTTGATTCTATATTTTTAAGGTAGACTAATTCAGAGTTATGTCCCTTGAGGATGTGAGATGAAATGGTATCCAGTTATTTTGTCAAGATTATAGATAATTTTGAAAAAAAAACAAAAAAAAACGTATAGCAAAATAAAAACTAAATTAATACCTTCTTTCTCACCAAGGCTAAATAACCCAATCTGCCCTACTATTTACCTTGGTGGGTAAGGGACGAAGATTGGTTCATGCCTTTATAAAGGGCATTGACTTGAAGTGAAATGCAAACAAACTAATCTAGAATTTAAATTTGGACATAGATTCTATTTGCTATGACAACAACCATTACACTAACTGTGCCTCCACACTAAATAAAGCTTACTAAATAACAATAGAGTAAATTGGCATTTTAGTATGATAGACATTTTGGAGACATGCTTGCATAATGTTTATCATCATAGGAAATAGACTTGACGAACTGAGTTCAGATCTTGGAAGGAGGATTCTTGAAACTCACACTTGAAAAATGGGCATTTATGCTTGTTATAATTCTGGTCGCCATTTTAAGCATTTAGTTCTGTTAGTAAATCCAAATCATTATTGAGTTCAGGTTCAGTTGGTTAATTAAGATTCATGAACTGCCACGTTAAATCCCCCCCCTATATTTAACACAATGAAACTTGAATAAAGGTTAATATTATCCTCAAAATTTTTGAAGCATTCAAAAGAAGAAACATTAAAACAATTAATGATATAAAAAAAAAATTTTCAGCTTATGGAAGTAATGAAAATTATGAATGAAAACAATGTTTACATTTTTGCACCATTAAATCAATTGAAATTTACAGTAGCCAAAAACAAGTTATGATTACCGTTTAAAAAAAAAATGTTCGTTGAAATCTTAGGTATAAAAGAGTGTAGTATCAGTAGTTCTCCTTGTAATCCTCATCTGTAGATTTTGAGAGCAGAAAGTTCATTTAGTAATTGATTTCAGGATAGTTACCAATGATCTTGAATGCATTCTGTATAGGTTTCTCATTGGTTAATTTTTACCAGAAGTCTTTTGTTGATGTTGGGAAAGTTCATAAATAGGTATGGCAATTTGGCATACATCTTAAAATCACAGATATTTAAACAATGCTACATTTTTAAAATCTGTTATTTCGATATTTACTAAGCTTAGCCTGATTTGAATTAAAAACCACTTCAGTCTTGATAGATTTTGAACTCACCATGTGTGTATGTGTATATATATATATATATATATATATATACCAACCCCTCCACACAAGCAAGATGAGACACAAGGTCAGTTTTTTAAGCAAAGTTTAACAGGTTTGAATTCAGTTTTCTTTCTCCTAGACTGGCTACCTAGCCCAGTTTGCCCTACTACTTACCCATAGCTGGAGTGAGAGTAGTTGGATGCATACCTTTTCAAAGGTTATTAGCACTGTGAAATGCAAAAAACCTCATCCAGGATTTGAACTCAGGTCAACGAGTCCATTTCCTATGACTCTAACCATTACACCACACACCTCCATCTCACCATGTATATATAATAAAACATAGAATCTTTTTGAAAGAAATAAGTATAAAGATAAAATTATATCAGATGAAAAGAAATTGATTAATGGTGCAAATGGGTTGAATTCCGGACAAATGGTCATTTTCTGTCCCCTCACCCACAGGTGGGTGACTCGGATGCCTTTGAAGTCATTTACAGTTTTATTCTCATCAATTTATAGCTAAATTAATTAGATAAAATACTGTCCATTTTCCGGAGAGCTAATCTTTTACTAGATTTATTCATCTTTAGGGAGAAATGTTTCTGCTCTAGAAAATAGTATAGAGTTTATCAGAACCCTTTAAATATATCATTCCTATTGTTACTGTTTACTCCTTATTCAAATGTTACTGACAAAAATCACAAGGTTGTTTATATATAGTAAGAGCATTACTGAATAAGATCAAAGTGTAGTATCTTTATAATCTGTTTATATTAAAGTATCAATGGAGGCGCGTGGTCTAATGGTTAGAGTCGTAGGAAATGGACTCGTCAACGCGAGTTCAATTCTTGGATGAAGCCATTGGCATTTCACATGGCGCTAATACCCTTGGGAAAGGTATGAATCCAATTCTCCCTCCAGCTATGGATAAATAGCAGGGCAGACTGGATTCTTTAACCATGACTATGTAACCAGTCTAGGAGAAGGAAAACTCTGAATTCAAACCTGTTAAACTCCGCATAAGAAATTGACCTTGTGTCGCATCCTGCTTGTGCAGAGGGGTTGGTAAATATATATATTAAAGTATCAATCACTGGCATTTCTGCCTATGGTCAAAGTGTCTCTGAAAGTCCTCTTTTGAATGAAGTAGTCCTGTTGTATTTCTTATATTGTCCTCTCGGACAACTTTTGAAATGAATTTTCAATTTTGTGCAGATTAATTGTATTAGATAGGAATACTTGGAACCCTAAACAACCATACCACTGTGTGCAAATTATTTGTATTGGGAATACTTAAAACCATGTATCTGTGCAATTTATTTGTGATATAAATATTTGGAACCATATAACTATTTCTAAATTATTAGTACTAGTACAAAATAAAAAAACACCCTCCGGACGATGTAAAAATAGATTTTTGAAACATATTGCCTGAGGGATGGGAGTAAAAAATTTAATGCCTGCGAGTTTGTACCCTAACTAAGTAAAATCATCAAATTCATTAAAGGATTAAACAATTTGAAATGTAAACTTTAAATATGTATTAAAATAAAACAAACTATATATAAATATATTAATAATACCAGTCATGTATTTATTAAAACTTGTTTTAAAAAACATTGAGGACTGTCTAATGTTGCATGTTCAAATTTTGAGTGTATTTATTCTATGTTATGACAATTTTGGGTAATGTGACATAAGCAGTGATGTAATGTTTATTACAGACAAAAACCGGAAGCGAATCTCCATTATTAATAGATTAGATAGGAATACTTGAAACTATATAATTATGTCAATTATTTGTAATAGATAGAAGTACTTTAAGCCATATTACTGTGTGCAAAGAAATGATTAATATAGAAAAATAAAATAGCAATTTAAAAAAATGGAAAATTGAAAATATAGATATGATTGTAATCTAACATTTACAAATGAATTCAATTTTGGTATTAAATAACCCATGAGGGGTTGATATGCTGTTAAACAAACAAATAAACCAAACCAAACATACTTGTAAAGTATAAAAGAAAGATAAACTATTATTCTGTTTTGAAATAAGTGAATAAATAAACAAAACTTCCTGAAATAATGATGATAAAATCAAGAAATCTATTGGTGTACTGTGACTCTAGACTTTAGCTGCTGCTGCTTGAGGGTGTTATATCACTCAAGTTAGAATCAGATGAAATCATCAGTTGTGGTTTTCATCCTAGGGTCATTATAAAAAGATGATAAGGAAAGAGTCATATTTATATTGCCACCCTATCTATATGTCTTTCTTTGAAAAATGTCACTCTCATACTCTCTCTCTCTCTCTTCACTATGAAGATCACATGATGCCACAAAAACAAGAGAAATGGTCTGCAGTAAACAGCAGGAAATACATGTTTTCATTTCATATTTTGTTTTTTTGTTTTCAAATTTTGTTTTCTATTTTTCTTTTCTGCTTGTATGGAATAATTAAATAAAAATATATTCTGTTATTTCTGCAGTAATGTACAAAAAGAATTATATAGAAATATAATAGTTAGATTCACTATTGAGATAAAAGTAAGTTTCAGACATTTTCTTTCATATATTTTTTTTAAATAGAAAAGTTATATTCAAGACCTAAAAATTATTCACTTGACATACACTATGACTGGACATCTTAGTTGTTGTTGGAGGGAAAGACTAAAGAAATATGGGAACTGGATGAATGCTATCAATCAGAAATGGATTTTTAAATTCAATTATTCAGTAAAGCAAAATCAAAATTTAGTAATTTATTCTTACTCTGGATGATGAAAGTAAGTATTACATTTCGGTTTTGTTTTTTTTGTTGTTGTTTTTGTTTTATTTTATTTTTTGTTGTTTTTTTTTTTGTTGATTTTAAAAAAAAAATTTTTTGTTGCTTTACAACAGAAAGCTTCTCCATTGAACAAAGTTTGGATGATCTAAATAAAATCTGCGTACTTAAAGCAAATTCGGGGGGTTTAGGTGCCGGAGACAAAATTTGGGGGGATTTTGGTGGTGTTAGATAAATTTTGGGACTGTAAATATTTTGGGCGCTGGAGGCAATATTTGGATAATATTGGTGTTGTTAGATTAATTTGGGGACAATAAATAAAATTTTGCATGATTTTCACTATTGCAAGCAAAATTTAGGTGATCTTGATTGATAGAGGCAGAATTTGGATGACATAAGTAAAATCTGAATGCTGCAGTCAGGATTTGTGCTGTCACCAAAATTTGAGCACAGCAAGGAAAATTTGCATGTTAAAAGCAAGATTTTGGTGATTCTAGGTGCTACAGGCAAAATTTGGGCTACATCAATCGGTAGGATATCTAAGGTTCTGGGTTCGATACCAACCCTCACCAACTCAGCACACGTGTAGCACAGCTTGGATCTGTGCGGTAAAGTGGGGAGCTGATGGTAGGTGTGGTGCTCTACCTCAGATGTAAAAACAATCTCCTTGGTCAAGTGCTAATGAAAAAGGGATAGACTCACTCATTGTCCGGCTAATACCAACAACAGGTCACTCTGAAACAGATTACTGTTATCACTTCTGCGCCCTCACCCCTCTTAAACCTTCCCCTCTTTCTTTCTTTATATTTTTTCTGTGTAGCATGTCCTTTTTCTTCCCTTTCTTTCTTTATAATAAAAACAGAAAGGTCCATTATTATCTGAAGTGATGTCACTCATAAGAATTAACCTGATAAGCAGCACCAGAAAATCAACATTTACATTTTTGCATTTCATCTTAAACAATTTTGACGCTCTCATTTTTAACTATTGCAAGATGATAATGTTCATACAGTTAACATGAATATCAATATTGACCAAACATGTAGAAAGTTCAGCTCACTATCAAATATGTCCTCCTAAACTGCAACAGTCTCAGACAAAGCCGCACCAAATATTATCAGACAAAAAACTTAAAAGACCTCTTTAAAAAATACAAACCCAGAAGACATTTTAGATTTTCTGAAAAAAAGAAAAGAAAAGCAACCTTTTCAACAAGATCTAACCAAACATCACCGAATACCAATATACACTTTAAAGACTGAAATCCATGTGTAAAAATATTCTATATAACCCTTTCTGTAATTAAATGACTCACAGAGGTTGATGTGCCATTAAACAAAACTCAGATTGTATTTCAAGTTGTTCTTGACCATGAAAAATACCACATCTGTTTTCGCTTAATGGTTGTTACATTCACATACATATTCTATACACTAAATGAAATAACTATTAGAGGACAGAGATAGATTTTTCTCTTTCCATATAATCAGGATTATATTCTTCCCTTGTTTCATGCATGGCCAACTGAATGATTCTTTGTCAATTATGCAGAAACTAAAATGAAGTGGGCAACATGAAAATTTAAAGACAATGACATTGGAGGTCAAAGGTCAAAATCATTGCATAGATTTTCACTGGTTAAATTATTTTCTCTTCATTACTGGGATTCTGTCTGCAGTGCAGGTCACCAAATTAATTTTCTTATTGATATGCAAAGACATGAAATTAACAAGAATTAATTATTGTCTTGACAAAGTTCAAAGTTATGTTCACTTGGAGCATCTTATAGTTGGAATAAATGAGAAAAATTAAAACAAAAATCTCTTTTTCCTCTCTCCTCTCTCCTTCCTCTCTCTCTCTCTCTCTCTTTATTCCCCCCCCTCTCTCTCTTCCCCTCTCTCTCTCTCCCCCTCTCTCTTTTATTTCCCCCTCTCTATTCCCCCTCTCTCTTTTTATTCCCCCCTCTCTATTCCCCCTCTCTCTCTCTCTTATTCCCCCTCTCTCTCTCTCTTATTCCCCTCTCTCTCTCTCTTATTCCCCCTCTCTCTCTCTCTTATTCCCCCCTCTCTCTCTCTTATTCCCCTCTCTCTCTATTCCCCCTCTCTCTCTCTTTATTCCCCCTCTCTCTCTCTCTCTTATTCCCTCTCTCTCTCTCTATTCCCCCTTCTCTCTCTTTCCCCTCTCTCATTCCCCTCTCTCTCTCTCTCTCTCTATTCCCCCCTCTCTCTCTCTCTTTATTCCCCCCTCTCTCTCTCTCTCCCCCTCTCTCTCTCTCTATTCCCCCTCTCACTCTCTTTATTCCCCACTCTCTCTCTCTCTTACTCTCTCTCTCTCTTTATTCCCCTCTCTCTCTCTCTTATTCCCCCTCTCTCTCTCTTTATTCTCTCTCTATTCCCCCTCTCTCTCTCTCCCTCTCTCTCTCTTTATTCCCCCCTCTCTCTCTTTATTCCCCCTCCTCTCTCTTTATTTCTCTCTCTCTTTCTCTTTTTTTTCTCTCTCTCTCTCTCTCTCTTTTTTTCTCTCTCTCTCTCTTTCTCTCTTTCTCTTTCTCTGTCTTTCTCTCTCTTGTATGAATAACAGAAAAGTTTTTAAAAAATCTCTTCCTCTGTTTCTTTCCCTCTTTCTGTCTCTCTGTCTCTTTCCCTCTTTCTGTCTCTCTGTCTCTTTCTTGTATGAATAACTGAGAAAAATTAAAAACAAAATCTTTCTTCTCTCTCTCCTCCTCCTCTCGTCGTTTTCTCTCTTCTTCTTCTTCTTCTTCTTCTTCTTCTCTAATTACTCAAAACATTTTTTTTCCTTGTGATTCTTGTCAATCATAGCCTGGATCTCACCAACAAATTTGGGAGTTATTTTTTTATCATGCCAAACATTACAGTAGGGCATTTCTAAATTTCTGGAAGAGTGAATTGTGTCATGGTGCTGCTCTCCTAAAAGACTGTGCTCAACTGAATCTAGTTTGGGGACAATAGACAAAACCTGAAATAAAACAAAGAGCATGAAATTAAGACTTTAGAATGACAGTAATTTACCTATCACACCTTCTCTGTGTGTGAGTGTGTGTATGCATATATATATATATATATATATATAGGGCAGCTACGATGCTTGCAAACAGAGTATGGAAGTACAAAAACCAAATAACCTCATATAATGTTGAGTGGTAGATTTTAGACCAACCTAGCCCATGTATCAATTGATCCAAGAGATATGCACTATGCTTTACAGAAAAGTTCCAGATCTAACAAGGACTAGCTTCATCATATAAACACGTAAATGCTAAATTGGAAATATTCAGAGATTGTCAGCACAGAACAAAAATACTTATTAAACTCTTTGACTGGAAAAGCAACGATACAAAATCAATTACCTTAAAAGTAAAAAATTATTCCAAGCGTTATTCTTAGTAGAGCAGATTGGGCTCCTTAAACTTGGTTGGCAACCGGTATTGCGGAAGGAAAACTCTAAATTTAAACTTGTTTAAACTCTGCTAAACAAATTTACCTTGTGTCATATCCTACTTGTGCAAATGGTGTGTATATATATATATATATATATATATATATCAATAAAGGAAGGAAGAACTCAATACAGTAATCCCATAATAAATTTATTTCGACAAAAATTGGGGCCCATATAAATCTAAGTTGATTTAAACCGGCTCCCCAAATTTTCGTCTCATCAGATGGGTCTCAATTCACTTACCTCAATATTAGTACAGTGGATCTTAGAAATCACATATAGAATCATCCCTTACTACCAAGTTTTGGATAAATCTCTTATATATATATATATATATAGTCCTGTTTTGATGTATCAAGTCTCATTAGTACAGCAAAATGTAGGACTGTTTCAGTCTAGGGTTGAAACTCAACCGATTTATTGCCAGTCCAAGTTCTTACCTTTGCTCCATCTACATGAGCTACTTTCAGAAAGAGAATTTACTGATATAAACATAAGGCTACTAGAAGTGCTCAATCCAATTTTTAGGAGAGCTATGCTATTTTAGGATAATTAGCAGTCACCAGAAATTCTATTTCCAGAGAGTTCAACCAACAGTGTTGGGGAGCATATGTATTGTTATACACATACAGTTCTGTTTCAACATAAAATGTCTCATCAGTGTGACTAGTCATTCAGGACTGTTTTAGGCCGGGATCGAAACTCGACCGATTTGTCGTCAGAGTTACTGATAGTTGAGTATATTCCTAAATTTTTTCTGATAGAATATAAATGTATGGGTGTGTATATATATATGTATGTATTATATATATATATATATGAGAGAGAAACCTGGAGAGGTTATTTAAGTAACATCCATCAGTATTTATAGTCTATTAATGTTTTCTCTCACACACATTTTCATAGCAGGCAAAAAGTGAATATTTTCTCTTCATAAATGCTTATCAAGATTTTATTCAACAAAAATTGATCTACAAATGCATCTATTTCTCTTTTCTTCTTCTTTTTTATTTTCATTATTTCCCACTTGGTTATTTTTCTGTAAAACTAAACATATACGTTTCTTTGCACACTTATGTATGATTCATATCGCGCAGTATTGTCGTACCATTAGGGTAATTGGTCATCCAGTACTATAAAGCTGTTAAAGGTCATCTCAAATTACTCCCCTGATAATGAACGGTGGACCAACAAATGAGACAGCAATTAAAAACAAATGAATGAACACCCCTCAGCCTTTTGCAAACTTATTTACAAGTTGGAGTTGTAAGGCATTACAATCATAAGGTGCTGTATAAGGCAAATGTCAACCAGCTGGACAATTTTGCATAGACAGTAACTCAGATAACTCAATAATAAGTTGACATTTGCATTTCTATTGATTCAGTGCTTTAAAAAAAAATGGATGGCAAAATGGGGGTGATAGGGGTGGGGAATGAAACAACTGTCACATGTTGAGAAGTCCAATTGGTTTTGGATAACAAAACCAGAAATTTTTATTTTTATTTTTTGATTAAAATGATTTATTGTTGCTAGATAATCTCTCCAGTTTTAAAGAAAATTAAATTGTTTAAGGTTTTATCATTTACTAGCAGAGCTACCTGACATTAGCCAGGCTTTAAAGTTAAATATATATATTAATTAAAATAATATATATTGTTGCTAAATAATCTCTCCTGTTTTAAAGAAAATTAAATTTTGTAAGGTTTTATCACTTACTAGCAGAGCTACCTGACATTGGCCAGGTTTTAAAAAGTTAAAAATGATTCTCTTATTTTGTACATAGAATAATAAAAACTCTTTTTCTATGTATATCATTTTATCATTTATATATTTTGTTGTTTTTAATGACACAATGCTAGATAATCTATCCTGTGAAAAAATAAGATTTTATCATTTACTAGCAGAGCTACCTGGTGTTGGTCAGGTTTTAAAAAGTTTTTTTAATTTTTATTATATTCGTATGTAGATTGATAAAAATTATTTTTCTATATATTTGTTTTATTTTCTTTTTATTCTTTAAATATATTTTTTTTAATGACATTGTTGCTAGATAATTTCTAAAAAAAAAATTATCAAGGTTTTATCATTTACTGGCAGAGCTATCTAGTATTGCCAGTGTTTTAAAAAGTTAAGAATAATTCTATTATATTTTTATATAAATTAATAAAAATTCTTTTCTATATATATTTTTTATTATCTCTTTATTCTTTATACTAGCAAATATATGCACCCTTCGGGTGCAAGTATTTAGGTTTTGATATAATAAAATATTGTATCAAATTATAAACTATTTAGAAAATGATAAACTGAGGGGGTATAATCGAAAAATAGAACAGCTTTAAATTTAACTCTTCCATCATTTTCCATCACTCCCGTCTTTCATTTTTCCTAATTTATCTATTTAGTTAGATTATGAAGTATTTAATAAAATTACAGTTCTTTCGTCTTGTTTATGGATTTCTTTTTATATTTATCCCCGAGATTTTTGCTCAGATTCGTTGAGAGAAAACCAAACAATTAAAAATCAATAATACTAAGCATATATTTATTAAAATCAAATTTTAAATATCAATATGCAAATTAGCCTTCTCGTTCACACTGTAAACCGCTATTTTATTGAATATATAGATATATTTGTATGCTTTTAGTATGTGGATTAATCCTACAGTATTAATAAGGTATAACAATTTTATCAATAACTGAGGTTTAAATAAAAATAAATTCATGGTGAATGTGACGTCAATAACTAAGGGAATTGTGACTTGAGTAGTGATTTAGTTTCGGCTTCAGACAGACAAACACACAATCTCCATTATAATAAGATATTTATTATTTTTATGTGGTTTATTTTTATTATTTGTTTTGTTTGTATCTTTCTTTTATTTGCTTTTTATTATGTTTTATCCTTCATTAATTTATTTTATCTTTTAATCAGTTTTTTAATATATCATTAATCTATACCCTTATTATATTTTTGTTTAGTTTTTTTTTTTTTGTTTCCCCTCTCTGACAAGAATAGAGGATGGATTTTATTGAACTTTGGACATAGCTGGTCTCCACCAATTTTCTTTATAAAAGAATGTGCACTTGGTTATTGTACCAACAAACATACATACAGAAACTGAATTACAGAATATTTCTTTAGTATATGTAGATACAAATATTCATTTTTCAAAATTATTTAACTTTTTTCTTTTTATTAGTGCTGTAGAGTAGGTAACACCCCTTTTTCACTCTACCAGATGGACTGGCTCATAGCCATAAAATAGCCTATGATTAAAGTGGATTAACTAGCTGCATAATATTCAGACTGACTTTGCTGCATTGGCTATACTGAACTGACCCTCCTCTTTTAGTGTAAGTTTTGTCTTGTTAATTGTTTGTACCTATTTGTTCTTTGTTTGTATGTATCCGTTTAGTACCAGATTCTGGTGCTTAATGAATATGTTGAGCATGCCATTCATATGTGTATCTTTCCAATTAGTTTTCTTTAAATTAAGGTGTTAATTATCTTCCGATTAGAAAAATCTGAAATTTTTCAATAGAAATGTGTATTTTAAAACTCTACAAATCCGATAGAATTTTTGCAAATTTTTCTTGTAAATGTAAAATTTATTAGTTTCAGTCAAGAAAGTACAGAGTCCTGGGAATGATGTTAAACTGCATTTAATTGTCAAGTTCAAATTTGGAGAGTGTAGAGTAGCCTTTCATTGCCATTGCTTCCAGGTCCACCCTGACCTGGACTGGTAGTACCTATTAGGGTCCAATCTATGGGTTAAATTGAGACAAACATGAGTTTTAAAAAATGTATTGAAAAAAATTGAATACCAAACAAGAATGAATAATTGTTTCATTTATTCTTGTTTGGCATAAAATAACCCAAGGGTTGACATGCCATAAAATTCAACCACTCAAGGCAGTGCATAAAACCCACATACAACTGCAACTGAAAGGGTAGCTGGAGCTTTGAGGATATAATTTATTTTAGGAAATTGAAATAAATCTTTAAGAAAATAAATAATGATGGAATAAATTTAACTCTTTGCCTACTTTAGCCTACAACACAGTCTCTCACAGCACTGCAATCCTACCATAAAACACTGGCAGTGGTTCTTGCATGTACCACTTGTTTACATTGGAAGATCACTACGTGAATACAATTGCCATCTTTTCTCAGGTGAAGAGTGAACTTTGAAATATTCCATTATACAGGTAAAGAATACCAAGAAAATTTGGTACAACCATGGGGGAAATTTGGTAGGCAAATAGTTAAGATTTATATTTTCAAAAAAATATTTCCAAAATATTTTTCTTACAAAATGCCCCATTCATCAAGGTGTAATGGTTAGCAAATGAGTCTTGCTGCCATATAATATTTTTGAAAAAGAAAATTTACTGCTGATAATCAAGATAAAAGAGGAACATTGACCTCCAATAAAAAAACAGGATATTACAGCCGATTTTCTAGCATGACAAGCCGATTTTCTAAGCTAGCATGACAATTTCCATGTTGTTGACATCCTTCTGTCTGCTAAAGACGATGGCATAGGGTCCATTTTTAAAAAAAATTGCATTTGCACAAGTGGCTGAACAGGCCAATTTTTGAATGGCAATATCTGGTGCAGTGACTGCAATCAAACAGTGATGCTGGCTGGAGTTGCTGTTGTTTCTCCTTCCTTCTGGCCCTTTTTACTGTGACAGCTTCTCTCCTCTCTTTTTCACTCCTTTTCATGCCTTGTTTGACAAGGAGGCACCATGCCACTCGGTTTTCCGCTCCAAACTGCCATGTGTTGGTGTGGCATGTCTTCATGTCCTTCTTGCAGATGTTTTTAAAGCATAGGTGTGGTCTCCCTACCGGTCGAGAACCTTCAACTAAACCCTTTCCATATAGAAGATAGGTGTGACACAAAATTCCATGTGCCATATATCTTCACTTGACCTTGTGTTAAGTTTAGTCAAAAACAAAGATATAATTGGTGATGGCAAAAAAAAAAAAAAAAAAAAAAAAAAAAACAGAAAAAAACAGAACAAAAACCTCCAACCTTGCCTTGAAGCTAGAAACTAATTCAAACCTATTTTTGTAAACGTTCACCTTTTGAGTAAAAATGTAAGTTCATATTTAGCGGAATTTTTTTTTTTTTTTCTAGAATGTATTAATAGTCAGGTCTTTCCATTTTCTCCATTCTCTTCTTTATTATAACTTTGCCTGTTTATTTTTTTTTTTTCTTATTTTTTTGTTTTACCTTTTCCCATTAACCCCCCCCACACACACACACACAGTTTTAGCATTTTGTACATCTGAACTGTAAACATACTATGTTTCATGTCTAATACTAACTGCAATTAGTATTTTAATAAAGGTTAGAGAAAAGCTAAATATTTTGCTTGTAAAGAAAAAAAAAAGTATCATCATTCACATAAAGGAAGTTTGGTGATATTGTTTTTCAGTTGGAGACTGATTAAATGCCCTACAGTCATTTCAATGTGTACATTGTAGTAATAAAGATAATATAACATTACATCCATCTTTTTGAATAAACCCTGTATCAATTTCACACTCACATAGATCTTCTTTAGTGTATAATATACAATCAATATCACATGATCATACAAACTGTTAACTCTTTATATACAAATATACTTAGACAAAACATGTGTATGTATATATGTGTGTGTATATATATATATATATATATATATATATATACACATACACACATACACATCCAACTACTCTTCCTCCAGCTATGGTAAATAGTAGGGCAGACTGAGCTCTTTATCCTTAGATAAATAACCAGTCTAAGAGAAGGAAAACTCTGAATTCAAAACCAAAAACACTACTTAAGAAATTGACCATGTGTCGAATTCTGCTCATGCAGAGTTGTTGGTATATATATATATATATATATATATATATATATATATATATATAATGTGTGCAATTTCATGTCAAATCATCCAGAAAAAAGTAAAATTGTCACCCACCCCCTTCGATGTTTCTGAAATTTTGTACAGGTAGGGATTGTGTTAAAGTTAGACATTCCCAAAATTTGAGCTTCCAATTCCAAAAATTGGTGGAGTTATATTGATTTTTAGCTCTCCAAATTTGGTGGGGTTGGCAAAAAATGTTGACTTTTTGTAATTTTTTTGTCTGTAAAATGAGTTCTAGAGCTTCCCTACTACTAAAAATTGGTTTATAAAAGCATTTTTACCCAAGAAATCCAGAAATGCTATTGAAACAGTCTGAAACTCAACCAATTTTAAGTTAATGATAATTTTTGTTTTTTTCATCGGAAGATTAATATCTCGATGTGACACTGAATCTAAAACAAAATTCTTTTCTATTATTATTTCACATATATTGAACATTATTTGTACAAAAAAGATAGTCTGATATGTGTTTAGAACTGAAGCTACAACATCAGTTAAAATTTTGCAAATCAGAAATCATTAATAATTTAAAACTGGTTAACTTTTAGACTTTTTTGATAGCATTTTTGGATTCCTTAGGCAAAAATACTTTTTTAAACCAATGTTTAGTAGTAGGGAAGCTCTAGAACTCATTTTACAATTGTGACTCAGGTTCAGATCCTGGTTAATGCTGTTTATGTTCTACTTTGCACTTCTAATGCCCTTGGGAAAGGCATGAATCCATCTGTTCTCCTTTCAGCTATAGATTAATATTAGGGCAGACTGAGTTCTTTAGGTTTGGTTAGGCAACCAATCTAGGAGATAGAAAACTCTGAATTCAACACAGCTGTACTGTGCTTAAAAATTGACCTTGTGTTACATCCTGCCCATTACGGAGGGCTTGCATAAATACATATATTACAATACATACATACATACATATATATATATATATATAATGTATATTGAGAGAAAGAAAGATAAAGAGGCTATTTGGGTTCTCATGTAATTGTATATGAACTGGAAACATAAATATATATAGAGAATGGTAACATTTCTATGTATTCATAGATATGTTACCATTCTCTATACTCTTACATCAATACACATACATACATATACATATATATATATATATATATATATATATATATAGAGAGAGAGAGAGAGAGGGGGAGAATGGTGTCAGTGTATGTATTTACTCATGTATATACATGCATAGATTGTCAATTTAGTAATGTTTATATAGGAGTATATGTGTATGCACACACACACACACATATATGTATATATATGTATGTATGTGTGATAGAGAAAATGAGCAGACCCAATTATCTAATTTAGATATCCATTTTGTTTTTTTCCTAATTTCTTTCTGAAAGTAATTTTACACTCAAGTTAATTACTTATTTTTGTCTTATGTACCATTCAATACATTTTTTTTCTTCGTCCACATGCATACCTTATACTGTAAAGAAGCATATCTATAAAAGCATTCACACCCACTTAAATTTTACCATAATCACCAACAGTTACAAATCGTACACACAAACATTATCCATTGTCTTGTTGTAAATTTAATTCTGTGTAAAATATTAATTCTTAAAACATAATTGCAATATTTTTATTCTATTTTCATTTTAGTGTTTGTCTGAATTTTTGAGATGAGGCTTGATATTTTGTATTATTTAGATTTTTCAGACTGTTGTCCTCATTTTTATTGTTATATACACAATGTTTTGTCCAATGTGTCCTTAGGCATTCTTCAGGTGTTTCTTGTTGAACATGTCCTAATTGAGAGCCTTCATGGAATTTTCTACTCCTATGGATTGAATAAAAAGTTTGGTTCAAAGTTCCGTCAAGGCTCCGGAGTTCAACAAGAAGGTTCCTAAGTTCAACAAGAAACACCTGAAGAAGACCAGTGAGCACATCAACTGAAATGTTGTGTATATAATAATAAAGATGAGAACAACAGTCTGAAAAATCTAAATAATAAATATTTTCATTTTGTTTCACAATTAATGACATCATCATCTATTTGTCTAGTCTCATTAATTTACGTCAGTTGTTGTTTCTAACTTAGCCTTTGTTTTTAAGATTTTTCTAGCTGTTTACAATGCTAAACGACCTCCCAACATTTTATTAAACTATTTTAAGATCATATAGAAGATATAGCTTTCATCATTACTTATTTGAATCAATCATTTTCTTCTTTAGAAGAAGCTAATGGTAGAAGATCTCTTCAAGCCTTAACATGTTCCAGTTGGGAGGAGTATTGCGAAATAGTTCAATATGTAAAAAGTAATATAATCTTGATTTAACTCTCTCTCGCTCTTTTTTTCTTCTTTTTCTTTCCTTCTTTTCATTATGTTTGATTGGAACAGATTAGCATTATCGCTTCCATGCACTCACCACCTCTCTATCTTTCTCCTACTCTCTTTCTTATATTTTTTCTGTGTAGCTTGTTTTCTTCCCTTTCTTTCTTTATAATAAAAATGGAATGGTCTATTATTTAGCTGTGATGACGACATTGATAAGAAATATTTTGGTGGATAAGCAATATGACATAATCAGGAATGACACTTTTGCATTTCATTTTGGATGATTTGAATGGTCTCATTTTTAACTAGAGGGTGTTGCAAGATGATAACTGCTATACTTTTAAGGAATTGTTAAAAAAACAAGACAAAAAAATTGATAAGTAATCTTGAATTAAATGTGAATAATATTTTACTTACTGTTCCTTTTTTCTTTGGAAGTTTTCTCCTTTGACAAAGATTTCCACAGAAAGTTTTGTTCATAGCGGAATAAAAAGATTTAAAAATTATTCTATTTCTTTTATATCATAAATCTCTTTGAAAATTCTTCCATGTCAAATATTACAAATAAATACTAAAAATTTGGAAATTCACAAATTTAGTCTAATTTTTTTTATTTAAAAAAATTTTTTTTAGAAAAGTCTTATTTATTAAAAATAAAGCAGTATATTTTCAAATTGTCTATTTTTATCTTTATCAATGTAAACATAATATCATAAATTTCAAAAAAGAATATGAAGCTAACGAAAAAGAAAAAATAGATTAAATTCACTCCTAAATAACTAGAAGCTCATGACTGTTTGATACGACTAACAATTAGAAATATTAAGTAATGATCTTTCTTTTTATAAACATAGAGGTTTTCTAAGAATGAGCAATAAACAAAAAAAAATATCAGAATCAAGAAAAAAAATATGACATTGACACTTTGTGACATACAATTTTTTTTTTTTTTTTTTTTTTTTTTTTTTTTTTTTAAGTTTCTTTAACTGCTTTTATGTAATAACAAAACCTTTTAAAATCAAATTCCAGTTGGGTTTTCTTGACATTTCACATTTTAAAGTAATGTAAAAAGTAAAGAAAAATGGATTTTGGATTTTAAGCCATAATAAGAAAAATTGTCTTTAATTTGCTGAGAAATAATTTTTATGTGAAGGCAATCTTATGATTTACATTTGTCTGCATTTTTTTTTTTTGCTCCAGGTTGTTCATCCTAAGTCATACAATCCAGCTGATCAACATCAGTTCCATCTTAAAAGCCATTTGTAATATAGGTAAGTACTGTTAGTTAATCTTTCATTAGATGAAACATTATTAATATTTTTCAATGAATGTTTATATTTGCTTAGGTGTGTATGTAGAAAATAAAAAAAGTATTTAAAAAATAATTTATTCTGGATAGTGAAGTCTGTTTATATAAGACCTTCATCAAACAAACAATCCAAAGGTAATATTGTTCTCTGAACAGTGATGGATGTTTTTCTTTTAAATGACACAAATTGGGATATATATATATATATATATATATATATATATATATATAATCGTCTGTACACAGACTGGATCTCTCTGATGATAGTAAAATATATAAACAAACGTATGTATTTAATAGTTTAAACACCACTTTTAATGGCAGCTGTCAAATAGCCAAGAGGTTAGGAAGTAGGGCGGACAAAAATTCAGTCGGATTTTGATCCCGGTCATAGGTAGTTGTTGTGTCTAGCCACACTGAAGAGGCGTGAAATGCTGAAACACAGTGTCTGTGGATGACTTATTATTCATATATATATATATATATATATATATATATATATAATATATATATATATATATATATAGAGAGAGAGAGAGAGAGAGTAAAATTATATCCTAATCAGAGTTAAAAAAAATTTAAATCATTTAAAAAAACATATAACAATAGTTGGTTAGAATAAGATTTTAGCATTACAGGCAGTTTCAAGAATTTCTTATTGAATTTTAGATGGTATTTCTATTTTCTTTTTTTTTGTTAATATATGGAATAATTTTAATTAAACAAATGGGTATTATATATTACCAAATAATTTTTCATTACTTCTTTTGTGGCATATCAACTTTTTAAAAAATTATTTCAAAAATCATTTTAAAAAATCTCTTCTGATAATGATGTAAGGTCAAAACTACTTGAGAACAACTGAACAATTTATTACTATAAAGAAATATTCCTATTTGTCTTATCACTTTTTTCCATCTCTCTCGCTCTCTATCTATTTATCTAATATATATATATGGTGTGTCAAAAAACTATCAAGATTTTGTGTACTTTTTGACACACCTTGTATTCTAAAAAAATAATGTTCCATTCATTATTTTTTTCAGAATACAAGGTGTGAAAAAAAGTACCAAGTGTAAAACTGTATTTACCAAGATAGAAATAAAGAATGAATGGAACTTTTTTTTTTTTTTTCAGTATACAAGGTGTGTCATAAAAGTACAAAAAAATCTCAATACTTTTTTGACACACATATATATTTGTGTGTGTGTGAAGAAACAATTATCGAAAAAATCCAACCAAATGTGAAAATATAAATGGAAAGGTAGATAAACCAACTCAAACAATTGATTCAATTAATATTTCATCTTTATTTATAAAAAAAACTTCATCAGAATTCTGATGAAGTTTTTTTTTATATAGCTTTCCATTTATATTTTAAACTTAGACAGACACACATATATTTATTCATTCATGCATGTTAATCCATGTATATTTGCATCCCTGTAGAGCTTTTCATTTTGCAGAGCATATCTTTACTTATGTGCATATAAGTTCAAGCAGTTATATCTGTTGATAGATATATAAGTCTTGGTATGTATATTCATGTGCTGTGGACAAAAAGGTTGTGTTCCTGACACCTAATTAACAAATCTTTCATATTCTTAGATGGCTAGACTAATGAATCCTTAATAATCCATGTATTTTTAGACTTGATGATGTCCCACAGTTATCACTTTAGGAAAGACAAGAAAACTATAAGCCTAAGCTGTTGTTTATGCATAACACAACATGTCTCATAAACATAGTTTTAAATTTAAATGCAATCAAGTAGTATAACATTGGCTGGTCATACTGTTGCATTGAATACTTTTTGAACATTTGTCATCTTCTCTCCCCACCATCTTTCATCATCTTGGTGATGCAAGACTCCATTTGACCCTTACTCAGACAAGACAGGTGGTTGGAAAGGTCCCCCTCTGATAAATCGGCTGGTCATGTCAACCCCTAGCACCTACATAATTGTCCCAACCATGTTGCTCTTATTATCCTTTTTATCACATATGCGCTAGAAACCGGTGGCTGAGGGTTTTAGTGTACTGGGTATTGACATTAAACTGCATCTAGTGGTGAAGTTCCAATCCTAGAACTCAGGGGAATGTGGAGTACCTCTTTATCGCTAGTAATCCAAGGTCCACTCTGACATGTTGGGTACAACTAGAAAAGTAAGGAAAAACCCATAAGCGATGGAATTCTACACATCAGCACATCAGTGTTGGGTAACCACAAAAGAATACACATATTGGTCAGCTCATTACAGAAACTGGGTGCCATCTGGAAGACTTACCAATGGTCAATAGAGATGGATGATGAGAAGATTCAAAGGAATATGTGCTTGTTATATATATATATATATATATATATGTAATATGGAGAGTAAGAGATTGGGTAAAATCTTATTCAAATTTGAGGAATAACGGATAAGACACAAACAACTTCATTCAATTGATATTTTGTCTCAGTATGTTAATGAAGCATCATCAGAAATCTTTATATAAATAGATAAATCTATAAGTAAACTGCATTTATATCTAAGTTAAGGTAGCATTGATATAGTCAACAGCACCTTGGTCTAAAGATTGCATAGGTGAGAAACTGTCTGTAACCAGGCGATATTGACTCTGTGTCCACACTACCTTAACTTATCTATATAATGCAGATCCTATTATTTTCAGTACAATATTCTTGCTATTTATCCATTAGGCAACTTTGAAAGTATTTGAATTTTAGATCTCTAAAGATGCATTCTGTCTCTGTATGAACAATCATATGAGACAAAAATGTATGATCAACTCACAGAGGAATTGCAGTTGATGGTACACAACAATGAAAATAATTCTAATTAACTGATTTCAGTTTCCTTCAAAAGATGCTAGATCATAAAAGCAGATAAGCATAAACATTAATTCAGTTTGCAACAAATGCTTCTCTTATTTACAGAAACCGAGCAAAAAAAAAAAGACGAAAAGAAAACCAAAAACTTCCTTAAAGTCTCTCTCTATGAAGAAGAGAATAAGATTGTGAAAAGTGAGATCGTCTCTAAAAGAAAAATAAGTGAATTAAATCCAAGTGAGTAGGCAGAAACACATCTAGTAATTGTTTGGCAATGGAAGATCAAAATCAAGGATCAAAAATCAAATGATCTGAGACCACTCAAAGCGATCAAAACTTTCCTTGTTCTTTGAATAATAAGAAATATATTCTTAATTACACTTGATAGCATTGCTGCTGCTGCTGCCACCGATGCAGATTATAATGGTGAAGAGAATTGAGATAAAATCAGATTATTTATTTGCCATAGGGACACTGAGCAGGCATTGATGACTTTTTCTTTATCAAAATGGGTGTGTGATAAACATTTTTACGACTGAGTGATTTCTATTTCTTCATCTATTTTTTTTTATTTTCACCAAAATTCTTAGCATGAAAGTATTATGAAGATCAAAGATTCTAAGTAGCAAAGTAAGAATCAGGTCTCAGCAGATGACTAAGGTTCAAAGACAGGAATTTATTCCTTTCAAATCAATGATTGTCACAAGGTTGGTATTTTAATTGCAGGAATAGTTATGCCAAGTTTAATGCTTTAGCACATATCCTATCTTGATTGTCTTTGTCAAAATGTTTCCTGCAAGCAACAGTGGCTTTGATATATGCCGATCAAAGGTCCATAAAGATATTAACTGAAAATATTTGATAAAAACAACAAAGAGAAAGATACTAGTTGTGATAATCTATAGTTTAATAACAATACTTCAGACAATACAGCAGAGAATGCTACAACTGAAATATTGTGACTGAATTAAAGAAGCTAAGAATTAAAAATGAGTCAACATTGATGGAAAAATCCAGTATTCATTTATTCTATAAATAATTTAACTTAAAAAAAAAAAACAATTTGTGTATATATATATTTAATGCATGAAAGTGATAATGTGACCCTGGGTTTCATACCTTCATTTTAATCGAAAGTAATTTTTGCAATTAATTTCCAGAAAAAGGTTCTTTTATTTTTAAGTTTTATTTTTTTGGAAAAGAAAATTTCCTGAAACACTGTTGATATTAAATTGATTAACTCATACTGTTAGCAAAAATGAGAACACAGGACATCATTTTGGGAGAAGATACTTACACATGTGCACATATGAATCCTTACTGCCAGAACTCGATGTAATAAAGACTAAGTAAGAAAAAGAATTGAGTGCCAAAATTTAGTGGCAATTACAAACAGGTCGCATAGTAACTTCAATGTAGTTCTGAAGAAGCGGCTCTCAGGCAGCACCCTCATATACCCATGGGATTATTTTCAGCTGATATAATTAACACACTGATTAAAATTGATTTTAATGATTAAAGAATTAAAAGATTTGAATATTATAATATTCATCAATTTTCAGAATTCTTTACATATCGACTGAAAACTTTTGATAGAAATAACAAATAGAAAGTTACTTGTGATAATCTATAGTTTAATAAAAATACTTCAGATGATATTAGAGAAGACAGAGAATAGTACAAGGTGAAACATTGTAACTGAAACAAAGAAGCTAAAGATTAAAAATGTGTTATTTGTAGGTGGAAAAATCCAGTATTCATTTATTCTATAAATAGTTTATTTGTTGTTTTTTTAAACAAAGTTTTTGAGTTACACTGATTAAAATTAATTTTAATGATAAAAGATGCTAAGAATTTGAATATTATGATATTCATTTATCTGAGAAAATGGTTAATATTCTTTACATTTAAAATATTATTTTAAAAATGAACTTGTGAGGTTTGAAATATAATTTTATTTTTTGATTATTATTGAACAGAATTAATGTTGCAACTGAAGGATTATTATTAGTTACTTGAAACCATATAATTACTTAAAATTATTGGTGTTAGATAAGAAAACTTGAAATTATATAACTGCAAACAAATGATTATTATTAATAGGAAGGGGGGGGGGTTCTTGTGGCATAGTGGCTAATGTACTGGACTGTGACATTGAAGTTAGTGAATTCAAAAAAAAAAAAAAAGGTTCAAATGAATCAGTGCTTAATGATCAGGATGTTTAATCTTAGAAATTCAAAAAGAAATAAGACTGGAGAGTATGAGTGAAGCAATGTGATACAAACAACAAGTACCAAGAAAATATACATGGAAAAATCTTCAAACATGAAATATTCATATTAATCTCTATATCAATACTTGTGTTCCTTAAAAGTACTATCATTGGTATCTTGCATCACACTCTGGTTAAAAATGAGACTGTCCAAATTGTCTAAAATGAAATGCAAAAATGTAATGTTGATTATTTGGTATTGCTTATCTGCCAAATTTTATTTCTTAAGATTGCTGTCACTCAGGTAAATAATAGTCCATTCCTTTTTATTATAAAGAAAGAAAGGAAGAAAAAGGAAATGTTATGCAGAAAAATATAAGAAAGAAAGAAAGAGCAGGGAAAAGATAGAGAAGTGATAATGCTAATTTGTTTTAAATGAACATAGTGAAAGATGAAAAAAAGTGTGTAAGAGTTAAATCAAGATTATTATACTTTTGACATATTTAACTATTTGTAATAATTGAAATTGTCATACTGTGTTATATCCACAGGTCCTGCTAGTTTTTCATTAATTTTCTTGTTGCTTTGCCAGTTTTTTTTATCTGTTCAAAAGAAACAACTTGTTCTGCCTACATATGTGAGCATTTCTCCACTACATTAAAAGCAATAGTATAGTGTGAATATTTTACTTATTAACAACTCAGTCACCTGCAGCCCAACTTGTAGTTTTTTTTTCTAAAGATTAGGTAACTTGTGTAACAATAATACATTTTTTTTTCAAATGATTTGTGTTTTCTTTCTTTCTTGGTCTTTTTGGGTTTTTAAAATGAATTCTAATCTTTCTTATTGTCTTTTTTTAATAATTTGTTTTTATTGATTTCTAAATTCTATTTGTTCATTTATTCATTGCATTTGTTTGTTTTTCTCACTTTTTTTTTTATTCCTTTTTTAAGAAATTTTCTTTTGATTCATTTATTTCTATGTTCCTATTTTGTTTATCATTCTTTATTATTTTCATTTGATTTCTTTTTCTTAAATTTAAATTTAATATTTTAATTAAAAGATCTTTCTTTTTTTCATATTTTCCTTTTCTTATTTCTTAATTTATATTATTTTATTTTTTATTTTAAATTCTTTCTTTTTTTTTCTTTCCAATTTCATGTTTTTCTTCGTTATAATTTTTGTTAATTCAATTTTGCTTTCTTTTTTTCTTTTATATTTTCTTTATCTTAATTGCATGTTTTTTTGTTTTTTTTTTTTTTCATATTTTTTTCTTTTCTTTCTTTTCATATACTTTCATTTTACATTATATTTATTGTTTTCCTTTCTTTCTTTTTTTTTCTTATCATATATTCTTTATTTTATATATTTTTTTGTTTTCTTACTTTCTTTTCATGTTTACTTTATTTTACATTATATTTTTTGTTTTTCTTTGCTTTGTTTTTTTATTTCATGTTTTTTTTTTTTTTAAATATATTTTATCTTTTTTTTTTTCCTATTTCATTCTTTGTTTTTTCATTTTTTTCTTTTCTTTTCCTTTTTTCTTTTTCTTTCCTTTTCTATTTTCTTCCTTTTTCTCTACCCTTCTTATTTCTTTATTTTACATTTTTTTCTTTAATTTTTCTTTATTTTTCTCATTTTTCTTTTCTTTCATTCTTCACTTTTTCATTATTTTCATTCCTTTTTCTTTATTTTCCTTGTTCCTATTTCTCATCACTCAAGGCAACTCTATACAAGAATATTCATGTCAGAAGGTGGCAACAACAATAACAATAACAACAACACATAACCAGTGAATCAAACACAAAGAGATTAATTTTACCAATGATAAAACAATAAATAAAATACATGAAAAAAAACTCACACAAAGCCCCAAACAATCTTATTTCCATCATCTTTTTTATTCCTATTTTTGTTATTACCATTTCACCATTTTCTCTTTATCTATTCTAAATATGGTCAAAATCTATTGAAGAATGCATGCAGAATTCCCTAATATGTATTCATGTGGTGCTTCTCTTCTCTTATCACATGGTGCTTGAATGACAATATCGCAAGTAAATTCTCCATTAGTATAATACAGATTTTGTACAGCAATTTAGCTAATTGACCTTGTCATGTCCCAATATACACTGAAGCACACATAAAACCCGTGTTCTGATTTCTTCAAATTGGTCCTAATTTAAAAGATCTCTTTCAAATAACTCACTGGCCAGAAAACTGTACTGTATAGCCTGATGGTTTGCTGAGCTTTCCAACCCGGAATAATAAGATTATGTTTGTCATGTGATGGAAATATTCAATATTTTTCTGCTTCTCTGGAATAAAAGAGTCTCAAGTTTAGTCAATTAGCAACTTAAGTTGAATGAACGAGCTTATTTTTATTTTATTATTGTCACTTTTTTTTACTTTTTCATTGCAAATGCTTTGACATTTTTTTTTATTCTGAGATTTTGAGTTCACTGATATGTTGTGAGTTCAATTCAATTAATTTGCAATGTTGAACAGGATCGTCTCAAGACACAAATAAATTACTGTAGCCATCTTTTGGTTTTTCTTTGATTTTTCACAGCTACCACTTGAAAGGACAACACTTTAAACTGACTTCCTCTATAAAGAGAGTTGATAAATTAAAGCTAAACAAGAGATTATTTTTAACTTTCAAAAATATCTGATGATATTAGGGTTTCATTGTTTGTTTGTATTTTTTTATAAGTATATTGCCGTCATATTATTCCAGGATTTAAAAAGAAAAACAAAGTACAATTGATTCTTTTATTATTAACTTTAATTTTTAAAAATTATTTCCATTTTTGTTATGTGTCTTAAACTTATTCTTTACAACTGATATTCCCTCTCTTTCTCTTACAGACATACACACACACACATTATTATAATGGAGATTATCTGTATGCCTCTCTCTAACTGAAATGTCACCACCAACGTCACAATTCCCTTAGTTATTTACATTATATTCTCAATGATTATTAAATAATCATGAGTATATTATCTATTAACAATGTCTCTCTTTAGATCTAGCTGAGCTAGCTTTGCCTCTAAACAGCCCATGTTATTAATGTGATTAAAATCCTGCAATGTGCTTGATATATCACTAAGAAATAAAGATTTACATAGTATATGGTGTGGATAATTTGCATACTGGTTTTAACAAAATTGATCTTAATAAATAATTACTTGATGTTATTGATTTCTAATATTATTGTTTTATTCTCAGACATTTTAGATCAGTCCTATCTATAATTTCATATAGAAATCAATTAATATAAAATAATTTTATCTTTTTATGAGTTCTTGTTTAGTTTTGTGAGTCTTTCTAATTTAACATATATATTCATTATAACTGAAATACTTGCACCTGTTGGTACATATTTTTGCTGCTATATATTTTAAAAAAATATTTTCAAACACAAATTATGTCACATGATTTTGAAACAGAATATTACTAATGGCTGTAGAATTACTATTACTAAAGAGCTATTACTAATAGCTCAATATGTAAAACATGATGATATTGATTTAACACTCGTTCTCTTTTTTTTCTTTCTTTTCATTATGTTTGATTGAAACAGATTAACGTTATTGCATCAGATTATAAGGATTTACATTTTTGCATTTCCTCTTGGACAATTTGGACGGTCTGATTTTGAACCAGAGGGTGTATCAAGATTATAAAGGCCAGAAGATTAAGGAACAAAAGTATTAATGTGTATATATATATATATATATATATATATATATATATATATATATACCATACTTTATTTTTATAAATCATTAAACTAAAGTTAAAGATTGTTTTAAAAGACAATCATCTAAGTTGAAAAATCACCTGCCTTGAAAATCACTGTCAGAAATATTTTTGCTGGTATTTCTGAAAAAAAATATTAACATAAAATAAAACTTTGATCTCAATATATTTATCTGTTACAATTATATTGTATTATTTTTTTCCAGATAACAGCTTTAAAAATTATACTTTTATTATATAAAATTGAAATTTTTCATATTTTAAATAATTCTTTTAATTTTAAAGGTGACAATATAGATACCTTCAAGAAAAATGATTTTCTAATTTTGACATGTTGCTCAATTCAACAATGCAAACCGCTTTGTTGGCTGGGGCATTAGAATGCAATGATTCCACCTCTGCAAAGGGGTAAAACTCCCCCAATAGGGCCATCTGTTGGCCATCAATGATGCCTAAGGATAGAACCCAGGTGGATTAGCAGTCCATGACTTGCAAAACTCCACTTTGGCCCTTTCTTGGGCAAGACTGTCAGTCGGAGAGCCCCCCTCCAATCAATTGGCTGGTCACATAAAACCCTAGCAACTATGATTGTCCCAATCTTATTGCCCTTATGGCAAGCCCCAATCCTATTTATCATATGGGTGCTAGAAGGCGGTGACTGAGGGTCTACATATCCTGGGAATGATGTTAAACTCTATCTGATGGCGAGGTTCCTTTTTTGAAGATTTGGGGAATGTGGAGCACCCCTTCATCACCATTGCTCCCTGGTCCACTCTGACCCAGAGTGGTAGTACCTGTTAGGTCTCATCTATGGTTTAAATAGAAAAATGTATTTATAAAAAACATTGAGTATCCATTTAAGCATGATTTTATTTCAAAACTTTATCAGCATTAAATGACCCACTGAGGTTGATATGCCACAAAACAAACAAATCAACAATATGAGAAGATCAATGGAGGCATAATGTCACCTCACATCACAAATATAAGATTACCAAGGGACAATTTTCAAGAAAATTAATGTTTCATTCATTGATCATCTCTGTCTTTGTAAATACAGCTTTCAGTCTCAGTACTTTCTGAGCACACTTCATACATTGGTTCATACTCTGATTTAAAATATATATTATAGTTACCAGTTAATTATGATGTTAAGAAAACTATATAAGTATTGTCTATCATTTTCCAAGGACATGCTCAGTTGGTAGAGCATCCTCCTTGGGACCACAAGGTTCTGGGTTCAATACCAGCTCATGCCAATTCAGCATATGAGTTTCACAGTTTGGATCTTTTGTGAAAAAACAGAAGAGCTGATGGTATGTGTTGTGCTCAGATACAAAAACAATCTCCCTGGTCTAGCACTAGTGAGAAGGGGATAGACTCTCTCGCTGTCTAGCCGATACCAAGAATAGGCCACTCTATCTACTTTACTCATATATATATATATATATATATATATATATGTATCCTCTTTATGATGAATATTATACTATTGAAATATTAGCTTAAACGGACAATTTACCCATGAAATTTGAATTAATAATGGGATAAAAGAAAACAGTTATTATAATCCTAATAATTGAAAAAAATATTAAGTCTTGCATGTTAGAATTTAAGAACTTTATTTGTCAATATCATTTTATTAAATTCAACAAATAAATGATGTATTTATAAATATAAAATTATTTGGATGGACAAAGACCGCATCCCCAAAGACCTACTGTATGGTGAATTAGCGGAGGGCACCCAACCAGTATGGAGACCATGCCTGCACTTTAAAGAGGTCTGTAAGAGGAACATGAAGACATGCCACATTAACACCAACACATGGGAGGCTTGTGCAGAAGACTGTGCGATCTGGCGACTCCTTGTCAGACAAGGAACGAAAAGGAGTAAAAAATAGAGGAAAGAAGCCACCATGGAAAAGAGAGCCAAATGGAAGGAAAGACAACAGCAACTCCAGCAAGCATCACTGTTTGTTTGCAGTCACTGCTCCAGAGACTGCCATTCAAAAATTGGTCTTTTCAGCCACTCATGCAGTTGCAGATTTTTAAAAAACTATAAAAATGGACACTACACCATCGTCTTTAGTAGATGGAAGGATGCCAACAACAAAATTATTTTTAGAAAAATCTATAATATTAATAAAATTTGACATGTTACACCCTGTCATCATATAAGAAATAAAGAAAGCAGAAGCAATGATGCAATATCAGATGCTTATATTGTCTTCTTCAGTTGAATGGAAGAAGAGATAAAAATAATAATGAATGAAAGAAAAACAAGAGACACAAATAGAGAGAAACAATAATGCTGTACATCAAAGGCTTTTCGTCTGCTTTAGTTGAACAGAAAGGAAGGAAGGAAGGATAAGAAAGAAGGGAAGATATAGTGAAAAGGAAACAGAAGAGACCTTGAGCAATGAGTAAAACTTATTTTATAACAGATTATTTCATAAGAAATCTTCCCAAATCAAAAATCATCCAATTTTAATAAGATATTTATTAATGAACAGATGAAAATAAACTGAATGTTAAATCTTCCCTAGTCTAATTAACCTTATTTATATATTTATTTATTTTAAAGGAGTAAGTAATAACTAACGAGAATTAATGAAACAATTTATGATACCTGTATATGTAATTTAAAGGGTGCACTTTATTAATTCAATAATGTTTTATTTGTAAATTTCATGCATCAGAATAAGAAAAAGAAAACTTTTTTTAAAGAAAAAGTGGAGTTTCTATGGCTTCTGCAAGTATATAAGATTATTTTTAGATAAATAATTTAGTTTTTAAAAGTGAATATTAATGCAGTATAAAAAAAAAAGGAAAGACACGCTCCAACAAAATAATAAAGAAATATAATTCTGATAATGAAATAATCTCTTTGGCATGTTAAAAGGTTTTATAAAATGACAGAGTGCAATAGAAAAGGTTATTAGATTTTCATTTCTAAACAACAACTTGGGGTGACTTGAACTGAGTTATTAAACACACACCCACAGAAAATGACAAAAAAAAACCCTTCTAAAATCTATAATAATATACATTTTGGAACATAAAAAATAAATTTGCAATAATTTTTTTCTTTTTAGCATTATATAGACAATGCTTTGTCTCTTAAAGATGACTTACACACCTTAAGTGCTATGTAGGTCGTGATGTGTGTGTGTGTATATATATATATATATATATATATATATATATAATATGATAATCTTTTTATGCATGTCAAAACGGTGTAAGACATGTTTATGAATACTTACAAATATTAGAGTAGTTTTCTATGACAAAAAGAGCTTTTTATTTTATCATTCTCTCTAATCTCTGTAGCTCTTTAAATCATATATATGTATACAATATATATATGGACATAATATATAAGTTTGTATATACATATATATACATATATGCATATATGTCTATATCTGTGCGAGTGAATATGTATACATGAATGTATATGAATATATATCTTTATGAATATATATCTATATACATGTTTGTGTATATGTGTGTATATATATTATATAAACATTGTGTGTAATATACACATATATATATATACATACACACATTGTCTGGGTATATATATTTATACACACATATAAGCATACATTGTGTGTATATATATATATATATATATATATATGAGAGTAGCCATCTATGTGGCAGTATGTGCTGAATGAATGAGTATTTCACAGTATAACAGATTATAAAATGCATAAGGTAAAATAATCATGGGTCAAGTAGGCTTCACCTCACCAACAAGTCCCAACATTCGCTGGTTGGTTTCAAAGAAAGGACCCCTGCCTTCTTACATTTATCACATAAAACCCAAACAGAGGGAGATCTCTAAGTATCCAGTTGATATAAAGAATCATCATTGTCATAAATAAACATTTATTCACTTCACTATGGCACTGAATGACTTTAATGTTAGCCAATTGATGGTCATTTGCATTAATCTGTCTTGAATATGGACAGATAATTAAATAACATCTCCATAACAATAATTCTTTTAGTTTTTTTTTTTTTCAAATCTTTGTTTTTTTTGTGTGTGTTTATTTAGACATCTTTACTAGGTGTATGTCTTTGATGGACAAATGGATGGGAAAGAAATATCAAGCATGAATACAGTCATTTTTTACATTCTTATCAATTCGTATACAAGTGTCTTGGTTTCTAACAGACATATATAGAAGTGTATGTAGATCTATGTGTGTGTGTGTGTGTGTATATGTGTGTGTGTGTATATGTAGATGTATGTGTGTGTATATATATGTAGATGTATATCTCATGCATATACATTTTTATGATACTGTGTTCATTTGTGGAAGTTTATGTGCACAAATATATATATATATATTCATGAAGTTATGTATTTGTAATTGTCTTCTATTAATCTGTAGTTATTAAAAAATATATATGGATTAATAAATGGATATATTCAGTAAGTAAATATAAAAAGTTATAGCTATATGTATATAAATGTATATCAATAAATGTATGTAACCTTTATGCATCTCCATTTTACTTGGCATTATATATATATATATATAAATAAAAAGTGGAAGTAAATCCAACAATATGTAATATTATAAAAATTGAAAAAAACACAAGTTTCATCAATGTATGATGTTTAATAAGCCATCACTGCAGAGTTTCAGTTTGTTTAACAAACCTTTCTCAGGGCTTTCGCTGGTTTAAGGAAAAATAAATTATTAATGAAAATAAAAGTCTGCAAGCCTCTGCTTTTGGTGATATTCAAATATGAGGAAAGAAAAGATATACTTTAAAAAACTGACTAAAGTTGGTGTCTTAATTTCAAACTACGTCACAATTTTTTTCCCAAAAATTCTTGGAAACTAATTTTAATGAATGGAAAATGTATTTTACGTTGGCGTCCCCATTTATACTATGTGATTTTTTTTTTTATACAAATTTTAATTAATGGAAAAAATGCCTTATTTAATTAAGTAAAAAAAAAAATTATGGATCAAATATAATAATTTGGCCTCAACCATTATTGAAAAAAAACAACTCAATAACTTAAGATGGGGACGCCAACATAAAATAAATTTTCCATTTATTAAAATTAGTTTCCAATTTTTATAATATTACACACACACACACACACACACATATATATATATATATATATATATATATATATATATAAACAGGTGAAGGGGCAATTAGTTAAAAACGTGTTCAAATGCTGGCCATCAGGGCACTGTCTAAAAGAAATTATGATCTCACCTCTTTTTATATTGATAAAATATACGGAATATAAATTTATATAAATATATTAAAAGTTTCATGTAGCAACTAAGATACAATAATTAGATGAAACTTAAGAGTTATATATATATATATATATATATATATATATATATATATATATATAAGGTGTGTCAAAAAAGGATTAAGATTTTTTGTGCTTTTTGACACACCTTGTATTCTGAAAAAATCAACATTCCATTCATTGTTCATTTCTATCTTGGTAAATACAGCTTCAATTTCGATACTTTTATGAAACACCTTATATATATATATATATATATTGTCCACTGGGTGACCACTTAAGCAATCACAGGTACTGTAAGCTACATGAGTCCTTTGTTTATCAAAATGACGATTCAACATTATATGACCTGACAGAGGGTTGATATGCCATAAAACTAAACAATCAACTCCCTCACATTGTCCCAAAATATTTATGTTTCTTATATAAAGATCATACATTTATGTCACAATTGTTTTGGGAGAAGGCAGTGTCAAATCTCTGTACATATTGATCAGCAATCTTGATAATTCTTGATCATCAGTTTTTGGTGAAACACTGGATTGTGCAAGTGCAGCACCATCCATACTCATTAGACCAAGTGCCATTATTTTTAATAACTGAAAATTCATATCAAAGGGTAAGATCTGAGAACATCAAAAGCATGGACCGCCCGGTTGGCTGGGTTTTTAGAATGCACTGACTGCACCTCTGCAGAGGGGGAAAAATTCCACTAATGGCGCCACCTGTTGGCCATGGGTGGCGATCCGTGATGCTTAAGGATAGAACCCAGGTGGTTGAGCAGTCCATGACTTGCAATACTTCACTGTGGCCCTTTCTTAGGCTAGACAGGTGGTCGGAGAGAAGCACTCAGGTTAATCGGCTGGTCACGTCAAGCCCTAGCTCCTATATGATTTTCCCAACCTTATTGCCCTTATGGCAACCCCCAACCCTTTTTATCATATGGGTGCTAGAAGGTTGAGGGTCTACATGTCCTGGGAATGATGTTAAACTCTATCTAATGGTGAGGTTCCAGTTTTGGAGGTTTGGGGAATGTGGAGTACCCCTTTATCACCATTGCTCCCAGGTCCACTCTAAGAATTACCTTATTTCAAAACTTTATTGGCATTAAATGACCCACTGAGGTTGATAGCCCATAAAACAAAACAAACCAAACCAAAAGCATGGAAATCTGATCTCATTGATGAGATAAAGTGAAAATTCTTCCAAGCTGTAGCCGTATCAGTGCTATTATACAGCTGCACCATTTGGACTCTAACAAACCACTTGGAAAAAAAGCTATATGGGAGCTACACAAGGATGCTGCATGCCGTCTTAAAGCCCAATCACACACAAAAAAAGCATGGAGGCTTTCCTCTTTATCACACAAACCATTAAAAAAATTGAGTACTATCAAGAATGAATAAAACAAATTTTTTTCAGCATGAAATAATTCAACAAGGGTTGACATCCTGTAAAATAAAAAAAAACGAAAGAATTATTTCCCTGAATTTTTAAGATGAGGCTTGATAATTTGTATTATTCGGACTATTATTCTCATCTTTATTGTTATCTGTATAACGTTTCAGCCAATGTGTCCTTCAGCCTTCATGTATTTCTTGTCAGACTCAAGAACCTTCAGAGGGCACATTGGCCAAAACATTTACAGATAACAAGATGAGGACAATAGTTGAATAATCTAAATAGTACAAAGAAAGAATTATTCCTGTATTTGCCCAACCCCTCCCCAAAGAGCAGGATCTGACATGAAGTATTTTTTTTAAGTACAGCTGGTTTGAATTCAGAGTTTTCCTTTTCCTAGATTGGTTGTCTAACCAAGACTAAAGAACCCAGTCTACCTTAATATTTACCCTTAGCTGAGAGGAGAATGCTTTTCCCAGGATATTAGTGTGAAGGGAAATGCAAACAGCTTCTTTTAGGAATTAAATGAAAAGAACCATTATGCTAAGTGCACTACCACTATCATTTAATGTAGATTCAATTCTGGACAACTGAATGCATTGGAGGCACCCATTGTGAAATGGTTACGATCATAGGAAATGAACATGGCAAATTGAGTTCAAATCTTAAATGAGGCTGTTTGCAGGTATGTATCCAGCTATTCTCCCTCCGGCTTTGGGTAAGGCAGACTGGGCTATTTAACCTTAGTATAGAAACTAGTCTTGAAGGAAAACTGTGAATTGAAACTTGTTTAACCCTGAGTAATTGCAAGTTCCTGGTTCAATACCAGTCCCTGCCGATTCAGCGCATGAGTGATACCTGTTGGAGTAATTGATCAGTGCAGATTGTAAAGTAAGGGGAGCTGATGGTAGGTGTGGCGCTCCACCTCAGTGAAAACAAGCTCTCTTGTCTAGCATTAGTGGAAAGGAGATAGACTCCCTTGCTGTCTGGTGGATACTGACTATAGACAACTCTACCGACTTACTTTACTTAAACCCTGTTTAAAAATTCTCCTTGTGTCACATCCTGCCCATATGGAGGGATTAAATAAATGAATACTGAATGCATTGATTGTTCTAAATTCATCTTGATAGAATTATTTTCCTCATTTCTCTCTCGCATTGCTTAATTAACATACCTCATTTATATAATGGTTTTATCTAATGCAATTGTAACACATTTATTTATGTTTGTTTGTTTATTGATTTTAACAGCACATCAACCCGTCTGGGGTTATGTCATGCCTAACAGTTAGAAAGTGGTACATATTGTGTATTTATATTTATACTTTTTAGTTATTGGTTTTAACAATGTGTTAGCATTATTGGGGATTATGTTGTATGGTATTGATTTGTTTCATGTCTATATTCTATGGTATAATTTTATTTCCATAAAAAAAGAGAGAATATCCTTCTTGTTGACGTTTTCAAACAGATCTTTCATATTGTTTGCTTTAAAATAAGTTTCTGATGGGAATAAAAAGCCTGCATTCCATGAACAACATCCACAATAAACTCTTCCTAATCAAACCCACTTTGGGAGGCTGGAGACCAACTTTAAGGAAGTCTAGAAAGGAACAAGTCATTGTGTCCCGATTACGCATTGGTCATATAAGACTAACGCATCCTATATACTCAAATAAGAACAATCACAAAGAACATGTCAAACACCTTTGGCAGTTAAACACATTTATTTATTGAAAATAATTCATTTAAATCAGTGACATGTCGGAAATTTGTAGGATAATGTAAATAAATGAAAATTTAAATATTTGCAAAACCAAACACATCTTGAATGATCAAAATGAAAATTCTTGAATGATCAAAATGATCAAAGAGAAAACAAATAGAAATTATCTAAATCTTTAACATTAGAATAGACAATGTGTGTGAGAGGGGTGTCCCCATGGGGTAGTAACTAATGTTCTAGACTCCAAGAGAGTTCAAACTTCACCACTGGTTTCTTCAACAATGTGACACTAGCTATACGTTTAAGAGTGAGAAAGAATTATAAGGAATTAACATAGATCAATTGATGTTCAATGAGGGTTGCCAACCTGAACAATATTACACAAGCTATACTAAGGAAACTTTGAATTTATTATTAGTTTTGACTACCAAGTTGCTTTATCATTGATTCAGAGTGGGTTTACAAGCATTCCTGACCAAAATATAATTAAAAAATTAGTTTTAAAATAAATGAAATTAATATAAGATAAAACAGGATCTAAAGCAAATAAAAGAAAAAAATACAAACAAGAAAAATGATTAAAATGAACAACTTAAAAACAAGAATATATAAGAAAATATAATAAAACAAATATATAGAAAGATGATTTTTATTAATCCATATGTAGAAAATAGAAAAACAAAGTATTGTGAAAAAAAGGGAATTTATTATGATGTTGATGTTTAAATGTTTTGGTTTATGTTAAACCATCATCAGGACAATACAAAAGAATGGAAAAAATCATGTCTGAACAATGATGGATGTTTCTCTTGATACATTTCCTAACTCCTGTAATTTTATAAACATCCATCATTGTTCAGACAATGATTTTTTTCCATTTTGTTTGTATTGACCTGATGAAGGTTTAACTTGAACTGAAATGTTTAAACATCGACTTCAACATCAAAATAAATTCACCTTTGTTTCAGAATACTTTTTTTTATATTTTCTACATATTGTCCGATTCATTTCATTATTTTACTTATATTAATCTATATATGAATATAGATAAGAGATTTTTAATTTTTATTTTAAAATGAATCAGATGTTATTGGTCTGTATTTTTTACACCTCGAATTGTACAGGAAATGCCAATAAAAATGTTTTCCCCTTAAATGATTATTCTCGTGACATATGTCAGAATGATAGAAATGAAAAAAAACAATGACATCATTGTTTTAATAAGATTTTCAAAAGTTCTTCAATGCCTGTTTGAATATATAAAGTGTAACAATTAGCATTTCCTCTTTGAATTCGACAGCAACCAATGATATATATATATATATATATATATATATATATATATATATATATATATATATATGGGAGTAAATATGGAAATAAATCTGACAACATTAAGAAATTTGAAAAAAAAAACAAGTGTTCCAAAAATAAGATGAATTTATTTATAAAAAAAATCTTTATAAAGATTGTGAAAAAAATTTTTTTTTATCTCCTGTCATCTATAAGACATCCATAATTTCTTCACCAATAATACATCCTGATGAAGGTTTAAAGAAACCGAAACGTTTAAGCGTCGATAAGTAAATTCATCTTATTTTTGGAACACTTATTTTTTTCAAATTTCTTATATATATATATTATCTAATAAGTCTACTTTTCAATGTATATATCTGAATTTATTTGTATATGTGACTGGTTTAAATTATATGGTAAAGTGCCTGACTAGGAATCACAAGATTCCTGGTTCGATACCGGCCCTTGCCAACTCAGCATATTAGTAGCACAGGGATTTGTGCGGTAAAGTAAGGAGTCGATGGTAAGTGTGGTGCTCCACCTCAGATGCCAAAATAGTGCTTGGTCTAGCACTAGTGAAAAGGGGATATATCCCTCGCTGTCCAGCTGATGCCATCAATAGGCCACCCGATGACTTATATTTATATATATGTCTATAATATTTCTTTTTTTATTTAGTGAAAAGCATGGGTAAAGTGTGAAATAAATGAGAAACTGATATTAAATAATTTCTATTTTATTGAATTATTTAAGAGGTTAAACTTGAATAACTTATATAATTTCAATGTTTCAATTTTCTCTTTCATCTTCATATTAAATTCCTAATATTTCCTCTTAAGTGAGTCTTTATTTACCACGTTTTTCTTAAATTGACTAGATTATCTGAGAAGATAATAAACTACAACATCAGAACAAGGAATAGCACTGACCAATATGTAAACATTACTTTACTCGGATCATCTAACAAATAGAACATTTAGAGGAAATGATCTCAGCTCTGTGATTGGCTGAAATTTCATTGCTTGAACATGGTATGAGGTGGGGGCAGGGATTTGCTGGGGGGGTGGGGGTCTCCCTGAAAGAAGATTAAACAATCTGGCTCAGAATAAGCAGACAATATTTGACCATGATGAGTGACACGAGGACAACTCAATACACAAACATGCCCTAGAAAATGATATACATGCGCAAACATACACATGCACAAATACACAAGAGATATAAGTCTTTTCAAGGAATTTTTCATTGATACATTTAGAAATATTCAAAAATGAAAATATAAAAATAAAAACAGGGAAAGCTCAAACTCTCCATTTGGAATTGTGCAAAAATAAGAGTCCGCTAGAATTGATTGCGGTATGCGGAGAGGTTTTCTGGTCAAGTGGAACCAATCTCTTCAGCGTCATTACCCAGCCTCTGCACAACCCCTTGACTCCTATTTCCATATGGATATATAAATAAAAAATGCATAGATACAGCGCAGTGCATTCTCGATCTCATCCCCCAACCCCACACCCAACCTCAGATCCCGAGATTCTTTCCTTAAATCCGCCCACCAACCACAACCTAACTCCGCCAACCCTAGTCCCAAAACAAAACATAGGTTTTTTTTTTTTCTTTCCAGTGTCTGGAGGGTCAATTCTCGACCTCATCCATGGGACCCTTCATGGTATTGTCTACAATATGCTTGGTCATGTATTTACAGATATCCAACAGTAGGTGGTCCATGTCTCCAGCTTCGCCAAGGATATTAACCTGAAAAGTCCCTACAGACAGCTTTTGTCTAACAAGCTGATGGAATTACCATCTTAATGTTTCAGGCCTTTGTCACTGAACACCCCCCGCTCCATCCCTGTCACTACCACATACAAATGAGAAGGTTACCTTTTTTGATATACATTTTTTGCAGAACATTTTTTTTTATAAGTATTTCTCGTTGAATGTATGCTTCAGTTTATTGGGGCATCTTCTCTTTCTTAACATTTTGTTGCATGTTCTTTTATGGTAAAGTTTTTTTCTTTGAGTTGATTTTATTTCTTTTCTATTTTTCTTGTTATTCAAAAGGGGATTGTGGGTAATAGGGTGGAAAATTTTCCTTCTCTCCAGGGATTTTCGAGGCAGGGGCTAGAATTTTATCTCTTTCTCATATTCAGTTTTCTTAATAATCATTGTCTTTTCTTCTAAATACTAACTTTTTCTTTTTCATCATCATCATCTTAATAATCATGGTCTTCTTCTAAATACTAACTCTTTTTCATCATCATTCTTTTATTCATCATGATCATTGTATTGTTCTAAATAATCATTCTCTTCTTTTTCTTCATCATCATTCTTTTTCTTATCATCATTCTTTCTAAATCCTCATTTTCTTTTTCTTCTTCATCATACTCATCTTCCTATTTTCTTCATCTTCTAAATCCTCATTCTTTTCTTTTTCTTCATCATCATGGCTTGGTTTTCTTTTTCTTCATCATTCTCTTTTCTTCTTCATTCTCTTTTTCTTCTTCATTCTTTTTTCTCTTCATTCTTTTTTTCTCTTTTTCTTCTTCATTCTCTTTTTTCATTCTCTTTTTCATTCTCTTTTTATTCTTCATTCTCTTTTCATTGTCTTTTTATTCTTCATTCTCTTTTTCATTTCTTTTCTTCTTCATTCTCTTCATGATCATCATTATAATTTTCTTCTTCATCATCATCGGTTTTCTTCTTCATTGTTTACATAAGCATCATGATTGTCTTATTCTAAATCCTCATTGTCTTCTTTTTTTCTTTTCAATCTTTTTCTTCCTCCTGTCTTCAGGTTAATCCTCATTATCATTATGTCCATCATTATCATTCTATTTTCTATCTTCATCAATTTTTCTTTTAATCATTATTCTCTTCCTTTTTCTTAATCTTCATAATTGTCTTCTTTTTCTTTCTCTTTTCCTTTTGTTCATAAAAAACATTGGATGTTTCTTCTTAATTATCATTCTCTTTTTTTGTCTTCATCAGCATCATTGATGTCTTTTTAATCATTGTTTTATTGTTATTGTTACTACTTTGTTATTCTACCATTTCTTCTTCTGATCACTTCGTCATTCTACCATTTCTTCTTCTCACTTCGTCATTCTTTCTTCTTCTCACTTCGTCATTCTACCATTTCTTCTTCTGATCACTTCGTCATTCTACCATTTCTTCTTCTGATCACTTCGTCATTCTACCATTTCTTCTTCTGATCACTTCGTCATTCTACCATTTCTTCTTCTGATCCCTTCGTCATTCTACCATTTCTTCTTCTGATCCCTTCGTCATTCTACCATTTCTTCTTCTGATCCTTCGTCATTCTACCATTTCTTCTTCTGATCTTCGTCATTCTACATTTCTTCTTCTGATCACTTCGTCATTCTACCATTTCTTCTTCTGATCACTTCGTCATTCTACCATTTCTTCTTCTGATCACTTCGTCATTCTACCATTTATCACTTCTTCATTCTACCATTTCTTCTTCTATCCCTTCGTCATTCTACCATTTCTTCTTCTGATCCCTTCGTCATTCTACCATTTCTTCTTCTGATCCCTTCGTCATTCTACCATTTCTTCTTCTGATCCCTTCGTCATTCTACCATTTCTTCTTATCACCTCGTCATTCTACCATTTCTTCCTCTTCTTTTTCTTCTTGCATATCATTGTCTTCATCTGCCTCTTTCCTTTCTCTTAATTATCTTCTCCTTTTTCTTCCTCATTATTATTGTCTTCTTTATCATCTCCTTTAAATCTTCATTTTTTTCTTTTCAATCATCAATATTTCCTTCTTCCTCTTTTCTTCTTTTTGTTAATCATCATTGTATTCTCCTTCTTCTTCATCATCACCAGTGTCTTTTTAATAATCATTGTCTCCTCTTCTTTTTTTTCTTAAATGTCAGTGTAATCTTCTTCTTTGTCATCTTCTTCTCACTTTTTTGTCTTCTTAATCATCAATGTCTTCCTCTTTCCATCTTCTTTTTAATCATCATTATCTTCTTTTACTTATTCTTTTTTCTTAATAGTTAATGTGTTCTTTTTTCCATCTTCTTCTTAATCATCAATTTCTTCTTTTTCTTCTCAATCATCAATATCTTCTTCCTAATCATCATTGTATTTTTCTTCTTCAGCATGTGTTTTTATTTCTTCTTCTTCCTCTTCCTCTTCTTATTATTATCATTATTATTATTATTCCTCACTTTAATTTGTCAATCCAAGTACGAATATTCATTATTTTACATTTTTACTTGAATTTTCTTGGTTTTTCATTCGTTTTTCTGGTTCTCATCTTGCACTCCTTCTTTCTATCTCCTCACTCCTCTCTCTCTCTCTCTCTCTCCTCCATTTCTCTCTCAGTCTCTTTTTCGATTCACTCTCTCTCTCTCTCACTTTTTCAAACAAACATATCATATGCATTCTCTCTCTCTCTCTCTCACACAAATAGGCAATTTACCCCTCACTTATTCTCCACCCAACTATTTGCCCTCTCAGTGCTCTGCCCTTATCTGCCGGGGCATACACACATTTCCCTCTCCAATTTCATTTTGAAAAGAATAGTGCCAACAAGGGTCAACCAGCCTCTGGTGTGAATATCTACTCCTGTTATGTTTTTTTCTTTTTTTAGTTTTTTGATATTTATATTTTTTATCACCATTTCATCCAAAGAATAAAGTACTAGATCTACTTTTCTGTTTACATTGTTTTGTATATCTGCTCATGGCACTTTACCTAAATATGATGTTTATTCACAGGAAAATAAACAAATCACAGGAAATGAAATATATATGTGTGTATATACATATATGAATTTGTGTATGTATATATTCATAGATGTACATATGTTTGTGCATCTATTTAGAAAAACATATGCAAGTAAAAGCACACACACACACACACATATACATATATATATATATATATGCAAACACACACATATAGTATTGCCTATAAATATATCACTAACAGTTTTTATAAAAATTTGATTCTAACTTCTTAATCAAAGATCCCAGGATTTTATTTTTTGAAATTTTAGTGTAACATATATATTTTTGTTTTAATTATATTCCTACAAAACAATTAGTTCTTAACTCTTTGCCTCCTGTAAGCTTCTCACAGTGACACTCCCATCAAGGAATTCGCATACCACATCCAAGTAAAGTACAAAAGCTGATGGTTAGTTCATTACAATTGAGTAGGTGTCAGATTACAATAATAATAGAACTTTATTTGATTAGAATGAGTTCTGAGGGGAATAGATAGTAAACTTTGAAATATCCCATCAAACAGGTAAAACATACCAAGAAAATTTAGTACAGCCATGGGGTTGGCATTTGGTTGGCAAAAAGAGATAATTTCTTATTTTGTTTTTGTTCACACCTGCAAATGTACAAGTTGCATATTTTTCAAAGGAAAATACAAAGCCTAAATGATAATTATAAATTGCAATGAAGATAATATTTTGGGTTTCTTATAAAAACACAAAACTATTGTTTATATATATTTACCCAACCCCTCCACATGAACTAGATGCAACACCTAACCTTTGCCTACCAAATTTCCCCCAAAGCTGTACCAAATTTTCCTGGTATTTTTTTACCTTTATGATTGGATATTTCAAAGTTCACTATCTATTCACCTTCGAACTGATTCTATTTAAAAAAAAAGTCATATCATAATTGTAATCCGAGTCCTTCTGCTCAGTTATAATGAACTAACCAACAGTTTTTGTATTTTGTTTGCAGTAGAATCACAGTGGTGGGAGAGCCACTGTGAGTGACCTAAAGTTGGCAAACAGTTAATTTTTAAGGGTTTAACAAGTTGAATCCAGTTTTCCTTTCATAGATTGGTTGCCATACCCAGTATACCCTATTACCTACCCA
>CM042148.1:115731471-115766570 GCA_023376005.1 Doryteuthis pealeii
GTATGCATATGCGTGTATATACATGTGCGTATATTTCTTGAGAGCACCTGTATAATTTTTATGATAAACTTATCTTTCTTTGATCCTATGCTAGTTGGTTGGATTCTCCACTGCTGGAGAGGTAAAGACAAACTCATAAGTGACATTCTCGTATGGACTATACATGGACACATCAGCAAAAAATTACATTCATCATCTCAGTGAAGACACTGGGTGATATGTAGAGGACTTACCTAGAGTGATTTTTAAACGAGTAAGTACAATAGAATAGTTTTTATGAAACAGATCATCTTGAAGACATTCCACCAGCAGCACAGATTCCCTTGACTCTCTCTTGATATATGTCCCTATTGGCCATCCCCTGGAAAGTCCTCTAAACGGTGTCCAGAATCCACACAGCTGGTGAATGTAATTTTTTGCTGGTTGGCAATCACTGGTGTGTCCATGTGAACTACATAGGAGAACATAACTTATGTATTCATTTATACTTCCCCAGCATCTCTTGTATGGTTTGTGAGATGGGAGATATGTGGTCATACAGCTGTTTTAGAGAGTTTTTCTCAAGTCCAAGTGATGCCACCATACAATAGTACTGACATGGCTAGAGCTATTTTATTTTTTCAATAAGATCATATTTTCATATGGTAGTTAACCTGTTAATAGCAGTTCATGATTTGTCTATGCTATGTTGACATTGTTTTCAGTAGATTAGATATTGCTACCAAGGTATATTAACTAGATTACACATTCCATAGGCTTGCCATTTAATGAGGGATTAGTACCATTTTGATTAAGAGTTCCTCTGTTTTTTAAGCTTACGTAATCCACTGCACATGATAATTTTCAATAATTCTAAATCTTTTTTAAGATTTTGAGTTCTGATGGTCAGATTCTCTTGCATTTTAAAGCAACGTAACAATAGCATGGCTTTATTTTAAGATACATGTCATCAATCTTAAAATCCTTGAAACAGTTTTAAGCAATGCAGTTTGATATTTTATATTTGTTTCCATCTAGCATATTTTTAAGCAGAATTAGCAGCTTTGAGGCTCAATTAAAATAATATCACCAATAGTAGCTGCCATTATAAAATAAAACATACAACTGAATAGTATGGAATACGATATCTGTATATAATGATGATATTTATATAACAATGATGACTATATGATGTGTGTATGTAACAATGATGTGTGTATATAACAATGATGTGTGTATGTAACAATGATGATGATAGGATGTGTCTATAACAATGATTAAGATATGAAGCATTGTAACAATGATGATGATACGATGCATTTATAATGATGATGATACGATGCATTTATAATGATGATGATACGATGCATTTATAATGATGATGATACGATGCATTTATAACGATGATGATACGATGCATTTATAACGATGATGATAAGATGCATATATAACGATGATGATACGATGTGTATATAGCAACGATGTTGATACGATGTGTGTATAGCAACGATGGTGATGATATGATGTTGATATGATGTGTGTATATAGCGTGTATATAGCAATGATGTTGAGATACAATGTGCATATAGTAACGATGATTATGATAGGATGTGTCTATAACAATGATTATTATGAAACGATGCATATATAATGATGATGATGATGATGATTATGATATGATGTGTATATAACAATGATAATACGATGCATCTATACCATGATGAGATACAATTGGATCACCCAATTCTGAGTAAAAAACCCAATCTAATTCTAATTAACAATAAGAAAAGTACTTGTCAACTAGAAAGTCTTGCTACCTCAGAATGAAAATAAAGAAATTAAAACACAAATAATTTACCAGATGTCTTTTTTGTCTCTTTGTCATAAGTAATGGATGTTTTTTGTGGTAGGGCTACAAAATAGTGTCAAAAATGAAAGCAATGGTGTGTATTGGATTCCTCTGTATGAAAAACATAGCACAAATTGACCTTCATCAACACTTACTCAATTTTTATGAGGACCAAGCTGCAACTATGAGCATGGTTAGGCAGGAGGTAACTGTGATGAGTGGTATGATTGACAAGCTACATTCAAAATAATTGTGAGTGCACAAAATGAAGAGTGCCTCAGCAAGTTCAATTGAATGAATAGGACCAATGAAAGAAGGACAACATTTTTCCAACAAAGATGACATCATCTCTGTTGGTTGTTGTCTTTGCTGATGCAGATTCTTAAGAATGTGGCATGCTAGTTCTTGTCCATTGTTGGCAAAAAATGCATATGGTGTTATATACCCCTTAACTTGGGTGTATATAACCCGTGAGAGAGACGGTTTTCTCTTCAGGTTTTTCTGTTAAGGGCTGGTTCTACTTTCTTGTTGGACTGTTCATTTCTTGTTTTTAATAAATCAATTCACTAAGACTTGGTTATTTTCTGATAAAGCGTTATTTCAACAACCCAGCCCATCTTCTAACTGACACGGGGGGGGGGGACTCTCGGAGCTGAATGTCCGCACTCCTTGAAGGTCTGTTAACATCTGATTAACTCACACCTAATCGTGCATTTTACAAGGGCTCGAGTAAAAGGTTATTACCCATCAATAACTGTCGAGTAACTTTCCATAGGACCCCGTTATTCTGAATTTGACTAATTCAAATATTCTCTACTACAGGTACATGCATAAATCATAAGCTACTTATGAATTATGTAACAGTTGTGTCTTGTTTTGTAGTTGACAACTTGCTCTATCCAATGGTTTCATTGTATTCCCAGTACCTGTTGTAGTTAACCCTGTTGGCTTGGTCTTTAGAATACACCGACTGCACCTCTGCAGAGGAGTAAACCCCCCTCCCAATGGGGCCACCTGTTGAGCATAAGTAGCGATCTGCAATGCTTAAGGACGGAATCCTTGTGTCTGAGCAGTCCATGACATGCAATACGCCAGTTTTGCCCTTACTTAGGCTAGATGGGCAGTTGGAGAGGCCCCCTTCAATCAATCGGCTAGTCATGTCAAACCCTAGCAGCTATATGATTGTCCCAACTCTATTGCCCCTATGACAAGACTCAAATCTTTCTATCATATATGTGCTAGAAGGTGGTGGTTGAGGGTCTTTGTGTCCTGGGTATGAAATTAAAATCTGATGAAGTTCTAATTCTGGAACTCTGGGAAAGTAGAGAACTCTTTCATCACCATTACTCCCTGGTCCATCCTGACCCAGAGTGGTAGTTCCTGTTAGGGTCTCATCTACAGGTTGAAAAAAAAAATTAGTTTCAGAAATATTTTTTTTAAATTGAGTACCCATTAAGAATGAATAAAACAAAACATCATCACCATAAAATAACTCAATGGGTTGACATGCCGTAAAACCCTAACTAACAAACCTGTAGTAGTTTCCATAGAAAAAAAGGCATTAGTTTTGGAGCAACCTTCTTAGAAGCACAGCGTACCACTTCTTGGTCATCATTGCTTGATGTATAGGCAATGGTAGTAACTATGTGGAAAAACAGTTTTGTAGCTAAAAATGTACTCAATTTAATGATGCTTTCATGCTCCCTGTATCTGTCATTGTTCCCATGGAAATAAATAGGAGGCATTACTTTTGGAACCACCCTTTCATTACTGCTGTATTCAGGTTCTTTTTTACTAGTGAAAAAATACATAGCTAAGAAACAAACCTCCATTAATTGAAATGAGGGGTTCATACTTTTCTCAATTGTATTCGTCCAAAAGTAAACTTAATAGTGCCACTGGAGATTGAACTCACTTAGCATGTTTTTTCAGTCCAGCACCTTAGCCACTGTGTTACTGGGACCTCCATTTATTCATGTGTACAGAGTAGGGCAAAAGTAAAAATAATGGTGACTAACAGAATTGCTTGTTCCTATTAAGAATTAAACCAAGAAGTGATTAAATGAATTCTATTGGATTTGGTGTTGTTTATTTCCAGATGGAGCAATAAAGACTCAACAATTATTGTCAGAAAGAATATAACATCTTTCTTTTTTGTTTGTTTGCAATATGAAAATAAAATGAAACTGCAGTAAAATTTGTGGAAAGCAAACCTATTACCATGAAGCTTTTAATTCAAACAAGAAAACTTTGTAAAAAGAAAAGAAAAAAAAAGTAAATAAAAGAATTTAGATATATTGAATAAAGAAAATAAAAACCTTTAATGATTTTTCCCTATTAAATTAACTAATGTGCTTGTCATATAAGTGAACAGTAGACATTTAAGTATCTATCTTCTATTGCCAACTGTCAAATGGACAAGAATGAGAATTAAATTATGCAGTCTGTGATGACAGATAAGAATTTTATTGCATAAATGTCTATAGGCATATTAACTTGAATATATGCAAAGTCATTTAATATATATCTTTATGTATATGTGTGTATATGTATGTATATGCATGTGTGTATATATATGTATATGTGTGTATATATGTATGTACATATATGTATGTATGTGTGTATATATGTATGTATGTATGTGTGTGTATATATATATATATGTATGTATATATGTATGTACATATGTATATGTATTTATGTGTGTATATATGTATGTACATATGTATATGTATTTATGTGTGTATATATGTATGTACATATGTATATGTATTTATGTGTGTATATATGTATGTATGTGTGTGTATATATGTATGTATGTGTGTATATATATGTGTATGTGTGTATATATGTATGTATGTGTGTATATATATGTGTATGTGTGTATATATATGTGTATGTGTGTACATATGTATATATGCGTGTATATATGTATGTACATATGTATATGCAAGTGTGTATGTATATATATACATATATGTATGTGTATACCTGTGTATATAATGTTTGTAGGTATATACATATATTTTTATTGTAGACAATCACTTATCTATACATAAGCATATTTATTGTTATAAACATATAAATATTTCATTGTATGATATTTGATAAAATGGGAAGGAAAAATAGATAAGTTGATGCTAAAATGGTCTTTAATTTTGAATGTAATATTTTGTTCACTCTTATGGTGTTCTTTATATGTACATAATTGAAAAATATTTCATATCTTATAATTAATTAAAAATATATCACTATATTTACAAAATTAAAAAGATATTTTTCTAATATTCTAGATTCCCTATAGCAATAACAAAATAATAATATTTTCAATGAGAATATTTTCCAATATCAGTTTTAGAATATTTTCATAAATTTTCATATCCAGTCTTTTAATAATATCAAATATTTTTAAAAATTATGGTTAAAAAATATCTTCCAATAATTTTGATATTTCCATTATTTTACATTTGATAGATTGATTCATTCCTTTTAACTATTTTTCAACCCATCATTATATTATGCCTAGAGGTTAGGGAATCATGTACATTGTATGTTTATATTTACATTTTTGTGTAGTTGTTTCTTAAGAGCCGTTCACACACAGTTATCTGACATCAGGTATTCCTATCTAATACAAATAATTTTCACTGTGATATGATTTTAAGTATTCCTATCTCATCTATATATTAATACACATGTTCCTAAATCTTCTGTCTATTATTATACTGCAACACCCTCTGGTTAAAAATGAGAACGTCCAAATCATCCAAGATGAAATACAAAAATGTAAATCCTGGTGTTGCTTATCCATGGAATTCTTATTTCTTATGAGTGTCGTCACCTCATTCAGTTTTTATTAGAAAGAAAGAAAGAAAGAAAGAAAGAGGACATGTACTACACAGAAAAAATATAAGAAAGAAAGAAAGAGAGATAGACAAGTGGGTGAGCACATAAAAGTGATAATGCTAATCTGTTTCAATCAAACATAATGAAAAGATGAAAGAAAGAAAAGTGTTTGAAAAGTCACTATAATCCAAGCAGAGAAGTGTATTAGAAGTGGGGAGTCCATCTGTTCAGTGTACACATACACATGCAAACACACACAAAGACCAACTCCTCCGCCAAAACAGGATGCGGCATATGGTCAATTTCTTAAGTGGAGTTTCACAGGTTTGCTTTTAGGCTGGTTGTTCTCATACCAAGGTTATAAAGCCCAGTCTGCCCTACTATTTACACATAGTTAGAGGAAGAATAGTTGGATTCATACCTTTCTCAAGGTTATTAGCACTATGAGAAATGCAAACAGCCTTGTCTAGGATTTGAACTCTGGTCACCGAGTCTATTTCCTACAATAATAATCATACACCATGCACCTCCTCCATATATATATATATATATATATATATACATATATATATATATAGAGAGAGAGAGATAGATATAATGATGTTTTGTTTTCATTATATTACAGTTATATGTATGTATGTATATATATATATATATATATATATATATATATATAAGCTTCAAGTATCTCTCTTTATTTATTTATCTCTGAGTAACTTTTTTCAGATTGTATCTTATTTCTATTTCCAAATAAACTTATTTTTCAGGGTTTCTTTTTTTTTTTTTTTTTTTTTTTTTTAACTCAACCCACCCTTTCTTCAAAGAGAATGACTTCATAAAAACAGATCTGCTTATGTTTTAGCAGTTTTTAAAGCTTTAGAACTGATGACTTAAACAAAATTAAAACAAGTACTTCAGTGTCTTTCTTAATTACAATCAATACCAATTTTTTCGAGGGGTGATGATGGGAAAATATTTTTGCAACATAGTTTAAAGCCGAAGCAAAAAAAAAGTGCTGAAAACTAAAGAGGGAACAAGAAAGAGACCTTAAAGTGATAGCAAAAAAAGTAATGTATTGATAATAAATACATGTCAAACAATACATTATATAAAATATCATTGCTGGTAAGTTCGATGAGTTCTATCCCCGTCTATTGTGCGGCACAGCTGGGCTTTCTAATATCACTTGCACTCAATGGAAACAAGCAGTTTACATGTGCATGGAATTATTTTCCCTTAAGAGATCTTAAGAGAAGTGTTTTACTTACAATGGCAAATCTGTTCTTGCTTCTTTCCTGGGTGTATAACTGGCAAGCAAGCCAGTCTTTTTGCTGAAATAAACTGAAGTAGAGAGAAATAGATAGATAGAAAGGAGAGACGCACAAGAAAGAGAGAGCGAGAGGGTTGAATGAGTACTGAAGTGTGCATGTGTATGTAGTTGTGTATAAGATTACTTCACGACTTCAGGGTTACTGCCCCTTACTAACCTCTTCTGGTTCTGAAAAAACATAAAAAGTGGGTATCAAAAGTAAAGTTCCATTTGATTTTTGTATTATCTTCTGCTTATCCTCTCTCTTATTTGGTAAATGTCCGACTAACTTTTTGTAATTTTTTTTGTCTTTTTCTTGAATTTTTCTCAAACACATTCTTTTGAATATATATATATATATATATATATACATATATATATATATTCAATTGTGTATAGGGATCTTAGTAGAATAAGTAGCCAAACATCCATGGTTGAGTCACAGAGAATATGTATGCATCACCTGAAGAACAATTCTTTCTTGAAAAGTCATGTCTTTTTTAGTTCTCCAAGAATGTCATTCACTTTGTGTATGATGCTTCTGAGATTTGAAGCTTCATGTAAAAGAGCATAACATGCACGCATCCAAATATTTATCCACTGTATGCAATATACTGGACAAGATAAAATATTCATCTCATTTCTGATAAAAGTCCTTCAAATACTTCTCTTGAAATTTAGGGAATCTGTATTATATATACCCTAAAAACAGAATTTTTAGATTTCCTCTTCCAGTGACAATACTTCTATTTTTTTTTCTAGGTTTGGTTTCTTAACAGCATATCAACCTTAGTGGGTTATTTAACCTTGGTGGTGTTTCTAGGCACATTTTTATTGGGTTTTTTTTAGGTACATTTTTGTTTCTTTTTGTGTTTTTCAATTTTCTTTTTTCTAAAGGCATATCAACCTTAGTGGGTTATCTAACCCATCCTTGTACTATTTAAACTTGATATTGTTTCTTGATACTTGTTATTATTATTTATTTCTGTCAGGGTTATCAGTATCACTTGTACATACGTCATTACATTGGGAGATGAAGGAGGTTCATACCTTTCCCAAGGGTATTAGTCCAAAAGTGAACAAAATAGAGCCACTGGAGTTAGAATCCACTTTCTCAATTATTGATCTACAGATTGCTTACAAAATGTGTTTGGTTTGGTTTCTATGTTTAATGGTATATCAACTTCCATGGATTATTTAATACCAAACCTATCCTTGTAGTAAATTCTAATGGCTCAAAGGTAAAAATATAATTATTCCATTTTTTATTTTGGTAATATCATCAAGTCGTGCTGATAACACAGACTCTCATGATTCTGTCCAGTTATCTGTCCCTATGGGTCATCGTTCCTGGCACGACATCCAGTGTCTGCCCAAAGCTGATCAATGTAAGTTTTTGCCCTTGGCCAATGCTGGTTTGTCCATGTGTAGGTGTCCACACTAGAGAATGTCACTTATGAGTTCGTTCTTACTTCTTCAACAATGTCCAGCATGTCTTATTCATCTTTCTTGGATTCTGATTTTGTGATAAGTGACTGTACAACAACACTCAGCGTATTCTAAGCCCCACCAACTGGGTAAGAGGAAACATTGATGGGTTGGTTTCTTTGTTTACTGGAATATCAAACTTCATAGGTTATATAAGGATATTTAAGTCATCCTTGTAGAAGAACAGTAGTGGTACTATTTAACCCATTTAACACATAGGTGTTTCTAGTTACTTGTAATTATTACTTATTTTTATCAGGTTTAGCAATATATATTAAACAACCCTTCCACATAAGCAGGATGCAACATTAGGTGTATTTTAATGTGGACTTTAACAGGTTTCAATTCAATATTCCTTCTTCTAGGCCAGTTGCCATACCAAAGTTAAAGAGACTAATCTGCCCTAGTATTCATAGCCGGAAGGAGTATAGTTAGATGCATACCTTTACCGAGGGTATTAGTGCTGTGTGAAATGCTACAAGTCTCATCCAGGATTTGAACCTGTCTGTGTTATCATCATTCTCAGCTGCTTCATTGTTTTCTTTTTATGTTAATGTCCTAGCTTTAGAGAGTATGAAGCGCTGTCACTGACATTACTCCCAGGTCCACTCTGACCCATACTCATAGTATCTGTTTGGGTTCAATCTATGGGTCATATATGTCTGTTTATGAATTATTTATATTTAATAGGACCATCTGAAAAAAAAACTCTTAGGAAAGGACTATATAGAAAATGTAAATATGAATGCAATTCCCTAACCTCTCGGCATATAATAACCCTGCTATTAAAATAAAACAATCTATATTTAATCTTGTTTGTGGATTGAATTCTTTTCAATGGTATTTTTACTTTTGCATAAAAGTCAGATGTCACAGGGGCAAGAATTTAAATCTGACAAACCTGATGGGGCCACCTGTTGGCCGTGGGTGGCGACCCGTGATGCTTAAGGATAGAGCCCAGGTGGATGAGCAGTTCATGACATGCAATACTCCACTTTGGCCCTATCTTGGGCTAGACGGGCGGTCGGAGAGGCCCCCTCCGATCAATCGGCTGGTCACGTCAAGCCCTAGCACCTATATGATTTTCCCAACCCTATTGCCCTTATGGCAAGCCCCAGCCCTTTTTATCATATGGGTGCTAGAAGGCGTGGCTGCGGGTCTACATGTCCTGGGAATGACGTTAAACTCTATCTGATGATGAGGTTCCAGTTTTGGAGGTTTGGGGAATGTGGAGCACCCCTTCATCACCATTGCTCCCTGGTCTACTCTGACCCGGAGTGGTAGTACCTGTTAGGGTCCCATCTATGGGTTAAATAGAAAAATGTATTTATAAAAAAATTGTATTATCCATTAAGAATTAATTTATTTCAAAACTTTATAGGCATTAAATGACCCACTGAGGTTGATATGCCGTAATGTTATATTTTCTTTAAAAAATGTTTTTGAAAATCTTGTTTCTCAGGAAGTTAAGTGAAAGAATACCTTCTTGTTTTCGTAGTTTCTTTTAATATTCTTCTAGCCTCATTTTCTGTCCTGCTTTTGTGCTTCTATTTGGGTTCTGCAGAGGGATACCAATTTTATCAGTAACTAAATTTTCTCCCCGCCCTGTTGGCTGGGGTGTTAGAATGAACCAACTGCACCTCTGCAGAGGGGTAAGACTCCCACAATGAGGCCACCTGTTGACCGTGGGTGGTGGCCTTTGATGCTATAAGGATAGCACCCAGGTGGTTGAGCAGTCCATGACATGCAGCACTCTACCTTGGCCCTTTCTTGGGGTAGTATGATTATTCTACAGATGGGATGTCAGAGAGGCCCCCACTGATCAATCGTCTTGTCATCTGAACCCCTAGCTCCTATATGATTTTCCCAACCCTATTGCCCTTATGGCAAGCCCCAACCCTTTTTATCATATGGGTGCTAGAAGGCAGTGGCTGAGGGTCTATATGTACTGGGAATGACATTAAACTTGATCTGATGATGAGGTTCCAGTTCTGGAGGTTTGTGGAATGTTGAGCACCCCTTCATCCCCATTGCTCCCTGGTCCATTTGAATCCGGAGTGGTATTACCTGTTAGGGTACTATCTATGGGTTAAATAGAAAAATGTGTTTACAAAAATCATTGAGTATCCATTAAGAATTACTTTATTTCAAAACTTTATTGGCATTAAATGACCCACTGAGGTTGATATGCCGTAAAACAAAACAAACAAACAAACAAACAATTTTTCTCCTGCATACATTAAATAATTTAGAAGGTTTTGTTTATTGGGAGGTTTTTTTTTTTTCTTATCAAAGTTTTTATTTTTATTTTTTGTATGTGGTCTTCAGGATTTGATCTTTCTAGAAATGTAAAAATTAGGAACAAATTTTTTTTCTTCAAATGACCCTACAATCTAAATTGATAAAAAGAATTAAGGATGGTAATGTAACCTTCTCCCTTAAATTTTGTATTTCATTTATTGTAAATAAAGACATTTTTTTCTTCTTGTTCTTCCTTCTGGCATTCTTTCTATTTGAACTTTTCAAAACGCATTGCTAAGTCCTTTATAAAAATTATTCTCAGAGGCTTCACCAATTTCTCTTTAATCTTTTCTATGGTCTGAAGTCTTCTTTTCAATGGTAATTCTACCTTTGGGAAAAAAAACCAGAAATCATGGGGGGTCGGATTTGATGTTTTCTAACAAAAAAAAATTGTATGAGACATGCAGAATGGCTAGTTAAGATATCTAAAATAGCTGGATACTTTCCAGACAATAAATGGAATCCCCAGATCTTTTTATAATTCTTACACAGTAGACCAACAGTGTTGGCAAAGTTTCTAGTGATTAAATTATGAGGCTGGGCTGAAATGTTCACGTTATTGATGACTTTTTTGACAAATGGTTTCCTAACACTGTGACACTGAAAGAAATGTGTGGCCTACATAGGGGACTGTTAAAAAATAAACCTCATTTGGTCACATTGCATGAGAACATTTTGGGTCAGTCCATGACTTATTGTATTGGTTTTTATTTTATTTTAGATTAATAACACATACACACACACACACACACACACACACACACAACAAATTAGTAGAAAATTATTTTGAAATGTTTCAAAAATCCTAAAATGACGATGATGTATTTGTTTTGTGAAAAAAAAATTTTTGAAATTATTCAACCTTCAGGAAAACTGATTTCTGAGTTTGAAGTTTCATTTTATACCCTGAATTTGTTTCATCACAACTTTTTAATGTAACAAGGACCTTTAGTTTGTTTATAAGCATTTAACAGTTGTAATTTGCTAATTGCAAATACGAAAACAAAATATATTAGCATAACAGTCATGCATAAAACAAAATTGATAAAATTACACCAAATTATTGAGCAAAGTGGGAAATACTCATCGTAATTTTCATAATTATGATCAGATCAGAATCTGTTTGATCTGGTGAATTATGTTGATACAAATTGTCTTTACAGTCTGAGCAAGCTAGGGAACAAACCCAACCCTGCTTGACCTGTGATGCTTAAGAATGTAGAACTCTGGTGGCTGAGCAAACCATGACATGCAAAACTCCAATTTGGCCTTTACTTAGGCTAGATGGGAGGTCAGAGAGGCCCCCTCTGATCAGTTGTCTGGTCACATCAAGCCTTAGCACCTATATGATTGTCCCAACCCTATTGCCCTTATGACAGACTGTCAACCGTTTTTATCATATATGTGCTGGAATACAGTGATTGAGGGTCATTGTTCTGGATATGATGTTAAACTCTATCTGAAGTTCCAATTCTGGAGATCTAGAGTACCCCTTCATCACCATTACTCCCAGGTCCACTCTGACTCGGAGTAGTAGTACCTGTTAGGGTCCCATCTATGTTGTATTAAATAGAAAAAAATACATGAGTTTAAAAAATGTTTAAAAAGTTGTTTTTTTAAATTGGATACTGATCGGTAATGAATAAAACAAAAAGTCTTTGGCCAAAAAATAACCCAATAGAGGTTGACATGCCTTAAAATCTAACCAACCAATTAATTCTCTATTTACTTGGAATATAGTGTATGTCTTTTTTCTTTCGTTTTTTAAATTCCAATTCCATGGAAAGTAAAGATATTGCTCAAGAGAAATTAGAATGAAATTGCATATGGGGTGGGGGTGCAGAAAATGAAACTAAATTCCACAGGTGAAAACAATGGTTTTAGGAAGGCTAAAATAATGTGATTCTATCCCGGAATTAATTACTGATTTTGGATTCTTCCTCAGATTTATCTCCCCTTTTTTTTTCTTTTTTTTTTTTCCTTAATTAGAAATATAATCCAATTGATTCGTGAGTAACAATTGTATTTATTCCTGACCCTAAACAATCCCTTTTTCCCAGATTTCCTGTTAACAAAATATAGACTGAGCACTAAAAACCAAATAAATATTTGGTCAATGTGACACTACATGATAAGCACATATAATTATTAGATGATGACATTGCAATCAAGGTGTTGGTGATTGTGCAGAAAAAGAAATAGGTGAAAACAGTGGTTGATCAGAGAGGCAAAAGGCATGAAAATGGCTTCCCTGTTTGGGAAATTAACATCTTAATGAACCAAATTAATTACAATAATGAGATTCTGTCTGGGAATTAATTACTGATTCTTCAGATTCTTCTCCTGTTATTTAACTACCTCTTGAGAGGTGAGGGGATGTATAGCACAAGGTTAGTTTAATGTGGGGGTCCTAGCACATACCCGTGGTGAAATTGCCTGATCCTCAAATTAGTATCCCTAACGGATGAAACCTTTGATTCTGTTCTTGCACAATTGGTTTCGACAAAGTTGTTCATCTTGACAAATGGATGGTGACATTTCAAGCCGTAATGACAGGGAGGATGAAATAAGATTCCACAGGTGAAAACAATGGTTTATGAGGAAGGCCAAAGGCATAAAAATGTCTTCCCTGTTTAGGGGAATTAACTTCTTAATAAACATTTCTTATAATAAACCAAATTAATTGCAATAATGTGATTTTATCTGAGAACCAATTGATGATTCTGGATTCATCTTTAGATTTTTCTTCAAGAAACAATTGTGAGCAGCTTCTATATAAAATCACCAGGGGGTAATTATCCATGTGCCCCCACTTTTAAGTTTAAGCCCTATCAGTAGGGCTTTAGAATACACCAATTGCACCTCTGCAGAGGGGTAAGACCCCCACCATGGGGCCCACCTGTTGGCCATAGGTGGAAAACAGTGATGCTTACGGATGGAAGCCTTGTGGGTGAGTAGTTCATGATATGCAATACTCCACTTTGGCCCTTACTTAGGCTAGACAGCCAGTCGGAGAGGTCCCTTCTAATTAAACAGCTAATCATGTCAAGCCCTAGCACCTATATGAATGTCCAAACCCTATTGCCTTTATGGCAAGGCTAAACCTTTTTATCATATGTGCTAGGTAGTGACTGAGGGTCTTAATGTCCTGAGTTTGACATCAAACTCTATCTGATTGAGAAGTTCCAATCCTTAAGCTCTATGGTGTACCTCATTATCACCATTACTCCCAGGTTCATTCTGATCCAGAATGGTAGTAACTGTTAGGGTCTCATGTATGGGTTAAATAGAAAAGAAATAGTTTAAACATTATTTTTTTAAATTGACTACCTATCAAGAATGAATAAAATAACCCAGCAAGGGTTAACATGCCATAAACCAACCAAACCTTTTAGGTTTGCTAAACACCGAGCTTACATAAACAGCCTCTGCCATCCTGTTACCTGAAGCTGGATCCTGATTGGTTAATATCCCTGGCATGAAAATGATATACTGTTCTATGCAAATCATTCCACTTCTCCAAACATACAATTATTCAAAGGGAGATAACCTTTATCTTAAAAACGATGACTATTTTTTTCCTTGATTAAAGATATGATACAACTGATTTGTATTTCTTTCTGACTATGAGCAATCCCTTTTTTTCCCTGACTTTCAGTGAACAAAACATAGATTCAGTGCTAAAACAAATGTTTGGTAAAAAAAATTTCAAACTTAACAATCAACTTTTATTACCAGAAGTTTTATTTGGCATGTGTAAAAGTTTATTGATTTTTCCGTATTCAGTCTTAAGTTTTCAAGATAACGTGCTGAGAACTTTTGAACACAACTAATGATTTATCAAAAGAATTTCTTAAGTTTTCTTTCTCCTTAACTGGTTGCCACATCAGAGCTAAAAATCTCAGTCTGCTCTATTACCCTGTGTTCCCTGAAAATAAGACAGATTATATTAATTTTCACTCAAAAATATAACACTAGGGCTTATTTTCATGTTTGTATTGCATGATGTGATATTGAAGAAAGCTTATTCTTTCATCTGTTTGCTACTCTCAACTAGCACTTATTTTAAGGGGAGGGTGTATATTAAAATCATCCTAGGTCTTATTTTGGGGAAATACAGGATTTAACCATGAATTTGGAGAGAAGACCTGGATTCACCACCCATGGCCAACAGGTGGCTACTTTGGTAGGATTTTACCACTCTACAGAGGTGCAGTTTGTGTATTCTATAACCCCAGCAAGGGCAGTTTGGCATTAATTAACCCATGATGGTTGATATGCCATTAAACAAAGAAGCAAAGCAACTATAATGGAGTCATGTATATTGATGTATACATTAAATAGGCTTTGGTGTAAACGTATATGAAATCATACTTTTTATATACCCTAATTTATATAATAATAATATTAATATTATAATGGAGACATAGATAATCTTTAAGATTTGTACATTAGATAAACTTTGGATTAAAGGGTTTCAAAACGAAACTACTTTTGATACACCCTGATATATAATCTATGCAGCTTTTTCCTCTTTGTTTTTAATATTCCTTTAAAGATAAAATATTGAATACAAAAAATTGAATGAATGAATAATCAGATATTTCACTTAAATATCTCATTTTTTGCCTCAATTATTTTTTTTACAAAAGAATCCCTTCTCTTCTGAACTCTTCTACATCCAGCCAGACCCTCCAAAAAAATCTGCTGTCATCAATCTGTTTTTTATCTCTTTCGATTTATAATTGTTTCCCTCCCCCCTTTTTCATAATCATTTTTTTTATTTTTTTATTTTGTTCCCTCTTTAGCCTATCAATGGATTACTGAAAATATGATACAAAATTTTCATTGAAAAGATAGCCATCTCTATTGAAAACATCCATCTGCTAAATAACGAATCAGATGCCAATTTTAGGCTAAGTCCTTGATATGATAAAAAAAAATGAAAAATAAATAAATAAATATTGAAATGAAAAAAAAGAAATGAAAAAAATAAAACAAATTATATGTCTGAGAGTTGTCAAAGGAAATCATTTTAATCCATTAGCATTCAATGAATTTAATCAGTTTAAGCCTTTTTTTTTTCTTATCCTCTATTCTTATTAACTTTCAATTCATTTTTTTCATTGAATTTTTCTTTTTTGTTTTTATCTCCAAACATCTGAAAAGAAAGAAAAATCAATTCGTAAATTGCTTTTATTTCCCACTTAACAAAGTCTCTCATGCAACTTTATTAAATACTCATTTATTTTGATAGTAATCTCTTTCAGTTTTTTTGTTTTTATCTTCTTCCACTCTTTTTGTGGTGTGGGTAGTGATATATCTGTTTCCAAATATAATTCCCAGTATGATATGATAGAAATCAACCAAAAGGTCTTTTTTATTTTAATTTTTTTTTGTATTTTATTATATGTTTATTTTTATTTTTTAAATATCAGGCATTTAACCCATCCTTTGAAAAGGAGGTGAGAATTATAGTATTCACTGCTGATCTACGATTATCATTAAACCAAGCTCAAATTTTCACTGCTGATCAACTGGTATCATCAAAGCTATTTTTCCCCATGATCTAATAGGGCTAATGAATTCTTTTTTTTTTTTTGTTTAATTCTTTTATTTTGTATTTTTTAAATTATCTATTATTATTGCAGTTCACAGTTTTAGTGCAGGTCTTTTGGGGATTATTGAATATTGTAGATATATTATTTCTTGGTCTACTGAATTATCTGAACTCAAAATTTGACTATTGATCTTACAATTGCATCTCATTGAGCTTTTGCATTTTTTTATCTTTTGCAATGATCGAATAAAGTTCACCATTTCTATACTAATCTATTAATATGCAACACTTTGGCTGCTGTATTTTTATTTGCTATTTATTTATTCTTATGTTGTTGGTAATTGGCACTCAAATATAATTCATTTGTTCTGTCTTCTCCATAAAGGTCAGATCTTCATGGGAGATCAAAAAGTATTTGTGGTTCTCATTCAAATCAACATGTCTCTGATAATTTCTTATTTTCAGTAAATGTGTTATAATTTATATCATGTATTATGACTTGACTAAATTGACTATTCCCTGTTATATTGTCTTGGCAGAAATGAAAATTAAATGATGAGCGATTATGAATTATGAGCATCCTAGTGAGTCTATGTTTTTTTTTTCTTCTCTTATATTTTAGGATTATATATTTGTATATAATCTAATAGATCTAATATATTTGTATTAAGAATACAGCTGAAATAAAGTTATATCATTTGTTGATCTTCTGATACCATGAAATGAAACAAAGATTCTATCTTTGTGAAATAAATTATATATCTATCTATGTGTGTGTGTGTATATATATATATATATATATATATATATATATATATATACACACACACACACACACACACACACACACACTAACTCCTCCGCACGAGCAGGATGTGACACAAGGTCAATTTCTTAAGCGGAGTTAAACAGGTTTGAATTCAGAGTTTTCCTTCTCCTAGACTAGTTACTTAACCATGGTTAAAGAACCCAGTCTGCCCTACTATTTACCCATAGCAGGAGGGAGAATTGGATTCATACCTTTCCAAGAGTATTAGTGCCATGTAAAATGTAAATAGCTTTGTCCAGGAACTGAACTCAGATCGATGACTTCATTTCCTATGACTCTAACCATTAGACCATGCACCTAATGTGTGTGTATATATAGGCACTATATGGAGGTGTGTAGTGTAATGGTTACTGTCATAGAAAATGGTTACAGTGAGATGAGTTCAAATCCTAGATGGGGCTGTTTGCATTTCTCACAGTGCTAAGACCCTTGGAAAAGGTCATATGTTTAAAGCACTGGTTCCCACTAGATCAAAATTAAGCAATGATGAGACTGTTCACTACATGGGTGACCATTTAAGCAACAGCAGGTACTGTAAGTAACCACATATCAAAATTACTTGATTCAGCATTAAATAACCCAAAAAGGGTTGATATGCTGTAAATCAAAACAACCACTCAACCAAAAACCCTTGGGAAAGGTATAAATCCAACTATTCTCCTTCCAGCTATGGGTAAATAGTAGGGTAAATTCGGCTATTTAACCTTGGTTAGGCAACCAGTCTAGGAGAAGGAAAACTGCACTTAAGAAATTGACCTTGTGTTGCATCCTATTCATTCGGAAGGTTTGGTAAATATATATATTCAAACTCGGGTTGACGAGTCCATTTCCTATAACTCTAACCATTACAACACGCAACTCAACTCCTATTTGTGTGTACTCACATATACACAGTGGTATAAAAGTAGGTGTATAGATCCTATTATAAAAATGTCATGTAGGTGATTACAAAGTTATGTATTATTACAATAGAATTTTTATACTTGCTGAAAAAGATCTGGAAATAAAGAGATATTTCCAAGGCCATTGAGGTTCGTTTATACTATGCACTGATTGTCCCAATAGCCATATATACTGAACTAAGTTGGTGTTTGAAGGAGGAAGACAACATAAAACTTAGTGTATTTGAGAATGGTTGCCTCAAGACTTCTGGGATTCTCTCACAAGAATCACATCAAAATGAATGATATAAGGAATAACCTTGGAATAGCAAATAAAATCATTGGCATTATCAAGTAATTTGGTTATTTGGTACACAAAGACAGTTGGTTATGTTACCCCAAAACAACGATACCAATTGAAGATTTAGAGAATGGCAATCAAAACAAAGGAGTGACCTTATCAGAGAAAATATTGGCAAAAGACTCCCATTTAGGGAGTCTTGATTGGAAAGGAGCCTTTGTGGGTTTATGCAGATCTATTATTAATGGAGATTCGGTCTTAATTTGTCTGTAACTGAAACTACGTCATTGCATACATCCCAATACTGAAAATCATCAATACATAGAATAAAGCACAACTCTGTAATCAGTTTTTTAAATTATTTTTTTACTCTCACCTTTTTTTTCAGTATCAAGAGGTTAACTAAAAAGTTTACAAATAAATAAATACCTATAATTTCGTGTAAAATTTATGTGTAAAATATTCAAAATAATTTATCACTAATTAATACATGCATGCAACATTTTATTTTAGCACAACAGAACTAAATTTCCAATAAAATTTTTTTACTTCTTTAATAAATTTGAGCATTTTACTTACTTATGATACAAACCCCTATTCTCTTTCTTTCTTATTTTTTCTGTCAAGCATCTCATTTTTATTCCCTTTCTTTCTTTATAATAAAAACGGAATGATCCATTATTTACCTTAGGTGACAACACTCATAAGAGATGAGAACTCTGCAGATAAGCAATACCAGATAATCAAGATTTACATTTTTGCATGCCATCTTGGATAATTTGGAAGGTCTCATTTTTAAACAGGAGGTGTTGCAAAATGATAACAGTAGTACAATTAAGGAACACGAGTATTGATAAAAAGATTTGTTTCTATGAATTTTTGAGATGAGGCTTGATGATAAGTTTTATTTTTATTATTCAGACTATTGTCCTCATCTTCATTGTTATCTGTACAATGTTTTGGCCGATGTGCCAAAATAATAAAAATAATACTAAAAAGATTTGTATTTGTATTATTTTTACAATAAGGATGATAAGATTAAATTACCAACCAGGATTTTTGAAATGATGCATAACTAATAAGAAATTATCTATATGATAAAAATAATTGAATAAACATGTATTTTTTAGCAGTGTATATATATATATATATATATATATATATATATATATATATGGCAACTAGTAAATATATACAGTAACTGTATACCTATTTTTGCATCCCACACTCTGAATTCAAATCACATGCAGTGTTGTGTCTGCAAATTGAGTTTTATATTCACATACATACTAATATATATATATATATATATATATATATATATATATATATATATATATATATATATATATATATATATACGAGAGAGAGAGTCTCTGCAGGGTATGGGGTGGTGGGAGAAGGAAAACTATGAATTCAAACTAGTTTTACACCACTTAAAAATTGACCTTGTGTCACATTGTGCTTGTGGTAGAATAGTGGGTAAATACATTTATATATATATATATATATATGTGTGTGTGTGTGTGTGTGTGTGTGTGTGTGTGTATATTTAATCTTCTTAAAGCAGAACTGTCTATTTGTAAAATGCAATAGCATGAAACAACTGTAATGGAGTAAATAAAAAAATGATACTTTATTATCATCATTATCATTATTATTACTACTACTACAACAACAATTAAAGACGTTTTCTCTGTGTGTATATAGATATATATACATAGCTCTAAGTATTATTCATTATTATTAGTACTGCTACTACAATTATCATATACTTTTTCTGTGTATATATGTATATATATATAAGTACATATATATAAAATTCAGTTAGCAGACACAATATTTTAAGAGGACAAATTAAAAAGAAAAAAAAAATGTACTTCCGTAATTGAATCGTCATGTCTGTAAGCATCGGAATTTTATCAAATTAAATTGGACCATCACTCATGCTGGTTTGTGTCTGTGTTGGTTGCTTTCTTTCTTCTTTTTTTTTTTAAACATTTTTTATGTATATCTATGAGCATATGTATGTATGTATACATGTATTTATGTATATGTATGTATGTATTATGTATGTATGTGTGTGTGTGTGTGTCTATCTGTATGCTTCATATTTTTACCCAGAAAATATTGACCAGTCATCCTTGTAACATACAAGCAAACATCAGAGCAGTTCCATCAGCCAAATTGCTATCTAACTAGACAAGGTTTTCACGATTGAATATCAGCTTATTAATTTGAACAAAAGGTTTCAGAATAAAGAAAACACTTTCTTTCTCACTCATCAAGTTAGTCATTCTTGGATGTATCTTTTAAGTGGTTACCAACCTGTCTGCCATCACCAACCATTGGTGCACAAAGTCTGTGAACAATATAATGATAAATCACTTTATCAATATATATATATATATATATATATATATATATATATATATATATATATATAAAATACTACACAGGTTTAAAATCTAACAACAAAGATGGTAGTCTAGTTGAAATGCAATAGTCAAAATGTACATAAAAAATAAGACTACACAAATTGAACTTTCATATGGTTTTTAACAAATGATTCTATTATTTGTACCATGTTAGTTATCAAATTTTTAATTTTAGAACTGCTGCAAATCTTTATGAACACCCTTAGTGTATGTATGTATATATATATATGTGTGTGTTCTTAATAAATCATCCCAGGAACACTCTTAAATAGATATATACATGCATATAAGAATATGTAGTTAGATAAAAAAAATTATTTCTCTAAACAAATCTTATTTTCCTAAAAACTTGGCCAAGAAGATAGGGTTTTTGGGGGTTTCGGCATTTCTATTCAACTCAATATTTTTTTATAAACTTTTAACATGTCATACAATATATTTAAGCCTACCAAGACAGTCAATGGAATCCCCATTTCTATTCAACTCAATATTTTTTTATAAACTTTTAACATGTCATACGATATATTTAAGCCTACCAAGACAGTCAATGGAATCCCCAGAACTTTTTGTAATTCTTGCACGAATTTAACCTGTTCCACTCAGTATCTTTGGTAGATTTTTCTTATATATAATGCATTACATATTGGCTTACCAACTGCACTTTGTTTTATTTCAATTGCAAATTTGTCCTGGATAAACTATGCTATCTTAATAAATTGGTTGGTTGGATTTTACAGCATGTCAACCCTTGTTGGGTTATTTTATGCTAAAGATATTTTTGTTTTACTTATTCTTGATGGGTTCTCTATTTTTTCTTTTTAAACCCAATTTTCAAACAATTTTTTATACTCATTTTTTTTCTATTTAACCCATAAATGGGCCCTAACAGGTACTACCACTCCAAGTCAGTGAACCTGAAAGTAATGGTGATGAAGGGTTACTTCACATTCCACAGAGCTCCAGAATTGAAACTTCAATATCAGATAGTTTAATACCCAGGACATGAAGACCCTCAGTCACCGCTTTCTAGCACACATACGATAAAAAGGGTTGAGGCTTGCAATAGGGGTAATAATGTTAGGAGAATCATATAGTTGCTAGGATTCCATCCTTAAGCATCATGGGTCACCACCCATGGCAAATAGGTGGTAGCATTGGAGGTGAGGTCTTACCCCTCTGCAGAGGTGCAGTCGGTGTATACTAATGCCCCAGCAATCAGGGCTAAGATTGCTTGGAATACAAGAATTTGTTGAAGACTGTCAACAAGCACAACCCTCAAAAGTACAAGAATTAGAAAAAAGAATTGGGGATTCCATTGACTGTCTTGGAGACTAGGAATTTGCACTCAGATCTTAATACAGAACCAAACAAGTTTGTATAAAAGACTGGCAGTTTTCCATGCAGCAGTTTTTTCTTCTGCATATTTGTAAAAGAAAGATTCTGAATGTTTATTTCTACAATAACTGAGTGCACATCCTTGAATAAAGGAAAATTGGTGAAGACCAGCAAAGCATAAAGTTCAATAAAATTCACAACCTATGTTTGTCTTAGAGGATGTTAAAAAAAAACCCAACTTTTTATCCCCATAAGAAAAACTAAATAAAAATATAATCAGTGTATAAATTAATTAGATACATACACACCTAAGTTGATACTGATGTATAATCCTTTTAACTTTTATAACATAAGAAGTTAAGAAATAACAAATTCTATCGAGGAATAAAATTTGTTAATTTTTTTATTCTAATACAAACACGATGAGAATTTTAATAATAGATATATAAATTATTTTCAGACATATACCCACTCATCTCCACCATGTATGGTTTATATAGTACTACTACTATTTTTCTACAAGAATTAGCTTAGGTATTTTCACATAGTGCTAATACCCTTGGGAAAGATATGAATCCAACTATTCTCCTTCCAGCCATGGGTAAATAGTAGGGCAGATTGGGCTTTTTAACCTTGGTACTGTAACTGGTCTACGAGAAGGAAAACTTTGAATTCAAACCTGTTAAACTTTGCTTAAAAAAAATTGATCTTGTGTGACATCCCGCTCATACAGAGGGGTTTGCTAAATGCATACCAGAATGGCTGTAGCATTGAATAACCCAAGTAGGTTGATATGACATTAAATAAAAAAATAAAAGATATAATATCTGGCAGTAGAAATTAAACTTTTCCTACCAATAACTATGGGTTTTTTTCTTGTCAGATAGCAACTGAGGCGCAGTTTGGTGTCTGACATGAAAGACTTTGTGTCAATGAAAATGTGCAAATTTGCTTGTTTTTACATAGAACAAGAGGCCGGTTTAGCTCAGTCAGTAGAGCACCTACCTAGGAATCACAAGGCTCCTAGTTAGGTACTGGTATCCACCAACTCGATACAGGAGTAGCACAATTTAGGTAATCTGATCTGTATGATAAAGTGAGGAGCTGACGGTAGGTATGGTGCTCTACCTCTGCAAAAATAATCTTTCTGGTCTAGTGCTAGCAAAAAGGGGATAGACTCCCTCGCTGTCTGGCTCATACCAACAATAGCAACTCAGCTTACTTACTTTTATATAGAACATAGGTAAACTTCTAAATTTTATTACCCAGGGTACAAAATCAAAGTTTGAAGTGAACAATGGCTATTTTATCTACTTTTACAACATAAGCAATTAAGAAATAACAACTTTTATCCAGGAACAAAATTTATGTTATTATTTGATTCTGATACAAACACAATGAGAATTTTAGTAATAGATATATAATAGCTTTTGTAGTTATATATAATTACATACATACAACCTAAGTACCAACTGATGCATAATCATTTTAACTTGATAGATAATGCCCTATACACCAAGAAAGTTCTCACTGAAAAGATCAGTGTAAATTTAATGTGAATCTTGCTCACTGGTCAAGGCTCTTAAATGTTTATTTGCTTACTGATTGGTTGAAGCAGCGCATTTAATGTTGTTGCAAAAAGAAAGAAAAAGAATGAACCAGAAAGTAAATTATTAAATAAAGCATGAAAAACATTGTCGTTTCCATTTAGTATCAAATCTTAATGTAAACATTGAATTTTTTTTATTATATATCTTATTTGCAACAACATAAAAATGGCTGCTTCAACCAAATCAGTAAGCAAATAAACATTTAAAGAGCCTTTGACCAGTGAGCAAGATTCACATTAAATTTACACTGATCTTTCAGTGAGAACTTTTCTGGTGTATAGGGCATTATCATCAAGTTAAAATATTATGCATCAGTTGTACTTAGGTGTGTTGTATGTATTATATATAACTACAAAACCTATTATATATCTATTACTAAAATTCTCATTGTGTTGTTCAGAATCAAATAATAACATAAATTTGTTCCTGGATAAAAGTTGTTATTTCTTAATTGCTTATGTTGTAAAAGTAGATAAAAATAGCCATTGTTCACTTCAAACTTTGATTTTACCCTGGGTAAAAATTTAGAGTTTACCTATGTTCTATATAAAAGTAAGTAAGCTGAGTTGCCTATTGTTGTATGAGCAGACAGCGAGGAGTCTATCCCTTTTTGCTAGCACTAGACAGAAAGATTATTTTTGCAGAGGTAGAGCACCATACCTACCGTCAGCTCCTCACTTTATCATACAGATCAGATTACCTAAATTGTGCTACTCCTGTATCGAGTGGTGGATACCAGTACCCTAACTAGGAGCTTGTGATTCCTAGGTAGGTGCTCTACTGACTGAGCTAAACCGGTTCTTGTTCTATGTAAAACAAGCAAATTTGCACATTTTCATTGACACAAAGTCTTTCATGTCAGACACCAAACTGCCGCCTCAGTTGCTATCTGACAAGAAAAAAACCCATAGTTATTGGTAGGAAAAGTTTAATTTCTACTGCCAGATATAATCTTTTTATTTTTTTATTTAAATGTCATATCAACTACTTGGGTTATTCAATGCTACGCCATTCTGGTATGCATTTAGCAAACCCCTCTGTATGAGCGGATGTCACACAAGATCAATTTTTTTTAAGCAAAGTTAAAAACAGGTTGAATTCAAAGTTTTCACTTCTCGTAGACAGACGTACCAAGTTAAAAAGCCCCAATCTGCCCTACTATTTACCCATGGCTGGAAGGAGAATAGTTGGATTTCATATCTTTTCCCAAGGGTATTAGCACTATGTGAAATACCTAAGCTAATTTTGTAGAAAAATAGTAGTAGTACTATATAAACCATACATGGTGGAGATGAGTGGTATATGTCTGAAAATAATTTATATTATCATTATTAAAATTCTCAGCGTGTTTGTATTAGAATAAAAAAATTAACAAATTTTTATTCTCGATAAATTTGTATTTCTTAACTTCTTATTTATAAAAGTTAAAAGGATTATACATCAGTATCAACTAGGTGTGTAGATCTAATTAATTATACACTGATTATATTTTTATTTAGTTTTTCTATGGGGAAAAAAGTTGGGTTTTTTTTAAACATCCTCTAAGACAAACATAGGTTGTGAATTTTATTGAACTTACTTTGCTTGGTCTTCACAATTTTCCTTTATTCAAGGATGTGCACTCAGTTATTGTAGAAATAAACATTCAGAATCTTTTTTACAAATATGCAGAAGAAAAAACTGCTGCATGGAAAACTGCCAGTCTTTATACAAACTTGTTTGGTTCTGTATTAAGATCTGAGTGCAAATTCCTAGTCTCCAAGAACAGTCAATGACATCCCCAATTCTTTTTTCTATTCTTGTACTTTGTAGGGTTGTGCTTGTTGACAGTCTTCAACAAATTCTTGTATTCCAAGCAATCTAGCCCTGATTGCTTGGGGGCATTAGTATACACCGACTGCACCTCTGCAGAGGGGTAAGACCTCCCTCCAATGCTACCACCTATTTGCCATGGGTGGTGACCATGATGCTTAAGATGGATCCTAGCAATATATGATTCTCCTACATTATTACCCCTATTGCAAGCCTCAACCCTTTTTATCGTATGTGTGCTAGAAAGCGGGACTGAGGGTCTTCATGTCCTGGGTATTAAACTATCTGATATTGAAGTTTCAATTCTGGACTCTGTGAATGTGAAGTAACCCTTCATCCACCATTACTTTCAGGTTCACTGACTTGGAGTGGTAGTACCTTTTTAGGGCCCATTTATGGGTTAAATAGAAAAAAAATGAGTATAAAAAAAATTGTTTGAAAATTGGTTTAAAAGAAAAAATAGAGAACCCATCAAGAATAAGTAAACAAAAATATCTTTAGCATAAATAACCCAACAAAGGTTGACATGCTGTAAAATCCAACCAACCAATTTATTAAGATAGCATAGTTTATCCAGGACAAATTTGCAATTGAAATAAAACAAAGTGCAGTTGTAAGCAATATGTAATGCATTATAATAAGAAAATCTACAAAAACTGAGTAACAGGTAAATTTCGTGCAAGAATTACAAAAAGTTCTGGGATTTCCATTGACTGTCTTGTAGGCTTAAATATACGTATGACATGTTAAAAGTTTATAAAAAAATATTGAGTTGATAGAAATGGGGATTCCATGACTTTCTTGTAGCTTAAATATATTGTATGCATGTTAAAAGTTTATAAAAAAATATTGAGTGAATAGAAATGCGAAACCCCAAAAACCCTATCTTCTAGGCCAAGTTTTTAGGGAAAATAAGATTTTAGAGAAATAATTTTTTTTATCTAACTACTTATTCTTATATGCATGTATATATCTATTTAAGAGTGTTCCTGGGATGATTTATTAAGAACACACACATATATATATATACATACATACACTAAGGGTGTTCATAAAGATTTTGCAGCAGTTCTAAAATTAAAAATTTGATAACTAACATGGTACAAATAATAGAATCATTTTAAAAACCATATGAAAGTTCAATTTGTGTAGTTTAGTACATTTTGACTATTTGCATTTCAAAGACTACCATCTTGTTGTTAGATTTAAACCTGTGTAGTATTTACTATATAAATATATATATTATATATAATATATATATTAATAATACTATATATATTGATAAAGGTGATTTATCATTATATTTCACAGACTTTGTGCACCATGGTTGGTGATGGCAGACAGGTTGGTAACCACTTAAAAGATACATCCAAGAATGACTAACTTGATGAGTGAGAAGAAAGTTCTTTATTCTGAAACTTTTGTTCAAATTAATAAGCTGATATTCAATCGTGAAAACCTTGTCTAGTTAGATAGCAATTTGGCTGATGGAACTGCTCTGATGTTTGCTGTATTTTACAAGGATGACTGGTCAATATTTTCTGGGTAAAAATATGAAGCATACAGAGACACACAACACACACACATACATACAAAATACATGTATACATACATATACATAAATAATGTATACATACATACATATGCTCATAGATATACATAAAAATGTTTAAAATAAAAAAAGAAAAAGAAAGCAACCAACACAGACACAACCAGCATGAGTGATGGTCCAATTTAATTTGATAAATTCCGATGCTTACAGACATGACCAATTCAAGTAAACATTTTTTTTCTCTTTAATTTGTCCTCTTAAAATATTGTGTCTGCTAACTGAATTTTATATATATGTACTTATATAAATATAATATATACAAGAAAAGTAATATAATTGTAGTAGCAAGTACTAATAAAAATGAAATACTTAGAGCTATGTATATATATCTATATACACACAGAGAAAACGTCTTTAATTGTTGTGTAGTAGTAGTAATATAATATAATGATGATAATAAAGTTCAATTTTTATTTACTCCATTACAGTGTTCATGCTATTGCATTTTACAAATAGAGCAGTCTGCTTTAAGAAGATTAAATATACACACACAACAACACACACACACAACCACACACATATATATATATATATAATAATATAAATTACCCACTATTCTACACAGCCAAATGTGACACAAGGTCAATTTTTAAGTGGTGTAAAAACTAGTTTGAATCATAGTTTTTCCTTCTCCCACCAACCCCATACCCTGCAGAGACTCTCTCTCTCGATATATATAATATATATAATATATATATATATTATATATATATATATATATTATTATACATATATATATATATATAGTATGTATGTGAATACATAAAACTCAATTTGCAGACACACACTGCATGTGATTTGAATTCAGAGTGTGGGATGCAAAAATAGGTATACAGTTACTGTATATATTTACTAGTTGCCATTATAATATATATATATTATATATATATATTATATAATATATATACACTGCTAAAAATACATGTTTATTCATTATTTTTATCATATAGACACACCTTATAGTTATCATCATTTCAAAAATCCTGGTTGGTAATTTAATCTTATCATCCTTATTGAAAAATAATACAAATACAAATCTTTTTAGTATTATTTTTTATTATTTTGGCACATCGGCCAAAAACATTGTACAGATAACAATAAGATGAGGACAATAGTCTGAATAATAAAAATAAAACTTAATCATCAAGCCTCATCTCAAAAATTCATAGAAACAAATCTTTTATCAATACTTCGTGTTCCTTAATTGTACTACTGTTATCATTTTGCAACACCTCCTGTTAAAAATGAGACCTTCCAAATATATCCAAGATGGCATGCAAAAATGTAAATCTTGATTATCTGGTATTGCTTATCTGTCAGAGTTCTCATCTCTTATGAGTGTTGTCACCTAGGTAAATAATGATCATTCCTTTTTATTATAAAGAAAGAAAGGGAATAAAAATGAGATGCTTGACAGAAAAAATAGAAAGAAAGAGAATAGGGGTTTGTATCATAAGTAAGTAAAATGCTCAAATTTATTAAAGAAGTAAAAAAATTTTATTGGAAATTAGTTCTGTTGTGCTAAAATAAAAATTTGCATGCATGTATTAATTAGTGATAATATTATTTGAATATTTTACACATAAATTTTACACGAAATTATAGGTATTTATTTATTTGTAAACTTTTTAGTTAACCTCTTGATACTGAAAAAAAAAGGTGAGAGTAAAAAAAATAATTTAAAAAACTGATTACAGAGTTGTGCTTTATTCATGTATTGATGATTTTCAGTATGGGATGTATGCAATGACGTAGTTTCAGTTACAGACAAATTAAGACCGAATCTCCATTAATAATAGATCTGCATAAACCAAAAGGCTCCTTTCCAATCAGACTCCCTAAATGGGAGTCTTTTGCCAATATTTTCTCTGATAGGTCACTCCTTTGTTTTGATTGCCATTCTCTAAATCTTCAATTGTATCGTTGTTTTGGGTAACATAACCAACTGTCTTTGTGTACCAATATAACCAATTACTTGATAATGCCAATGATTTTATTTGCTATTCCAAGGTTATTCCTTATATTCTTTTGATGTGATTCTTGTGAGAAATCCCAGAAGTCTTGAGGCACCATTCTCAATACACTAAGTTTATGTTGTCTTCTCCTTCAAACATCCAAACTTAGTTCAGTATATATGGCTATTGGGACAATCACAGTGCATAGTATAAACGAACCTCAATGGCCTTGAAATATCTCTTTATTTCCAGATCTTTTTCAGCAGTATAAAATTCTATTGTAATAATACATAACTTTGTAATCACCTACATGACATTTTATAATAGGATCTATACACCTACTTTTATACCATGTGTATATGTGAGTACACACAAATAGGAGTTGAGTTGCGTGTTGTTGTAATGGTTAGAGTATAAGAAATGGACTCGTCAACCGAGTTTGAAATATATATATTTACCAAACTTCGAATGAATAGGATGCAACACCAAGTCAATTTCTTAAGTGCAGTTTTCCTTCTCCTAGATGGTTAGCCTAACAAGGTTAAATAGCCGAATTTACCCTACTATTACCCATAGCTTGGAAGGAGAATAGTTGGATTTATTTTCCCAAGGGTTTTTGGTTGAGTGGTTGTTTTGATTTACAGCATATCAACCCTTTTTGGGGTTATTTAAGCCTGAATCAAGTAATTTTGATATGTGGTTACTTACCAGTACCTGCCTGTGCTTCAAATGGTCACCATGTAGTGAACAGTCTCATCATTGCTTAATTTTGATCTAGTGGGAACAGTGCTTTAAACATTGACCTTTTCCAAGGGTCTTAGCACTGTGAGAAATGCAAACAGCCCCATCTAGGATTTAACTCATCTCACTGTAACATTTCTCATGACAGTAACCATTACACTACACACCTCCATATAGTGCCTATATATACCACACATTAGGTGCATGGTCTAATGTTAGAGTCATAGAAATGAAGTCATCGATTGAGTTCAGTTCCTGGACAAAGCTATTTACATTTTACATGGCACTAATACTCTTGGTAAAGGTATGAATCCAATTCTCCCTCCTGCTATGGTAAATAGTAGGGCAGACTGGTTCTTTAACCATGGTTAAGTAACTAGTCTAGGAGAAGGAAAACTCTGAATTCAAACCTGTTTAACTCCGCTTAAGAAATTGACCTTGTGTCACATCCTGCTCGTGCGGAGGAGTTAGTGTGTGTGTGTGTGTGTGTGTGTGTGTGTGTATATATATATATATATATATATATATATATATACACACACACACATAGATAGATATATAATTTATTTCACAAAGAAGAATCTTTGTTTCATTTCATGGTATCAGAAGATCAACAAATGATATAACTTTATTTCAGCTGTATTCTTATACAAATATATTAGATCTATTAGATTATATACAAATATATAATCCTAAAATATAGAGAAGAAAAAAAAAAAACATAGACTCACTAGGATGCTCATAATTCATAATCGCTCATCATTTAATTTTCATTTCTGCCAAACAATATAACAGGGAATAGTCAATTTAGTCAAGTCATAATACATGATATAAATTATAACACATTTACTGAAAATAAGAAATTATCAGAGACATGTTGATTTGAAATGAGAACCACAAATACTTTTTGATCTCCCATGAAGATCTGACCTTTATGGAGAAGACAGAACAAATGAATTATATTTGAGTGCCAATTACCAACAACATAAGAATAAATAAAATAGCAAATAAAAATACAGCAGCCAAAGTGTTGCATATTAATAGATTAGTATAGAAATGGTGAACTTTATTCGATCATTGCAAAAGATAAAAAAATGCAAAAGCTCACTGAGATGCAATTGTAAGATCAATAGTCAAATTTTGAGTTCAGATAATTCAGTAGACCAAAAATAATATATCTACAATATTCAATAATCCCCAAAAGACCTGCACTAAAACTGTGAACTGCAATAATAATAGATAATTTAAAAAATACAAAATTAAAAGAATTAAACAAAAAAAAAAAGAATTCATTAGCCCTATTAGATCATGGGGAAAAATAGCTTTGATGATACCAGTTGATCAGCAGTGAAAATTTGAGCTTGGTTTAATGATAATCGTAGATCAGCAGTGAATACTATAATTCTCACCTCCTTTTCAAAGGATGGGTTAAATGCCTGATATTTAAAAACAAAATAAATCATATAATAAAATAAAAACAAAAAAAAAATTAAATAAAAAGACCTTTTGGTTGATTTCTATCATATCATACTGGGAATTATATTTGGAAACAGATATATCACTACCCACACCACAAAAAGAGTGGAAGAAGATAAAAACAAAAAACTGAAGAGATTACTATCAAAATAATGAGATTTAATAAAGTTGCATGAGAGACTTTGTTAAGTGGGAAATACAAAGCAATTTACGAATTGATTTTTCTTTCTTTTCAGATGTTTGGAGATAAAAAAAAAAGAAAAATTCAATGAAAAAAATGAATTGAAAGTTAATAAGAATAGAGGATAAGAAAAAAAAAAGGCTTAAACTGATTAAATTCATTGAATGCTAATGGATTAAAATGATTTCCTTTGACAACTCTCAGACATATAATTTGTTTTATTTTTTTCATTTCTTTTTTTTCATTTCAAATATTTATTTATTTATTTTTCATTTTTTTTATCATATCAAGGCTTAGCCTAAAATTGGCATCTGATTCGTTATTTAGCAGATGGATGTTTTCAATAGAGATGGCTATCTTTCAATGAAAATTTTGTATCATATTTTCAGTAATCCATTGATAGGCTAAAGAGGGAACAAAATAAAAAAATAAAAAATGATTATGAAAAAGGGGGGAGGGAAACAATTATAAATCGAAAGAGATAAAAACAGATTGATGACAGCAGATTTTTTTGGAGGGTCTGGCTGGATGTAGAAGAGTTCAGAAGAGAAGGGATTCTTTTGTAAAAAAAATAATTGAGGCAAAAAATGAGATATTTAAGTGAAATATCTGATTATTCATTCATTCAATTTTTTGTATTCAAATTTTATCTTTAAAGGAATATTAAAAACAAAGAGGAAAAGCTGCATATTATAATATCAGGGTGTATCAAAAGTAGTTTCGTTTTGAAACCCTTTAATCCAAAGTTTATCTAATGTACAAATCTTAAAGATTATCTATGTCTCCATTATAATATTAATATTATTATTATATAAATAGGGTATATAAAAAAGTATGATTTCATATACGTTTACACAAAGCCTATTTAATGTATACATCAATATACATGACTCCATTATAGTTGCTTTGCTTCTTTGTTTAATGGCATATCAACTCAATGGGTTAATTAATGCCAAACTGCCCTTGCTGGGGTTATAGAATACACAAACTGCACCTCTGTAGAGTGGTAAAATCCTACCAAAGTAGCCACCTGTTGGCCATGGGTGGTGAATCCAGGTCTTCTCTCCAAATTCATGGTTAAATCCTGTATTTCCCCAAAATAAGACCTAGGATGATTTTAATATACACCTCCCCTTAAAATAAGTGCTAGTTGAGAGTAGCAAACAGATGAAAGAATAAGCTTTCTTTCAATATCACATCATGCAATACAAACATGAAAATAAGCCCTAGGTTATATTTTGAGTGAAAATTAATAATCTCTGTCTTATTTTCAGGGAACACAGGGTAATAGAGCAGACCTGAGATTTTTAGCTCTGATGTGGCAACCAGTTAAGGAGAAAGAAAACTTAAGAAATTCTTTTGATAAAATCATTAGTTGTGTTCAAAGTTCTCACTCAGCAACGTTATCTTGAAAACTTAAGACTGAATACGGAAAAATCAATAAACTTTTACACATGCCAAATAAAACTTCTGGTAATAAAAGTTGATTGTTAAGTTTGAAATTTTTTTTTTACCAAACATTTGTTTTAGCACTGAATCTATGTTTTGTTCACTGAAAGTCAGGGAAAAAAAGGGATTGCTCATAGTCAGAAAGAAAATCAAATCAGTTGTATCATATCTTTAATCAAGGAAAAATAGTCATCGTTTTTAAGATAAAGGTTATCTCCCTTTGAATAATTGTATGTTTGGAGAAGTGGAATGATTTGCATAGAACAGTATATCATTTTCATGCCAGGGATATTAACCAATCAGGATACAGCTTCAGGTAACAGGATGGCAGAGGCTGTTTATGTAAGCTCGGTGTTTAGCAAACCTAAAAGGTTTGGTTGGTTTATGGCATGTTAACCCTTGCTGGGTTATTTTATTCATTCTTGATAGGTAGTCAATTTAAAAAAATAATGTTTAAACTATTTCTTTTCTATTTAACCCATACATGAGACCCTAACAGTTACTACCATTCTGGATCAGAATGAACCTGGGAGTAATGGTGATAATGAGGTACACCATAGAGCTTAAGGATTGGAACTTCTCAATCAGATAGAGTTTGATGTCAAACTCAGGACATTAAGACCCTCAGTCACTACCTAGCACATATGATAAAAAGGTTTAGCCTTGCCATAAAGGCAATAGGGTGGACATTCATATAGGTGCTAGGGCTTGACATGATTAGCTGTTTAATTAGAAGGGACCTCTCCGACTGGCTGTCTAGCCTAAGAAGGGCCAAAGTGGAGTATTGCATATCATGAACTACTCACCCACAAGGCTTCCATCCGTAAGCATCACTGTTTTCCACCTATGGCCAACAGGTGGCCCAATGGTGGGGGTCTTACCCTCTGCAGAGGTGCAATTGGTGTATTCTAAAGCCCTACTGATAGGGCTTAAAACTTAAAAGTGGGGGCACATGGATAATTACCCCTGGTGATTTTTATATAGAAGCTGCTCACAATTGTTTCTTGAAGAAAAATCTAAAAGATGAATCCAGAATCATCAATTGGTTCTCAGATAAAATCACATTATTGCAATTAATTTTGGTTTATTATAAGAAATGTTTATTAAGAAGTTAATTCCCCCTAAACAGGAGACATTTTTATGCCTTTGGCCTTCCTCATAAACATTGTTTTCACCTGTGGAATCTTATTTCATCCTCCTGTCATTCGGCTTGAAATGTCACCATCCATTTGTCAGATGAAACAACTTTGTCGAAACCAATTGTGCAAGAACAGAAATCAAAGGTTCATCCGTTAGGGATACTAATTTGGAGGATCAAGGCAAATTTCACCACGGGTATGTGCTAGGACCCCCACATTAACTAACCTTGTGCTATACATCCCCTCACCTCTCAGAGGTAGTTAAATAACAGGAGAAGAATCTGAAGAATCAGTAATTAATTTTCCAGAGAATCTCATTATTGGTAATTAATTTGGTTCATTAAGATGTTATTTCCAAACAGGAAGCCATTTTCATGCCTTTTGCCTCTCTGATCAACCACTGTTTTCACCTATTTCTTTTCTGCACAATCACCAACACCTTGATTGCATGTCATCATCTATAATTATATGTGCTTATAATGTAGTGGTCACATTGACATCAAATATTTATTTGTTTTTAGTGCTCAGTCTATATTTTGTTAACAGGAAAATCTGGGAAAAGGGATTGTTTAGGGTCAGGAATAAATACAAATTGTTACTCACGAATCAATTGGATTATATTTCTAATTAAGGAAAAAAAAAAGAAAAAAAAGGGAGATAAATCTGAGGAAGAATCCAAATCAGTAATTAATTCGGGATAGAATCACATTTTAGCCTTCCTAAAACCATTGTTTCACTGTGGAATTTAGTTTCATTTTCTGCACCCCCACCATATTGCAATTTCATTCTAATTTCTCTGAGCAATATCTTTACTTTCCATGGAATTGGAATTTAAAAAACGAAAGAAGAACATACAACTATATTCCAAGTAAATAGAGATTAATTGTTGGTTAGATTTTAAGGCATGTCAACCTCTATTGGGTTATTTTTTGGCCAAAGACTTTTTGTTTTATTCATTACCCGGATCAGTCCAATTTAAAAACCAACTTTTAACATGTTTTTAAACTC
>CM042148.1:115766670-115829170 GCA_023376005.1 Doryteuthis pealeii
GGGAGAGAGAATAAATTGGACAGTATGGTATATGATAGAATTCAACAAAAGGTCTTTTTTATTTAATTTTTTTTTTGTATTTTATTTATAGTTATTTATGTTTTAAATCGTATCAGGCATTTACCCATGAATCTTTGAAAGGAGGTGGAGAATTAATAGTATTGCGTGTGATGACTACGATTATTCATTTAAAGCCATAGCTCCAATATTGTCACTGTGATCAAGCTGGGGTATATCAAAGGCTATTTTTCCCCATGATCGCTAATAGGGCTATGAATTCTTTTTTTTTTGTTTGTTTAATTCTTTATTTTGTATTATTTAATTAATCTATGATTTTGCATTTACAGTTTTAGTGAGGTCTTTTTGGGATTATTGAATATTGTAAGAATATATTATTTTTGGTATATGAATTAGTCTGAACTCAAATTGACTATTGATCTTACAATGGAAGTCTCATTGAGCTTTTGCATTTTTTATCTTTGCAATGATCGAATTTAGTTACATTTTTATACTAATCTATTAATATGCAACTTTGGCGTGTATTTTTATTTGCTATTCTAATTTATTCTTATGTTGTTGGTTATTTGGAACTGCATATATTAATCAACGTTGTTTGTCTTCTTCCATAAAGAGGTGCAAGATCTTCCATGGGAGATTCAAAAGTATTATGTGTTTCATTCAAATCCAAACATGTCCTCTGATAGATTTCTTTTTTAGATTAAATGTTTTGATGCATTTATATATGTATTGAATGGACTTGACTAAGATTGGACTATTCCTGTATAATTGTTTGCAGAAATGAAGGAATTAAATGATGAGGAAGTTATGAATTATGATGCATTGCTAGTGGTCTAATATGTCTTTTTTTCTTTCTATAAATTTTAGGATTTATATTTGTATATAATTCTAATAGATATAATATATTTGATTAAGGAATAAGGCTGAAATAAAGTTATCTTCATTTGTGTGATCTTCTGATACAATGAAATGAAACAAAGATTTATCTTTGTGAATAAATTTATAATATTATGTGTATGGGTGTTGTATATATTAGTAGTATTCACATACACACACACACACGTACAGATGGCACCACCAATGCCCTAACGAGAGGATGTAGTCACAAGTCAATTTCTTAAGGCAGGAGTTTAACAGTTTGAATTCATGAGTTTTTCTTCTCCTAGATAGGTTACTATAACCCATGGTTAAAGAGACAGTTCAGTCTGCCTAACTATTTAGCAGAGGGAGAATTGGATTCATCAAGAGTATTTGGGCGATGTAAGAGAATGTAAATAGCTTGGTGTCCGGAACTGAACTCAGATCGATGACTTTATTTCCTATGATCTAACTCATACAGACCATGCAACTAATGTGTGTGTGTATATATAGGCACTGATAGTGGAGGTGTGTAGTGTAGTGGTTATGTCATGAGAAAATGGTTCGTGGATGAGTTTCAAATCTAGATGGGGTGTTTGCATTTCTCACAGTGCTAAGACCCTTTGGAAAGGTCATATATGTTTTAAAGCACTGGTTCCCCACTAAGGTCAAAATTAAGCAATGAGTGAAGTAGACTGTTCATACAAGGGTGACATTTAGCAACCAGCAGGTATGAAGTAACGCACATATTAAAATTACTTGATTCAGCATTAAATAAACCAAACAGGGTTGATATGTGTAATCAAAAACAATCACCCAAACCTTGGGAAATGTGGGGGGGGGGGGGATAAATGCGCAATCCTATTTCACTTCCGCTATGGGTAAATAAGTAGGTAAATTGGTGCTATTTACTTCTTGGTTAGGACAACAGTCTTACGGAGAAGGAAAACTGCCTTAGAATTGACCTTGGTGTTGCATTATCATGCCGGAAGGAGTTGGTAAAGTATCTATATTCAAAATCGGGTTGACAGTCATTTCCTATTAATCAACCATTAAAACGCACGCTCAACCTCTATTTCATGTGTGACTCACAATGATACGACAGTGGTTAGTATAAGGTGCATAGATCTATTATAAATGTCATGTAGGTGATTACAAAGTTATGTTATTATTACAATAGAATTTTTATACTTGCTGAAAAAGATCTGGAAATAAAGAGATATTTCCAAGGCATTGAGGTTCGTTTATACTATGCACTGATTGTCAATAGCCATATATATGAACTAAGTTGGTGTTTGAAGAAGAAGAAACATAAAACTTAGTGTATTTGAGATGGTTGCCTCAAGACTTCTGGGATTCTCTCACAAGAATCACATCAAAATGAATGATATAAGGAATAACCTTGGAATAAGCAAATAAAATCATTGGCATTATCAGTAATTTGGTTATTTGGTACACAAAGACAGAGTTGTTTATGTTACCCCAAAACAACGATACCAATTGAAGATTTAGAGAATGGCAATCAAAACAAAGGAGTGACCTTATCGAGAGAAAATATTGGCAAAAACTCCATTTAGGGATCTTGATTGGAAAAGGAGCCTTTGTGGGGTTTATGCAGATCTATTATTAATGGAGATTCGGTCTTAATTTGTCTGTAACTGAAACTAAAGTCATTGCATACATCCATACTGAAAATCATCAATACATAGAATAAAGCACAATCTGTAATCAGTTTTTTTTAAATTATTTTTTACTCTCACCTTTTTTTTAGTATCAAGAGGTTAACTAAAAAGTTTACAAATAAATAAATACCATATAATTTCGTGTAAAATTTATGTGTAATATTCAAAATAATTTATCACTAATTAATACATGCATGCAACATTTATTTTAGCACAACAGAACTAAATTTCCATTTAAATTTTTTTACTTCTTTAATAAATTTGAGCATTTTACTTACTTATGATACAAACCCCTATTCTCTTTCTTTCTTATTTTTTTCTGTCAAGCATCTCTTTTTTATTCCTTTCTTTCTTTATAATAAAAACGGAATGATCCATTATTTAGCTTAGGTGACAACACTCATAAGAATGAGAACTCTGCAGATAAGCAATACCAGATAATCAAGATTTACATTTTTGCATGCCATCTTGGATAATTTGGAAGGTCTCATTTTAAACAGGGGTGTTTTGCAAGATGATAACAGTAGTACAATTAAGGAACACGAGTTTGATAAAAAGGTTTTGTTTCTATGAATTTTTGAGATGAGGCTTGATGATAAGTTTTATTTTTATTATTCAGACTATTGTCCTCATCTTCATTGTTATCTGTACAATGTTTTGGCCGATGTGCCAAATAATAAAATAATACTAAAAAGTTTGTATTTGTATTATTTTACAAATAAGGATGATAAGATTAAATTACCAACCAGGATTTTTGAAAATGATGCATAACTAATAAGAATTATCTATATGATAAAAATAATTGAATAAACATGTATTTTTAGCAGTAGTGTATATATATATATATTATATGGCACTAGTAAATTAATACAGTAACTGTATACCTATTTTTGCATCCCACACTCTGAATTCAAATCACACGCAGTGTTGTGTCTGCAAATTGAGTTTTATATTCACATACATACTAATATATATATATATATATATATATATATATATATATATCGAGAGAGAGAGAGTCTCTGCAGGGTATGGGGTTGGTGGGAGAAGGAAAACTATGAATTCAAACTAGTTTTACACCACTTAAAAATTGACCTTGTGTCACATTGTGCTTGTGGTAGAATAGTGGGTAAATACATTTATATATATATATGTGTGTGTGTGTGTGTGTGTGTATATTTAATCTTCTTAAAGCAGAACTATTTGTAAAATGCAATAGCATGAAACAACTGTAATGGAGTAAATAAAAAAATGATACTTTATTATCATCATTATCATTATTATTACTACTACTACACAACAATTAAAGACGTTTTCTCTGTGTGTAAATAGATATATATACATAGCTCTAAGTATTATTCATTATTATTAGTATGCTACTACAATTATCATATACTTTTTCTGTGTATATATGTATATATATATAAGTACATATATATATAAAATTCAGTTAGCAGACACAATATTTTTAAGAGGACAAATTAAAAAGAAAAAAAAAATGTACTTCCGTAATTGAATCGTCATGTCTGTAAGCATCGGAATTTTATCAAATTAAATTGGACCATCACTCATGCTGGTTTGTGTCTGTGTTGGTTGCTTTCTTTCTTCTTTTTTTTTTAAACATTTTTTATGTATATCTATGAGCATATGTATGTATGTATACATGTATTTATGTATGTATATATTGTATGTATGTATGTATGTATGTGTGTGTGTGTGTGTGTCTATCTGTATGCTTCATATTTTACCCAGAAAATATTGACCAGTCATCCTTGTAACATACAAGCAAACATCAGAGCAGTTCCATCAGCCAATTGCTATCTAACTAGACAAGGTTTTCACGATTGAATATCAGCTTATTAATTTGACAAAAGGTTTCAGAATAAAGAAAACACTTTCTTTCTCACTCATCAAGTTAGTCATTCTTGGATGTATCTTTTAAGTGGTTACCAACCTGTCTGCCATCACCAACCATTGGTGCACAAAGTCTGTGAACAATATAATGATAAATCACTTTATCAATATATATATATATATATATATATATATATATATATATATATATATAGCGTGTCTATAAAGTACTACACAGGTTTAAAATCTAACAACAAAGATGGTAGTCTAGTTGAAATACAATAGTCAAAATGTACATAAAAAATAAGACTACACAAATTGAACTTTCATATGGTTTTTAACAAATGATTCTATTATTTGTACCATGTTAGTTATCAAATTTTTAATTTTAGAACTGCTGCAAATCTTTATGAACACCCTTAGTGTCTATATATATATATATATATATATATATATGTGTGTGTTCTTAATAAATCATCCCAGGAACACTCTTAAATAGATATATACATGAATATAAGAATATGTAGTTAGATAAAACAAATTATTTCTCTAAACAAATCTTATTTTCCTAAAAACTTGGCCAAGAAGATAGGGTTTTTGGGGGTTTTGGCATTTCTCAGAGTATCTATTCAACTCAATATTTTTTTATAATCTTTTAACATGTCATACAATATATTTAAGCCTACCAAGACAGTCAATGGAATCCCCAGAACTTTTTGTAATTCTTGCACGAATTTAACCTGTTCCACTCAGTATCTTTGGTAGATTTTTCTTATATATAATGCATTACATATTGGCTTACCAACTGCACTTTGTTTTATTTCAATTGCAAATTTGTCCTGGATAAACTATGCTATCTTAATAGATTGGTTGGTTGGATTTTACAGCATGTCAACCCTTGTTGGGTTATTTTATGCTAAAGATATTTTTGTTTTACTTATTCTTGATGGGTTCTCTATTTTTTCTTTTTAAACCCAATTTTCAAACAATTTTTTATACTTATTTTTTTTCTATTTAACCCATAAATGGGCCCTAACAGGTACTACCACTCCAAGTCAGTGAACCTGAAAGTAATGGTGATGAAGGGTTACTTCACATTCCACAGAGCTCCAGAATTGAAACTTCAATATCAGTTTAATACCCAGGACATGAAGACCCTCAGTCACCGCTTTCTAGCACACATACGATAAAAAGGGTTGAGGCTTGCAATAGGGGTAATAATGTTAGGACAATCATATAGTTGCTAGGATTCCATCCTTAAGCATCATGGGTCACCACCCATGGCAAATAGGTGGTCGCATTGGAGGTGAGGTCTTACCCCTCTGCAGAGGTGCAGTCGGTGTATACTAATGCCCCAGCAAACAGGGCTTAGATTGCTTGAAATACAAGAATTTGTTGAAAACTGTCAACAAGCATAACCCTCAAAAGAACAAGAATTAGAAAAAAAGAATTGGGGATTCCATTGACTGTCTTGGAGACTAGGAATTTGCACTCAGATCTTAATACAGAACCAAACAAGTTTGTATAAAAGACTGGCAGTTTCCCATGCAGCAGTTTTTTCTTCTGCATATTTGTAAAAGAAAGATTCTGTATGTTTATTTCTACAATAACTGAGTGCACATCCTTGAATAAAGGAAAATTGGTGAAGACCAGCAAAGCATAAAGTTCAATAAAATTCACAACCTATGTTTGTCTTAGAGGATGTTAAAAAAAAACCCAACTTTTTATCCCCATAAGAAAAACTAAATAAAAATATAATCAGTGTATAAATTAGATACATACACACCTAAGTTGATACTGATGTATAATCCTTTTAACTTTTACAACATAAGAAGTTAAGAAATAACAAATTCTATCCAGGAATAAAATTTATGTTAATTTTTTATTCTAATACAAACACGGTGAGAATTTTAATAATAGATATATAAATTACTTTCAGATAAATACCCACTTATACCCACCAGGTATTGTTTATATAGTACCACTACTATTTTTCTACAAGAATTAGCTTAGGTATTTTCACATAGTGCTAATTCCTTTGGGAAAGATATGAATCCAACTATTCTCCTTCCAGCTATGGGTAAATAGTAGGGCAGATTGGGCTTTTTAACTTTGGTACTGCAACTGGTCTACGAGAAGGAAAACTTTGAATTCAAACCTGTTAAACTTTGCTTAAAAAATTGATCTTGTGTCACATTCCGCTCATACAGAGGGGTTTGCGAAATGCATACAAGAATGACTGTAACATTGAATAACCCAAGTAGGTTGATATGACATTAAATAAAAAATTTAAAAAAATATATAATATCTGGCAGTAGAAATTCAACTTTTCCTACCAATAACTCTGGGTTTTTTTTTCTTGTCAGATAGCAACTGAGGGGCAATTTGGTGTCTGACATGAAAGACTTTGTGTCAATGAAAATGTGCAAATTTGCTTGTTTTTACATAGAACAAGAGGCCGGTTTAGCTCAGTCAGTAGAGCACCTACCTAGTAATCACAAGGCTCCTAGTTAGGTACTGGTATCCACCAACTCAATACAGGAGTAGCACAATTTAGGTAATCTGATCTGTATGATAAAGTGAGGAGCTGACGGTAGGTGTGGCGCTCCACCTCTTCAAAAATAATCTTCCTGGTCTAGCGCTAGCAAAAAGGGGATAGACTCCCTTGCTGTCTGGCTCATACCAACAATAGGCAACTCAACCAACTTTGCTTACTTACTTTTATATAGAGCATAGGTAAACTTCTAAATTTCATTACCCAGGGTACAAAATCAAAGTTTGAAGTGAACAATGGCTATTTTATCTACTTTTACAACATAAGCAATTAAGAAATAACAACTTTTATCCAGGAACAAAATTTATGTTATTATTTGATTCTGATACAAACACAATGAGAATTTTAGTAATAGATATATAAATAGCTTTTGTAGTTATATATAATTACATACATACACACCTAAGTACCAACTGATGCATAATCATTTTAACTTGATAGATAATGCCCTATACACCAAGAAAGTTCTCACTGAAAAGATCAGTGTAAATTTAATGTGAATCTTGCTCACTGGTCAAAGGCTCTTAAATGTTTATTTGCTTACTGATTTGGTTGAAGCAGCCATTTTTATGTTGTTGCAAATAAGATATATAATAAAAAAAAATTTCAATGTTTACATTAAGATTTGATACTTAAATGGAAACGACAATGTTTTTCATGCTTTATTTAATATTACTTTCTGGTTCATTTCTTTTTCTTTTTCTTCTTTTCAATAAAATGAATTTCCTGTCATTTTTAGAATTACAATAATTGAAGTAATTCTTTGTACTTTTGTCCTTTTATATTTCTGTGTTGTTCCCTTTTTAAGCAAGAAAAATAAGGAGTTGAATGGGATGAAATAGTTGGTGGTGGTGGGAGGGAGGCAAAGGGAGGTAAGCGTAAATAAACAAAATGAAAGAAAATAGAAAAGGAAGGAAAAATTAAGGGCAAAGGAAATAAAGTAAAACAAGAAAGAAAAGATTTATGAAAAATGAAGAATGAAAGAAAGAAAAAGATGTAAAAAAAAAAATGTTTATATTTCAAAGTTAATGTTTATTCTACTGATTTAAAGTTATTCAACTTAATTTGAGTGAAATTTTGTCTGAGAGATTTTTTTGGTTTTAAAGAGAAAAAAAAGAAAGAAAATGAAAGCCAAATGAAACAAGAAGAAAGAAAGAATTTAAAGAAAATGCCAGGTCTTAGCAGACCTAGTGCAAAATGACTTCCCCCAAGTCACATAACAACCTCCCATCCATAGCGTGTTCTGGCCCATGTGCGAGGAAGTATACAGCATGGAGGGCGTGGTAATCAAAGGCAACAAAATCCTCATACCCTAACAAATTCGGGTAGAGATACTCTAGTAACTGCATTCTGCACATCAAATTGTTAACGGCATACTGGCAAAGTTAATGTTGATATTATTCATTTAAAGGTATCATACAGCCCTGTCGGTGGGGCTGTAGAATATGCTGACTGCACATCAGCAGAGGGGTAAGACCTCCCAATGGGGCCACCTATTGACTGTGGGTGGTGACCCATGATTAGGGGTGAAACCCTAGTGGCTGAGCAGTTTATGACATGCAACACTCCACTTTGGCCCTTATTTAAGCTAGACAGGCAGTCAGAGAGGCCCCTTATGCTCAATCAGTTGGTGATGTCAAGACATGGCACCTATATGATTGACCTGACCCAGTTGCTCTTATGACAAGCCCAAACTCTTTTTATCATATACATGCTAGAATGTGGTGGCTGAGGGTCTTAGTGTCCTGGGTATGATATTAAGCTCTATCTGATGGTGAAGTTCCAATTCTGATATTCTGGGGAATGTGTATTATGCCTTCATCACCATTCTTCCCAGGTTCACTCTGACCCAGAGTGGTAGTACCTGTTAGGGTCTCATCTATGGGTTAAAAAGAAAAAAATGAGTTTAAAAAATGTTTTTTTTTTTAAATTATGGTGTACCATTAAGAATGAATAAAACAAAATGTCTTCGACATAAGATAACCCAACAAGGGTTGACATGCTGTAAATTAAACCAATTAACAGTATTATATTTAATGCTGACTAACTAAATTCTACTTTTTATGCTGAGTTTAGTAAATATATAAAAATTCTCTCTATTCCATTTTCTTTTTTTAAACTTTTTTATTTGCATGCATTTTTTTTCTTTTTCTATTCCCTCTTTTCCATTATTGTTCTGACACTCACCACATCTTTCCAAAACCCTCCCTCACCCATTTCAGAAAGAAAAGAAAAAAGATAGCTAGCACTTACCAGCAATTGATTTAAATTCTTCAAAACACTTGAATACAGGTTCTCAGCCTGGCTGCTTATTTGTCATTTTAAACACTCAATGAATTCTGTTGACTACATTTTATCATCTTCTTTATCTCAATCGCTATTAGAAAACATCAATGTCTATCTGACCCGACTGAGACATAAAACACAAAACACAGCCAAAAAAAATGGAGTACATTGATCTGTTTATGTCTGTCTTAATGAATACAAGCATTCACACACACACTTACACACACACACATGTATATATATATATAAAACTTTTGGTTACAGAGTTTACATAATGATATCTATTTTTGGCCATACAATGTTCCACTATGTCTGTATGTATTTAAGTGCCACCAAATATTCAATATGTAAGTAAGTAAAGTCGTCGGGGTGGCCTAAAGTTGGTATCGCCAATAAGCGAGGGAGTCTATCCCCTTTTCATTAGTTCTAAACCAAGGAGATTGGTTTTTTGTGTCTGAGGTGCAGCACTAAACCTACATCAGCTCCTTACTTTACCGCACAGATCCCTGTACTACTCATATGCTGAGTTGGCGAGGGCCGGTATCGAACTAGGAACCTTGTAGTTTCTAGCTGAATGCTCTACTGACTGAGCTAACCCAGCCCTGCTACCCTGTATTATCAGGATGTGACACTAGGTCAACTTTTTGAACAGTTTAAGCATTTTAAATTCAGTATTTTTTCTAGTGTTATATACCCCTTAATATTCGGGTATATAATCAGTGAGAGAGAGACAGACAGAGTAGAAGATAGATTGATGAGGGGTTCTTACTTGAACTCTTGTCTATCTACTTTGTCGCCCAACATATTCTTCAGGGCTAATCCTGTGGGTTGCTTTCTTCTTTCTTTTTCAGGCTGGTTATCTCTTGTTTTAATGAATTAACAAGACTTTGTTGTTTTTCTTTTAAGCTTTTATTAACAACAACCACAGCCCACAAAACCACGCGGATTGAGTAACGACTCTTGAGAGAACACCCTCTCTCATTGAGTAACTGGTCACAACTAAACTAAAAATTAAAACCTCTGTCTTTACTGGCACACTTTTTAAGGGGTCAAGTGGAATGTCACCTCTTATCAATCATTGGCTACAGTAATTTTCCACTTAATCCCTCTGTTATTTTGAATCTAACAAACTCTGATTCAAAAATATCTATCAACAATATGCACATAATTCATGAAACATAATGCCCTTGGAAAAAATCGCTGTTCGCCTTGGATAAGGATACAAGGTCGTTAGTATTTGTCATCTAGTGAGAATTGAACTTGCTATTTAGTAGTAATGGATCTGTGAGACTAATTTGCTAACTAAAGTTAAAATTTTCACACACTTCCAATCGCTCACTTGTCAATCATCAGCAATGGTAATTTTTCACTTAACTCCTGTTATTTTGAATCTAACGAACTCTGATTTAAAAATATCTATCTACAGAACCTACATAATTCATAAGCTACTGATGATTTATGTAACACTAGACCAATTGCCAAACCAAGGTTAAAGATCCAAGTCTGCCCTATTATTTAATCATAGCTGGAGGGAGAATAGTTGTATAAATACCTTTCATGGGGGTATAAGCGCTACAAATATTCAATAGGAACATTTTAAAAGTTACTTTAAGTGCCACAAAATACTCAGTATGTATTTACCCAACCCCTCTGAATTATCAGGATGTGACACAAGGTCATTTTTTTTAAATTTTTAAGCAGAGTTTAACAGGTTTAAATTCAGAGTTTTCTTTCAAGACTAGTGGCCATACCAAGAATAATGAGCCCAGTCAGCCCTACTATTTACCAATAGATGGAAGTAGAATAGTTGGATTCCTACCTTTCCTGGGGGTATTAGCACAACAATATTCAATAGGAACATTTTAAAAGTTACTTATAATTGTAAGAAAAACATCTTGCAAATTATACAAAAGCATAACAAAAAAAATCTCCATCTCCAAAAATACATCAATAATCCTGGCTTTTAAATGAAAATTGTCTCTAACTGAGTTTTATCTACCAAATGACTGTCAAAGTTAAAGAAGATAAAGAAAATCCTTACATTGCTGTGACTAAAACGACAGTAGAAACAAAGGAGCTATTTCCATAAACTATTAATCCTAAATAGGAAATACACTCACACTATGTATTTCTTATCAGGATGAGATATTCATAGTTCTGTTTTTCTTTAATGATAAGGGGATCTGAAATCTTAGTCTTGAATTAAGGTTGTATAGTTTACAAATATTGTTTATGATTATTTGACATATACTGGGGAAAATATCAGTACTTTGCATCAATGTGAAAGTGGAAGCCTCTAACACACATCAGATATTGCCAATCATTTTTCCCAAAAATGTCAGACTCATTGCTAACTGGCTAAGAATGCCTGCACATGTGACTTAGAAGTCAGTTTTTGGCATATATAGACACACACACACACACACATATGTATATTCAGCAAAAACAATCTCCCTGGTCTAGTACCAGCAAAAAAGGAGATAGACTCCCTTGCTGTTTGGCTGACACTGACATTATGCAACTCCACAGATTATTACTATATATATATATATATATATATATATATATATATCCTTTTTTGCTGGTACTAGACCAGGGAGATTGTTTTTGCTGAATTGGAGTGCCACTCCTGCTGTTAGCTCACAGATTAGATTATGCAAGTTGTGCTACTCATTCACTGAGTTGTTGGGGACCTCTATCAAACCTGGAAGTCAGTTTTTGGCATATATAGACACACACACACACACACACACACACACACACACACACACACACATATATATATATATAGTAATAATGTCTGTGGAGTTGCATAATATCAGTGTCAGCCAAATAGCAAGGGAGTCTATCCCCTTTTTGCTAGTACTAGTCCAGGGAGATTGTTTTTGCTGAATTAGAGTGCCACTCCTGCTGTTAGCTCACAGATTAGATTATGCAAGTTGTGCTACTCATTCACTGAGTTGTTGGGGACCACTATCAAACCTGGAACCTTGTGATTCCTTGGCAAATGCTCTACAGACTGAACTAAACCAACTCTTAGATACACACACACACACACACACATATGTGTAAAATAATTTTCACAGAGTTGTATCATTTCAAACATTCCCATATAATACTAATAATTTGTACACAATTATATGATTTCAGTTAACTATTTCTGTTTAATAATGATATTTTTAAATATTTTTTTGCACAGTAATATAATTTTAATAACGGATAATAATAATAGTCCTTTTCAAATAGATCTATTTGACCCACAGATGTTACTACCCTCTCCGGGTCAATGTGGACCTGGGAGTAATGGGTATTCAACACTCACCAGAGCTCTAGAACTGGAGCTTGATCATCAGATGCAGTTTAATGTTCTACCCAGGACTGAAATGTTTGCATTTGTTCATATGTATATACCTATGCCTCATGCCTGATTTGGTTTGTATGGGTTTAGCTCTGTCAGTAGAGTACCTGCTTTGGAATCACAAGGTTCTGGGTTTGATACTGGTTCCCGCCAACTCAGCGCATGAGTAGCATAGATGGGTAATCTGATATGTGCATTACAGAGGGGAGCTGGTGGTAATTGTGGCATCTATCTGGTCAAGTGCTAGCAAAAAGGGGATAGACTTCTTTGCTGTTCAGTTGATACTAACAATAGACCACTCCACCAACTTTTTTTTTTAATGCATGTATTTGTATGTCTGTGTAGATACATATTAAAATGTGTATATGAATATACACCTAAGTTTCTGTGTATGGCCTTGTGTATATATCAATTTGGCCAGAGTGTATGTGTATGCTTAAGCCTGTGTCTGTGAGCGTGTGTATCTGTGTCATTAAATGGGTGTCTGTGTCGGACTTTAATTTCTAGTGTTAGATCACATAATATTGGTGAGAGGTGGGATAAATGTTAAACTGTCATTTACAATTTGACTCATTGTAAAGTAATAATGAGAAAACCGCAAATTAAAGATTAATGCCAAGCAGATAACGAGGGAGAAAGTGCGGATTCGAATAATCCAAAACCATAATTATTCTTTAAGATAAGATAATGAGGCTGCTGCCACAACCAAATTGACCACCTTCACCAGAGACATCAGATGAGGCTCAGCATCCACTGCCTATCAAAAAATTTTAAGCTTAACTGATCTTTTTAAATTTCCTAATTACCACTTTAGTCAAGTTCTTTTTTCTGTTACCCCCACCCAGCCCCCTACCTTTTTTGACAACAGATTATTTTTTCCTCTTTTTGAGGGGAGGGGGTTAATCAAGTAAAGGGGGTTCAGTTTTGTTATTTCTTTACTACAAATCTGTTTCCTCAATTTGTGTTCTTAAAAAAAGAATGTTAAGATATTAGAAAAATAAGCCAATACATTCATTTGAGAATTTGTAATTTTTAAAAGATCTTAGTCTTTCATATATGTCTATATATCTACTTAGCTTAGTCCATTCATATCTATCTTAGTCTGTTATATCTACATATTCAGCTATCTGTCTATGTTCATATCTATATATTTTGTCTTCATCTGTTCACATCTATATATTTGTCTTTGTGGTCATACAGCTACTTTCTTGTAGGCTGTTGTTTTAATGATTTGTTTAAGACCTCACATAGCATTCTTGTGCAACTTCAATCAAGCTTATTCTCTAGGTACTTTGTTAGGGTCTAAGTAGTGCAGCTGTACAGTAGTACTGATACAATTATGTCAACAAAGAATTGTCACTTATATCCATTGCACCATGTGTCCAACTGAAACAGCTGAAGAAGTCCGGAGGGCACATCAGCTGAAACGTTGGGTATATAGCAATAAAGATGAGGACAATAGTCTGAATAATCTCAAATAATAAAAATTATCAAGCATCATCTCAAAAATTCAGACAAATAGTTTTATTATTTTGTTTATATTTTCATGTTTATACTTTTCTGAATATGATAACATTCTGATAGGATGATTAAATCATTAAATTCAATCATTTTATTTCTTTAATGCATATCTTTAAAAGTATTTATTCTTTAAATTTCACTTTAAAATTCTTCAAACAAATCTCCCTTTTTTTTTAAAGTTCAGTTTCTTTAATCTGTAACCACAAAATGGATTCCTGTTTAAGAAGAAGGAAATAAAACTATAAATTGCCATTTTTATTCTTTAGTAATGATAGGATAAAACAGAAAAGAGCTAATGAACTGACTAACCACAAAATTGTCAAAGTGGTATTTTGATATACAGAGAATATGGAAAGTGTTATTTTGCCAGACTGAAAGAAAGAAGAAAAAAGTTGATTTTTCATTACAGGGTTAAAATAGCTAAAAAGAGACAGTTTAATTTCTTGTTTGAGATTAATTCTTTTCCTTTGACAATTTGATTAAGAAGGAAAGAAAACGAGGATAATAATGATTGGAGTGGAAATGGGAAAGAAATGCAAGAGAGAGAGAGAGAGATAGAGAGAGAGAGAGCTGATAAAGGTGAAATTCAAAAATGAATTGGATAAGAAGGAAAAATTAGGAGTGAAAAAAGAATTACACCCAAATACAGAGCCAGTGTAGCTCAGTTGGTAGAACATTTAGGTTTTACTATGCAAAAGAAAAATATTATAGAAAAATAAACAACAAATTACATCACATCAAATTCATGTATAGTGTTAATAAGTTCTTAAAAATATTTAGGTTTTGAAATTTATTACGCCAAAGAAAATCACTTAATTATGAAGTGAAAAGTACTTGTGATGTTCCATAATGTCTTTTAAGCTTATGTTTGGCATGCTACCATATGTTTTTAAGTGCTAACCTTGTTTTTTATTCTAAACTTGAAGTTTACCTCAAAATGTTATGAAAATTGAATAAATATCTTATTTTTTCTGGGAGATCAAAAATGACATTTTTTTCATCTCAATTTTACCAATATCTTTTTTTTGTAAATTATGTAATATCCTAAAGAAAAGTTTTTTCTACACATCTTTTGTAATAAGTAAACAAATCTTTTTAAGCTTATAATTTTTTTTACTAGTACACAACTTAAAAGAAATGATTTTTATATTTAAATTGGACAGGTTTTTTTTATTGAAACACCCTGCAGATAAAAGTGAGGAACGTGTGACAAAAAACTAAAAAAAAATTTTAAAAAGATAGGGAAGAAGCTAAGCTAAGCTAAGCTAAGCTAAGTTAAGTGAAAGTGAAGTGAAAAAAACTTGTAGCAATTAAGGAAAATCAATTTATTTCTTTATATTCAACTTTATTATATTTTTCTACAATACAGTGCTATTTTTCTTATTTAAAAACACACATAAAAAAAAAGAATTAGGTTTTTTTTTAAAGGCTGAAATGGATTAATTGCATTTCAGTTAATTTCAATGGGGAAAATTGATTTGATATGAGGAAATTGAGTTACGAGCTTGGTCACTGATTGAATCAAACTCGTAACTCAAGGTACCACTGTATTACCAAATAGATATTGATTAAACATATTGAATTATATATATGGGAGAAAATAAGGACAGTATGTTGAGAAATGTAGACAAACAGGGGATGTTGTTACAATGGATGAAAGTTTATTACTGGTGATAATATCGGCTCTATAATGTTTTGGTCTTTCAGACCTCCTTCAGGACATGAGCTGAATTCTTGTATTGAAAGATTCAATTCTCTTACTTACTCTTTGGAGAACTGAATCCTTCAATACAAGAACTCATCTTATGCCCTGAAGAAGGTCTGAAAGACCAAAACGTTATAGTGTCAACATTATCACTAGTAATAAACTTCCATCCATTATAACATCCTGTATTTGTCTACATTTCACCACATATGTATGTATGTATATATATATGTATGTATGTATATATATATATATATATATATATATATATATATATATATATATATATATATATAATATTACAACAGTGTATAGTTAATACTATCTCACTTGGTGATGTGCTCAATATATGTGATAGTTATTATGTAATAATAATAAATAATTATGTATTTTAGTTTTTGTATATATATTTAATTACATGGATATTTATCTGTTAGCATTTGGTTTCATGCACAATTTTACACTGCAATCTTCAGACATGAAAAGAAAGATTTTGAGAAATAAAAAAAAGACTTTTCAAAAGTCTAAGATATGGACAAAAGAATTTTAGGTTGGTGTGTAAAATTCTTTTGTCTGTGTCTTTTCAATGTTTTTTTTTCTTTTTGTTCTTAAAAACTCTGCAAAAAGTATTAACTTTGCTTTATTTAAAAACTTACTTGTTATAATTTAGTTTATTATAGTAATGTTTTTTTGTGTTAATATCTTAACCTCTAGGTATAAAATAACCATAGAAAAGTTGAAATGCCACTAAAATAAATCTATCTATGCTGTTTCAATAAATTCTGGCATTTGGTAACCTTCCTCTAATTATATTCCTCCATGTTCTCTTTCCTCATGGTTTAGTGGTTAATGGCTGGACTATGATATCATGAGTCTGAACTCAAGTTGTGCTGTTACATTCCTTTCCAAGTAATACTCTTGGGAAAGGTAGGAAGCCCTTCATCCCAGCTGCTATGGGTTAAATAGTACCATTACTGTTATTCTACAAGGATGGATTTGGCATTAAATAACCTGCAATGGTTGATATGCCAAACCTAAACTGAATGTGCCTATTTTTCATAGTGAAGCAATTGTCATTACTATTATTTTCACTATTTTTCTTTCATCTTATTTGCTTGTTTATTCCTTGTAATAGTGTAAAGATGAAATAGTTTGAAGTTGTCTTTGCTGGAGGTTTTTTTTTGTTGTTGTTGTTTTTCTTTCTTTTTTCATTTTTGCATGGTCCTGATAAATACAAATAATGTTATGTGATGTAATGGTTATAACAATAATAAACGAACTTGGTGACCCAAGTTCAAATCCTGGATGAGGCAGAAAAGATATGCACACACGCACACATATTACTACTGTAAACTGTTCATGTTCCTGACACTAATACATTAATCTGTGTACTTGACATGAGACTTTGATGAGTTGTGGTGAACCTGAGCACTGTACACAATAAATTTCATTATTTAAAAAAAAAATATCAATCCAACTATTTTTCCCTCTAGCTATGTGTAAATAGTAGGGAATACTGTGTTTTCTAACCTTTATGGCAACCAGTCTAGGTTAGGACATTGACCATGTGTTACATTCTGCTCATGTAGAGTGATTGGTAAATATGTACAAAGATGGCTTTGACATTAAATAGCCCACAGTGGTTGATATGCCATTAAACAAAGAGACCAAACTTCAGTAAATATTTGTTTCTAGAAAAAGATTAGATTAATAATGTTTAATACTTGCATAATAAACAATTTTCAGTCTTTATCCTCAAATTCAACACGACTGGTTTACCTCAGTTTCTACGGATACCAAGGTTCCGTGTTTGATACTGGTCCCTGCCAACTCAGTGCATGAGTAGCACAGCTTGGGTAATGTGATCTGTGAGGTAAACCATCTGGGAGTTGACAGTATGTGTGGCGTTTCACCTCAGCAAAAAGCAATCTTCTTGGTCTAGTGTGAGCAAAAAGGGTATAGATTCCCTCACTGTTTGACTTTACTTATTCTAAAATTTTAAAATTAAAAATTAAAAACTCATAAACTGCTCTATTAAAGATAATCAAGCACATGTAATGTTTATGCAAATATTACACACTATAAACAGTTACCCAGCATCACCTGGGTAGAGATGGGGAGGGAACCTCTGGTGTACTGATTTGTTTACTTTTGAGATTTACAAATGCTGAACATTTTTAAGTAGAATTTCAATGCTATTTCAATGTATATCTTAATTTTTAAATATCTTCAAATACAAATAAAATATTCATAATTTTTGCACAAAAAGTAGGAATTGGTAATATTTAATGTTTATATACATTTACTTTGTTGTTAATTGTTTTATTTTCATAGTTTCGTTCAAATAAACATACACACCAACTGGCCTTTGTATATGCAGAGATGCTGATAGGTACGTGTCCCTGATGCACAAAAATCTAAAAGGATACAGTAAAATCTTTTCCATGCATCCCAGTGTTTTTCTTTTTTCTTCTTCCCTCACCAAATCAAGCTAACTGTAAATACATTTAAATACTTTCTTAGAAATGAATTACACAGGATAGGTTACAAGGTAGGAGTTAGCCGGCTATAGTTGGGACCAATAAGTTTTCCCGGGGACTTATTCAAAGCAAATATGTGCATCCCAGGATGCACTAAATCAAAAAGCTATTAGCATCACTGTATATGTATATATGGCTTTCAGGTTTCTGTGTTTTTGTGTCATGAATTATTGAAGTGAATGTTTGCCCACAAGTTTCCTAAAAAATAAAGAAAGAAATGAATATTGTGTAAAGAGGATGATTTGAATTAGATGAAAAGATAAGAAGTGGATGATAATTACTTGAATGCAGTGATTAAAAAAAAATGAAGATAGAAGCAAGAGAAAAAAAAATTAGAATGAATAAAAATGAGAGTAAATTATGTGAAGGAAATAAAAAAAAATGAAGTACAGAGAAAAAGTAATAAAACAATAATGAAAAAATGGAAGAGAAATACTTAAAAATGAAGAATTAAGAAAAAAAAAGGATGAAAGAAAAGAAAGCAGAAGAGTAAGAGTTATGAAAGTTAAGACAAAATTAATGAATGAGAAAGAAAGAAGGAAAACAAAAGATAGAAGAGAAATGCTTATAAATAAAGTTATGAAAGAAGAGAAAGAGTTATGAAAGATAAGAGAAAAGGATATGAAAAAAAAAATGAGGAAAATAAAAAAAAAACAATGAATGACAAGAAACGGAAGAGAAATACTCAAAAATGAACTTTGAAGGAAGAGAAAGAATTTTTTTAAAATCTGATAAATAGAATGAAGAAAATAAAGAAGCTAAACAAAGATTGATGGCAAAATTGAGAGAAAAAAAAGAGGAAGAAAAGATGAAAGTAAAAAATGAGAAAAAGGAAAAATTTAAAAAAGAGGCAAAATAAAAAGAAACAGAATAGAAATAATAGAAAATGTGAAAAAGAAGGAAATAATAAAGGAACTAGAAGAAAAGGAAAAGACTGATTAGAAAATAAAGGCAAAAAGAAAATGGGGATGAAGTGATGAAAATAAAAAATATGAGAACAAGAAAAAGTAAAAAATGGAGCCAAAATGAAAATAAACAGGAAAATAGAAAACAGAAAATGTGAAAAAGAAAAAAAAATGAAGGAAATAAGAAAGAAAGTAGAAAGAAAATGGGGAAGAAGAGATGAAAACTTTCAAAAAATATCATGAAAAATGGAAGTGAAAAGATAAAAAAAGAAGATAAAGGGAGAAAAATGTGATAAATATGGAAGAAAATAAGAAAAAAGCCAGAAGAAAAAGAAAAGACTGAATGGGATGTAAAAAGAAAAAGATTAATTAAAGTTGAAAGTATAAAAGAAAATTAAAAATGATAATAAAAAAGTTGGAGGTAAAAGATAAAATAAAAAAAAGAAAGTATTTCCCTCTCTCTCTCAAAAAAAAAAAATACAAAAAAAAAAAAAAGTCCTACCGACATAAAAAGATTAGAAAATTAATTCAATATAATAAATACTTCTATGATTCTGGGCTTGCTAATTTTATAAACCACACTTTCTCCCAGATATACTTTGGAATTAACTAAAAGAATTCTTCTTAAAGAAGGGAAAAAATCTTGCTGTAAGGAGCACCGGGGTAAGGAGTTGGGATAAGGTAGAAACAGAACAGAACAAATATAAGAATTTCTTTGTTTTCTATTTTTCCCACTAGTTTTATTTGATTTTTCTCACATTTTTTTGCTTTAATTTTTCTAATGATTTTTTTCTTGTAGTTTTTTATATTGAATTAAAAAAAAAAGGAAAGATATTTCCACGATTGTTTTTTACAACTCTTTAAAATTACTACATAATTTTTTTCTTTTTTTATCAGGCTTCCGGAATATTCTGGGCGGCCTACTGAAAATTTGATAAATTGGTGATCTCCTTCAAGTTAAATCAAGTTTCTAAAAAAAAATACATATATTAGATTACAAAATTTGGTAATTCTTTTTGGGCATTAAAGTAGAGAGAGGGGGAGAAGCAACAGAGGAAAAGGAAGAGCAATGAATATTAGAAATGTAAGGGAAATTCCCAAAGAAAAAATTTATATAAAGCAAGAAAATAGATTATTAAAAAGAAAAATTACGTAAAAAAAAAAGCAATAAAAAAAGATGGAGAGGAAATGACAAAAGAAAAAATGTTGAATGAATGAGAAAATAAAAAAAAAACCCGAGAGATTTGGTTAAAATAAGGATTTCCAAAGGACTTTTTTCTTTTTTTTTTAAATGCAAAAACAAAAACAAAATTTAAGGAATTAAAAAGGCGCATGGTGTAATGGTTAGTTATAGGAAATGGACTCCTCAACCCGAGTTCAAATCCTGGATGAGGCTGGTTGTATTTCACATAGCACTAATACCATTGGGAAAGGTAAATATCCAAATACTCTCTCTCTCTCTTCAGCAATGAGTAAATAGTAGGGTAGGGTGGTCTCTAACATTGGCTAGGTAACCAGTCTAGAAGAAGGAAAACTCTGAATTCAAACCTGTTAAACTCCATTGTGTTACATCCTGCTCGTGCGGAGGGGTTTGTAAATATATATAAGGAATTAGAAATAATAGCTGCACAATATGAAAGAAATGAAAAATAGCAAATGAGAAATGTTTTGGTTGTTTTGTTTAAGAGTGCATAAATACTTATTGGGTTATTTAATGCCAAATCAAATATTTTAATATTCAGTTTCTTACAGAATCTTCTCTTTCTTAAATGGTCACCCATCTAAGTGTTAAAAAGGCTCATTGCTGCTTAACGTTGGTGATCTAGCAGGGATCAGTGCTTTCAACTGACTAGACCATAAGCCGAAAAGTTTAGATAAATGAGTCAATCAACTCGTCAATCCAAGTTCAAATCCAGGATGAAGCTAGATTTCTCATAGCGCTAATACCCTTGGAAAAGGTATGAATCCAACTACTCTCCCTCCAGATATGGGTAAATATTAGGGCAGACTGCATTCTTTAACCTTTGTTAGGAAACCAGACTAGGAGAAGAGAAACTCTGAATTCAAACCAGTAAAATCTACTTGGGGTGGTCACTACTAGAATAGGCTTAGTCCTAATTAGTGATCTATTTCATAATTTCAATTTCAAAAACTTAACAATATTCTAAGTGTTTGAGACAGGCATGATTCTATTACAAATTAGATATATTCTAATATGGGTTAAAAATAGATAAAATTAATATTTCGTAATTGACTCAATTAAGCACTTAATTGCTAAATTATATTTTATGAAATTGACAGGAATTATTGTAATTTTTATTTCATTTTAGTACACATTCAAAATAAAAATAAGATATTTCTTTATTTTTAGATAATTTATTACTTGCATTATTTGTTTTTTGTGTTTTTTTTTTGCAATAGGAACTTTAATATTCTGGTAGAATGAAATAGTAATTAAAAAACTAACAAATCTCCTAAGTTGGTTTTGACCAAAAACAGGGGATTTTCTCACACCCATGCATTGGAAAAATTATGTCTAAAAAAAAGTCTGTCTTCAGGTTACATTTACTGGTCTTTCAAAAAATCATATAACAAATTAAAAAGCATGTGGTATAATGATTAGAAGTGTAGGAAATAGATTCTTCAATCCGAGTTCAAATCCTAAAGGAGCCTGTGTGCATTTCACATAGTGCTAATACCCTTGGGAAAGGTATGCATCCATCTATTCTCCCCCCAAGTGGACCATTCTACAAATTTGCATAATCTGAATAGGGCTCTTTGGTTGGTCTTTGAGAAAGAAAAATTCTAAATTCAAAACCTGAAGAGTGCTGTTCAGAGAATATGTAGCATACTGTTGCACCATTCTTCAGTTTTCAATTTATCCAAAATGTGTGTGGCTTGTTCTACACAAGCCTTCACCACTGTAAACAAATCACCAGGGTAGTTTACTAAGCTATGACTTATTTAGTTACATTGACTGCAGAACACACATACACTAATATATATTGAAGAGAATTAGTGTTTCCTTCATTCTTCATTTCTGTCTTGGTAAATGCTGTTTCAATCTAATTTCTTCTCAGATAATGCGATTGTCAGTGTGTCTCATTTTTTCAACTTTGCTCTTCCTTCTCCTCTGTTACTTCTCCCCCTCTCTCTACTTTAATGCCCTAAAAGAATTACCAAATTTTGTAATCTATGTATTTTTTTTATTTATTTATTTATTTTTTTTTTTTTAGAAACTTGATTTAACTTGAAGAAGATTACCAATTTATCAAATTTTTAGCTCAATATATCATGCCATTTTGGAATTAGGCCAACTCTGTGAGTAAATTAAGAACTTAATCCGGACCTGCCATCCTGAAATTTTGGATACCCAAGTTTTAATTAAATTGTTTTTTATTGTTTTTTTTTTTTTTGCAATAACAATTTTTAAAGTGAAATTAATTGCAAAATCTGAGCATAGAAGTTAGCTTAATCGCCGCTCAATTGGATGGCTTTTAAGCTAGTTTAAAATACATCTCATACACTAATAATAAGTTCTATGACTTGTGTACCAATTCTTCTTATTCACTAAGCTTTGTTTTGTCTGACACACAGGCCTCAAATTGCTTACACTACCCGCTGTTCATAATTCATTAGTTATCTAAGTACTGAATAAGCTTATCACTATCTAACTTATTAATTTTGAAACTATTGTTGATAAGATGAACTACTCTCAACTTGATATGTCTTTCCTTTGCCTAGCAGGTTATTTACATATGTTTATGTAACTTTGGCAGAAAAAGTGCTACTTCAAAGCTGTGATATATCACTTGAATGTGATGGTTGAATTTCCCTTAAAGAAATATGAAAAGACACTTGTCAATAACCTCAGATTTAGATGAGAGCTTCTGGGGATGTTGTTGTTTTTTTTTTACTTCTAAAGGAGAGGGGAGGAGAGGGAGGTGAAGGCCAATTTACATTACAGCCATTAATGTTTTGATGTGTGTTTTCATTAGCTTTGTTGCCCCAAAAGGAAACCTTCTTGTTGATGTGTAAAGATTGCCTTAATGGATTTTAATGTTTTGTTCTGGGAATTTCAAGAGTGCATTCTTAGTTGCAACAGTTTGACTTTTTAAACTCTCCAGTAGGGGACTCTGCTGCTGCTATATTATATATATATATATATATAGAGAGAGAGAGAGAAAGATTCTTGGAATCTACTACAGGTGATTGAAAAAAGTGTTAGCACTTTTATGGCAGTACCTTTATTAGAAAAAAAACTGATATTATGGAGACCACCTACGGAATATTCCAAAAATGTGTTGATAGGAATGGTGAACAGGAGGATACTTTCTGAAATCATATAATAAATGCACTCAGATACGATTGTAAATAATCCTTTGAATCGCCCTTGTGTGTGTATATGTATATTTATATACATTCACCATTTAGCATAAGGCATTACTCATCTGTAGTTTACAGACTTGAGTTCTCTGGTGATTGTAAACATACATCTACGGAAGTATGTATCAATTAATTGTTCACTTCTTACTGACAGTTGTTGATGGCCGGGAAGGTAAGCAGCTTTACTGATGAAAATTCAGTTGGGTTTTGCTCCCAGCTAGAAGTAGCTGTTAAAAGTCAAGCCACACTGATGAGACATAAAAGTCGAAACACTGTTTCTGTGGATGGCTAAATATATATATATATTATTTGACTCTGCGCCCTGAGTTCAAATCTTGGACAAAGCTGTTTGCATTTCCCACAGAGCTAATACCCTTGAGGAAGTTATAAATCCAACTGTTCTTCTATCTATGTGTAAATAGTAGGGCAGACTGGACACTTTAATCTTGGTTATGTTTCATAGCAGATTTATGTTGTATACTGTATATTTAAGCTGTCCCTTCTCTATATGGATCTGCTATTCTGGGCATCTGGGCTTCTCTCTGTTGTTTACTATCTTTTTTTTGTGCTTTTTGGTCTCTGCTTTTAATAACAAACACAAGATGATGCTATTTTTTTTTTAGATATCTTTATTCAATCCCAAGTTAATCAAACACACATGGAGAAATGACCATCAAACAGGATAGATACCATTTGCATCTACTAAATTCCATCACCCATCTCAAACTAACTCCTATTCTCATGCTTGGATCTGGCCAATTAGAGCCAAGGTCAATTATTTACACATATCACTTATACAGTATTTTTCCATTACCATTATTTTCGATTTCTACACTAGAGTACATAATTCATAGGCAACCTGTCAATTATGTAACAGACAACCAGTCTAGGAGAAGGAAAACTCCAAATTCAAATTTGTTAAATTCTGCTTAAGAAATTGACCATGTGTCATATCCTACTCATGCAGAGGTGTTGGTTGATATATATATATATATCAAATAAATATATATAAATGAAATGGAGCCACACAGTGTAATGGTTACTGTTATAGAAAATGGACTTGGCAACCTGAGTTCAAATCCTGGACAAGGCTGTTTGTATTTTACATAGCCCTAATATCCTTAAGAAAGGTATGCATCCAGCTATTCTACCTCCAGTTATGAGTAAATAATGTGACAGATGGGGCACTTTAACTTTGGCTAGGCAAACAGTCTAGGAGAAGGAAAACTCTGAATTGCAAACAGTTAAATTCTGCTTAAGAAATTGACCTTGTGTCACATCCTACTCATGCTTTTGAGATTGATCTTTTATCATTTCATTTATAAAATTCTCAAGATGCTGTTGAAAATTTAAATTCTATTGTTTATTGAACACAAAGAAGAGTGTTTTCTTTAACTTGGAGTAGGCCTTCTGGATCTGATATCAGATGCCAATTATTTTTAGAAAATCTGGCCTTGAACAAAATTGTTGTAAGTCTTTTTGCTGAGAACTTTGCTTGATTTACTGTATCCCTGTATTTTTCAAGTATACGTATATGAGAAGAAAATATCGGGTGTGCCCTATTATGCACCCAATCAGCATTTCCCTGTCCCTATTAGCATTGATAAGCTTAATAAGAAAAGGAAATCAATAAAAATACAACAAATTGGATCTTAGAAGGGTTTCTATGCATTCAATGTAAAATGATGGGATTATTATTATTATTATTATTATTATTATTATTATTTGTGGTAGAAGATAATAGTGCTTGTCTGTTAAAGGAATGAGAAAGAAGGGAGAGGAAAAAATAAAGAATTATTGAAAATGTCAGGGGAAAAATATAAAGTCAAATAAGGTAAAAAAAAAAGTGAAGGGAATGAAAAATGAGGGGAAAAAAAGAAAGACAAGTGGTAAATTGAGGGTGAGGGCAAGGGAAATGTAAAAATTGAAGAAAATAAATTGTTGATAGAATAAAAAAAAAAGTAATTGACTCAAAAAGGTTCAGTAAATAAAAGAAAAAAAGGAAAAGTAATATAAATAACAAACAAATATTATAATAGAATGAGATTGGGGAAATAGAAAAGAAAGAGAGATTGAAAGGTAAACAGATAGGAAAAAGGAGAAATAGAAAGCAGAGAGAGAGAGATTGTAGAAATAAAAAGTAGAGAGAGAGAGAGAGATTGAAAGACAAACATAGAGAAATTGGAGAAATACAAGGGGAAAGAGAGAGATGAAGATTGAAATGGGAGAGAGAAAGAGATTGAGCAAAAAGAAAGCAGTAAATTAAAGAAAGAGAAAACACAGGGAAAGCAGAAAGTGGACAAAGAGAGAGAAAGAAATTGGAGAAGTAGAATGGGGAGAGATCAATGAGAGAGTGAGAGAAAAGGATACATATTGGAGACAAATAAAGCAGAGGAAAGGGGATTGAAGAATGATTGAAGATTGGAGAAGAAAAAAATGGGAATTGAAATAAAGAAAGCAAGAGAGATTGAAGATGAAGCAGAGAGAGAGTGTAGAAAGAGCAATGATGAAAAGCTGAGGAAGAGGGATTGGAGAAAGAGAGAGTAGAGAGAACTGAGAAAGATAAGGTAGAGAAAGAGAAAACAGAGAAAGAAAGTAGAAAGGGAAGAAAGAGGGAAAACACAGAAAGAGAAAGTAGAGAGAAAGAAAACAGAAAGTAGTGAGTGAGAGAGAGAGAACAGAGAAAGGTAAAGTAGAGAGAAGAGAGAAAGCGATTGGAAAAAGAGTAAGCAGGTAGAGTGTGAACAGAAAAAAAAAGAAGAGAGAGAAAAATTGGAGTATTAGAAACCAAAGCCAATGAGAGATTAGACAAGGAGAAAAAAAGAGAAAAGGCAGGAAGCAAGAAGAAGAGAATTTAGATATAAAGGGTGGGGGGGGGAGAAAAGGGAAATGGTAAACCAAATAAGAAATATATATTGAAGAAGAAGAAGAAAGAGGAAATGAAGGTAATGGAAGAGTAAAATCCAAAGACAAAAATGAGAAACACCTTTTCTAAGAAAGAAAAGAAACCTAAGGGGGAAGTAAATGGCTGCCTTGTTTGTCAATGTAAGTTAATGAGTTACAGAGTTAGATGAGGAGGATAGTGCCAGGGACATGGAAGATGAGATAATGTAGGCTAATGTATAATATTGCACCAACTGACCTTATTGCTTTGCCGCCACCCTACCATCATACCCTCCATCTTGTCTACCAAAGTGTAGCTTGTCTGGTCCATTTACATGGATACCACACTGATTTTATATTTATTCTTATTTATATATTTTTCTTTTTTTAATATTTTTATTCCCTTTTTTCTCTTTTTCATCTTTTTTCCTTTTTTTTTTCTTTTTTTCATTTTAGCATATTTTGCTTTTTCCCTTATTGGCTTTTTTTGTTGTTGTTGTTTATTCATTTATTTATTTATTCATTTTTTGGGGGTTCCAGCCCCTTTTCTTGTGGTAAAAAAAATTTCTTTCAGTCCAGACCGCAGCATTTTTATTGTCTTATTTTTAAAAGATAATATTAAAAAGGGGGTGGTGGTGGTGGTGAATTCTGGAAGAAAGAGTTTGCTGAAATAGGAAAGGGAATGAAATGAATATAACAAGAAGGGTAAATGAAAGTCAGAAAAAGATACATATATATATATATATATATATATAATATGTGTGTGTGTGAGTGTGTAGAGAAAGAAAGAGACAGAAAAAGATTGAAATATGAAAGAAAAAAGGAAGGGAAGAAAGGAAGGAAAAAGAAAAAAATTATGAAAAGGATAGACAATAGAAAGAAAAACAAAGTTTCAGAAAAAAGAAAGACAAATCCATAAACAAACAAAAGTTTTGAAAGAAAAAAGTTTCAGTAAAAAACATCCAATAAAAAAGAAAGAAAAGCAAACAAAAGGTTTTAGAAGAAGAAAAGAAAAAATCTTTAGAAAAAAAACTAGGAGAAATAAGGAAAAAAAAAAACAGTTTTAAAATAAATTATATCAGAAAAAAGAAAAAATATATGAAAAACAAACAAAACTTTCAGAAGAAAAAAAAATCAGAAAAAATATATGAAAAATAAAGAAAAAAAATTTCAGAAAAATTATATGAAAAAGAATGAAAAATATTTGTTTAAAAAAAAAAAAAAAAAAAAAAAAAAAAAAGAAAGAAAATGTTTAAAAAAAGAAAGAAAAATTATATGAAAGACAAAGAAAGAAACAAAAAGTTTCTGAAGAAAGAAAGAAGAGTTTCTTAAAAGAAAAAGAAAGTTTTAGAATAAGTGTCAAAATATAAATTTGCCGAGATAGACAAAAAGAAGAAAATGGTTAATTGGTGATATATCTATTAATGATAAAACTGTATTTTATTCAATGAAAACTATCAGCATTGCCATGTTGTCTTTTCTTATGATTTATTGGTGTTTCTATTTTTATATTTATAAAGAAGGAAAAGAGAAATAATGGATGAAATGAAACAAAAAAAAAGGCAGTGAAATATAATGAGTCTATATTGGTAAGAAGAATAAAAAAGAATATTTATTAAGAGAGTAAAAGGAAAAAGACTAAAGTTGATGATGAAGAAAGAAATGTAAGAGAAATATAAAGTTCAAATGAGAATTTCAAATGAATATTGAAGGAAAATACAGGTGAAAGAAAGCAAAGAATGAATAGATATGAAGAAAGAAAAAGAGAAAATGAGAAAGAAAGAAAATTATTGTAAAAGAAAAGAAGAGAATAAGATAAAAAATGAAATCAGAAAAAAAGAAAAGAAAATTAAGAAAAAGAAAGTAAAAAAAAAATACAAAAGAAAATTAGAAAGAGAAAAAATTAGAAAAAGATAAAAAGAAAATTAGGAAAGAAATACAAAAAAAGTTAAAAGAAAATTAGAAAAAAAGAATGGAAATAAGAAAAAAAGAATGGAAATAAGAAAAAAAGAATGAAAATAAGGAAAAAAGAAAGAACATTAGGAAAAGAAAGGAAATATAATAAAGAAAAAAGAACTAAAGGAAATTAGAAAAAGAAGAAAATTATAAATAGAAAGAAAACATGGAAAAGAACAAATTAGAAAAAAGAAAGAAAAAAAGAAAATTAGAAAAAAAGAAAGAAAAAAGGAAAATTAGAAAAAAAGAAAGAAAAAGAAAATTAGAAAAAAGAAAAAAAGAAAAGAAAAAGAAGAAAAAAGAAAATTAGAAAAAGAAAGAAAAAGAAAATTAGAAAAAAGAAAGAAAAAGAAAAGAAAGAAAAAAGAAAATTAGAAAAGAAAGAAAAAAGAAAGAAAAAAGAAAGAAAAAGAAAGAAAAAAGAAAATTAGGAAAAAGAAAGAAAAAAGAAAATTAGAAAGAAAAGAAAGAAAAAAAAGAAGAAAGAAAGAAAAGAAAATTAGAAAAAAAGAAAAGAAAAGAAAATTAGAAAAAGAAAGAAAATTAGAAAAAAGAAGAAATTAGAAAAAAAAGAAAGAAAAGAAAATTAGAAAAAAAAGAAAGAAAAGAAAATTAGAAAAAAAGAAAGAAAGAAAATTAAGAAAAAAAGAAGAAAAGAAAATTAGAAAAAAGAAAGAAAGAAAATTAGAAAAAAAAGAAAGAAAAGAAATTAGAAAAAGAAAGAAAATTAGAAAATAAATTAGACAATCTGAAAGGGAAAGAAAAAAATTAGAAAAGAAAAAAAATTAGAAAAATAAAGAAATAAAATTTTAAAAAAAGGATATTAAAAGAAAAAAATGGAAAAAAATCTTTCATTTAAAAAAAAATGAAAATAAGAAAAAAATAAAAACTAATACAGAGAAATAAAAATAAGATTAAATTTGAAAAAAAAGAAAATTAAAAGAAAGAATGGAATAAAATCTTTTATAAAAAAAAATGAAAATTCTTAAATATAAGAAAGAAACAAGAAAATTAAAAGTAAAGAGGATTAGAAAAAAATTACAAAACAAAAAATTACTTTGAAAGGAAATAGGAAAAGAATCATAGCTGCTAAACTTAACTTAGTCTGGCCTAAGGCCACAAATTTTCAGCACCCATAGAGAATGGAATTCTCTATATAGTAGTAATGATCTACTAGTCTAGCTCACTAATCATTACCCCATGGTGAGATGCCCTTAGCATGAAAATGGATAGATAGAATTTTCTTTTTTTAAGTAAATGAATGTACAATGTGCTTTTGGCATGATAAAACAAAAAGCAAAAAGACAATAAAAATGAAAAAAAAAAAACTAGCTGTAAAAATCTAAAGGTAATCCATCTGTCAGAGAATGACAGATTGGAAAAATGTAGGTGTGAAGAAAAAATAAGAAAAGTCTGAAAAGTCAGAAACATTTTCAATAACGAGAATGCAAGATAAGGAGACTATCAGGAAATGCAAGTGTGAAAGAAGGAAAAGAATGAGATAAAGAGAAAAATGGAAAGAAAATGTGAGAGAATAAAATTAAGAAAGAATGAAAATATAATGGAAATGGTAACTGAGTGGCTAATGGATTGGAGAGGTGACGCAAAAACCTATTGTTCAATTCTCTCATTTGGTTGGTTAGATTTTAGTGCATGCAACCCTTGTTGGGTTATTTGATGCCGAAGATGTTTTGATTTATTTTTGATGGGTATTCAACATTATTTTAAAACTCAATTCTTTTTTTAAAAGCACCTCTTTTTTAACTCATTTTTTCTATCTAACTATAGATGGGACCCTAACAGGTACTACCATGTTTCCCTGAAAAAAAAGACATGGCTTATATTAATTTTCACTTGGAAATATAACACTAGGATAATTTTCAAAGGATGTCTTATTCTTCATATATCGAAAAATGTCATTACGAAGAAGAAAATTATGAAATTTATAAATAAACAGAAATTACAAAAAAAACCCCAAAAAACTACATTTTTTCCTATTAACATGTTCTTTTATTCAAAAACACATCAAAGTCATAGGTTAGATAGATTTGCTTGGGCTTAAGAATATATGGACTACACCTCTGTAGAGAGGTAAGAACCCCCTCAATAGAGCCATCTGGTGGCTGCTGGTGGCAACCCATGATGCTTAAGGACGGAATCCCTGGTAACTGAGCAGTCCATGACATGTAACACTCCACTTAGACCCTTACATAGGTTAGACAGGCAGTCAGAGAGGCCTCTCCAATCAATCAGTTGGTCACGTCAAGCCCTAGCAACTATATGATTTCTCAACTCTATTGCCCTTATGGCAAGCCCCAACCCTTTTTATCATACATGTGCTAGAGGCAGTGTTTTATGGTCTTCATGTCCTGGGAATGATGTTAAACTCTAACTGATGGTGCGGTTCCAGTTCTGGAGAATGTGGCGCACCCCTTCATCACCATTTCTCCCAGGTCCAGTCTGACCTGGAGTGCTAGTAGCTATTGGGGTCCTATCTATGGGTTAAATTGAAAATTTGTTTACAAAAAAAATTGAGTTAAACATTTTTTTTCCAAACTATCACTATGAATCTTTCAAAACTTTGACAGCATTAAATGACCCACCATGGTTGATATGCCATAAAACAAAAATAAACAAACAAACATAATCCTATAATTTTTTGTGCATTCAGTTTCGCAGTCAGTATTCCTTCTCTGAGATTGGTTGCCATGCCAATGTTAAAGAGCCCAGTCTGCCCTACTATTTACCCATAGAATAGTTGGATAGATACCTTTTCCAAATACCCACAAGGGTTGATATGCCATTAAACACCAAATAACTTTCCTTAGGATATTAGCACTATGTGAAATGCAAACAGCCTTGTCCAGGAGTTGAACACTATTCAACATTTCATTTCTTACAATGATAACCATTACACCACAAACATCTTCAAGTAGTGCTAATGTGAATTCAGAGTTCTCTGTCTTGTTGATCATATGGTACCATGGCTAAAGAGCCAAGTCTGTCCTACCATTTAACCATAGTTGGGCTGGGGAGATGGATTCATTTCTTTCCCAAGAGTTTACACTCAAGTCATACTGAAAGCACCAGTTCCCACTTGATCACTAAAGTTAAGAAGCAATGAGCCTGTTAAATACTTAAATGGATGACCATTTAAACAAGGGCAGGTACTGTAAGCAATCTGATAACAAAATTTGATTCAGCGTTAAATGACCTGAAAATGGTTGTTATGTTGTAAAAAACAAAATAACTAATGAACAAACCAACCTTTCATTAGATCAGGGGTCACCAAACTATGGATCCAGCCCACAAACGTGAGACATTCTGATACCATTTAAATATTACGTTAAGCTTACTAAACCTTCATGGACTTGACTACTGTAGGTAGGTTTCATGCATGTGAGCATTTCCCTTATTACTTACGCGATTCAGAATTTTCACTTGTTACAGACGCTTGCAAAACAGGGATTAATTTTCAAAGAGCTACTGTGAAACAATGAATAGGTCAAGAGTTATGAGACAAACATCCATGAATATAACATGGAAAGATTAATTTTCTTTTACATCTTTTTCTCAGAGCATTTATTCTGACTAGGAAGTATTAAACACAATAATAATGTGCCCAGCACTCGTTATTTTTTCAATTATCCAGCCCACCATGAAAAAAGTTTGGTGATCCCTGCAAACAGCTTCATCCAGGATTTGAACTCATGTTGTCCATTTCCTAAGACATAATCATCATACCATTCCTAAGAGATCACCATCCTACAGTGTCTCGATGAGAAAAAAAATTTAAGTATGTCACAAAATCCAGGTTACTTGGTGCAAATTCCATTTCAAAAGGTTTTAATATCCAATGGGTTGAATATTTGGAGACGAGTTGATGAAGGCAGGGGGTCTCAGAAGAAGAAAAAAATTAGGATGCAAAAAATTATAAAAAGCTGAAAGAGAAAGAAACAAAGAAATAGTATTATTGAAAATAAGAAAAAAATAAAGATATACTAAAAAGAAAATTAAGCATAAAAAGCATATTTTGCCAAGGGTCTGAAATCTTTAATGTGTAATATATATGTTAAGTATCCCATGGTTTAAACTAAAAAAGAAAAAATATATGAAGAGAGAAAGAAACAAAGAAATACAGTATTGCCCATAAATAAGTAGAGAACAAGCAATTCATATTAAAAAGTTAATTTTCTTTGAAACTAAAAATATTAAAACTAAAAAAAAGTCTAGTCCACGGAGTGGTTTATTGTCAGTATCAGCTGAACAAGGGAATTATCCCTGCACTGGAACAGGGAGATTGTTTTTTCCTATGGTGGAGTGCTACACCTACTATCAGCATTAAGTTGCATTTAGTGGTGAAGTTCCAATTCCATTACTCCCAGGTACACCCTGACCTGGAGTGGTTGTGCCTGTTAGGGTCCCATCTATAGGTTAAATAGATTTTTAAAAATGAGTATTAAAAAAATTGAGTGACCATCAATGAATATAACAAAATGTCTTCTGCATAAAATAATCCAAGTGTTGATGTGCCATAAAATCTAACCAACCAACCAACATACCATCAGCTCCCATATGTTTTACCATCACCCAAGCTGTTGATAAGGACCAACATTGAACCCAGAAGCTTGCAATTTGTAGGCAGATGCTCTACCCACTGAGTTAAACCAACCCCAAACTAAAAATACTAGGATTTTATTATTTTTAGTGGAAAATTCTACAATCCAAATTATATTATTGGTATGATCATTTATTACCAAACTCTCTAGTATTGAAATTCTGTTGTCAAAAATAAAGTTGCATAGATGTGTAATATAGGTGTACTTATTTGTGGATTGCTTCATATTCATTTAGGGCTGGTCCAGGAACCACAAAGTTTGGTGTTTGATACCAGTCCCCGCCAACTCAGTGTATGAGTACCTCAGCATCTCTGTGGTAAAGTAGGGAACTGACGGTAGGTGTGTAATGTGTGTAACTATATATATATATATATATTACTCCCACTTTGGTTGAGTTCTCTGAATAGGGATTTAATTGCAAATTCACCGTTCTGGCGTCTAGCTAACCCTCGCTTTGTTTACAAATGTTTGAGGACTCTAGTGAATTCATTTCCGTTTAGAAATGTAGCAATTAAATATTCTCCTATATTTGACAGCTGCCTCTGGCCATATGGATTAAAGGCTTGGCAAACAAAAGTTAATTCGGGTCTCAAACCCGGCCAGAGGTAGCTTTTACGGTATAGCCACACTGATGAATTGTGAAACCTCGAAACACATGTCTGTGGATTACTTATATATATATATATATATATATATTTAAAAATTAATGTTAAAATTAATGAATGGATGAAATAAAAATGAATGAAATGAGGGGGATAAATGAAAAATTCTTCCCAAGGGACCCTTCTCAAAAGTATTAAAACACTTTTTGAGAGTGGGATCCCTGATAGAAAGTTTTTCTCATCTATTATTAGACTCCTTTGAAGCATCAAGTTAATATAATTATTCTATAAATTATTAGAGAAGATAAAATCCATCTCTTACCTTTGTAATATCTATTGAGAATGTGTTTGAATATATATATATATATATATAATCTTGTCTGGTTAACTTCCAGTGAATATTGCTACATTGTAACTATCTTGAATTCAAAATAAAAACGGTCAAATAGAAGAATTTATTTACTTAGCTTTTTTTTTCAGTTGTAAATATATATATATATATATATATATATAGAGAGAGAGAGATGTATATATAATTTACCAGAAGAAATAAAATTCTGGTATCTTTGGTTTGGAAGTAAATTCTTTTTTACACAAAATTGTTAAGCGGTGTATGTATTTATGGAGAATACTGTATATATATATATATATATATAATGTACCACTAGAAATTTAAAAAATAAAAAAATTCCTGGTGTGTTTGGTTTCAAAGAAAATTAACATTTTTATAAAAAGTTGTTATGGGTGTACTTATTTATGGCAGATACTGTATATAAAATATACCATTAGAAATTATAAAATCCTGGTATCTTTGGTTTAGAAGTAAACAAACTTTTTATACAAAATTGATAGTGGTGTACTGAAGATGATACTGTAGTACTACTGAAAAGGGTAAAAAAAAAAAACCCAGGCCATATTCTCAAGAGACAAAAGGTTATTTTACTAAAGACTTGAACTCTGTAATGTGTAATATGTATGCGTTACATATCTTATTTTCTTAACTAAAAACAAATTGTGTCTGGATATTGATAGAAATATTATCAGTTACTATTTGATTTTGCTGAAGCCGCTCATAAGATTTCTCCCCTTTAGTAATATTATAATGACTAATTAAAAAGAATTGTCAGTAATCTTAAGTCTTCTATCTTCTTTTGATAGTCATTCAGTCCTAAAAACTTAATTGATGTTTGACTTTTAGCTTCTTTTCTCTTAATTCTCTCCAATGAATTGGTTCTTTTCACAATTTTTCCCAAAGTGGAACCATTCAAGTGAAGAAATCACAAGTAGGGGTATTATTCCTGATTTTTTTTTTTGTGTGTGTGTGTGTGTGTGTGATGTAAGATAAACAGATTTAATTATCCAGTCATGAAGTGCCCTTGGGTAGAGTTGTCTGCCCGGCAGGCACAAAGTGCTCGAAATTTAAGAGAAATAATTTAAATGTTAATATAAAAGGAATAACAAGGAGAGAGAGAAATTGATCAAAGAAAGAATATGCATCAATAAAAATGGGGGAGGAAAGAAAAGAGAGAAAGAAATAGAAAATAAAAGAAGTAGAGGGAGGGAGAGCAAGAAAGAGATTGAGAGAGGGAGGGAGAGCAAGAAAGGGGGAGAAGGGAGAGATAGATAACTTCAATAAGAGAGACAGAGATGACTTTAAATATATAAGAGAAATGACTTAAATATGTATGAGAAAGAAAGAAAGAGATGTAAAGAGAAAGTGTGAGTGTATAAGAACAAAGAGTAAAAAATAAAAATCTAACAAAATGGAACAATATTTGTGTGTGTGAAAAATATTCTCGTTTTACAGAGCTTTTACTCAAAAGTTTATCCCTACATATATTTAAAGACTACACTATTTTATCTATATATTAATACTCATGATCCTTAAAAGTAGGACCGTTATCATCTTGCAACACTCTATAGTTAAAAATGAGGCCATTCAAATCATCCAAGATGAAATGCAAAAATATAAATATAAATTTATATAAATATAAATCCTGATTATCTGGTATTGCTTATCCACTGAATTTTTATTTCTTATGAGTGTCATCACCTAAGATAAATAATGGACCATTCCATTTTTATTGTAAAAAAAAGTAAGAGAAGAAAAAGGACATGCTACACAGAAAAAATATAAGAAAGAAAAAGACTATGAGAAAGATAGAGAGAGATGGCGAGTGCATCATATCAAATGCTGTGATAATTAAATTATAATACTGTGGTATATCCAATTATCACTACTATCTAACTGTATCTTTTGATTCATTGTATGAACCTGTATCCATTGATGATGTTCCATTTCTGGAGATGTGGAAATGTGGAGTACCCCTTCATTGCTCGCTTTGTCAGGCTGTATTCAACCCTTCCACACAAGCAGGATATTACACAAAATAAATTTTTAGCAAAGTCTAACTAGTTTGAACTCAGTTTTCTTTCTCGTAGATCAGTTGCCATACCAAGGATAAAGAGATCAGTCTGTCTTACTATTTACTTGTAGTCCAAGGGAGAATAGTTGGACGTATACCTTTCCCAACGGTATTAGTGCTACGTGGAATGCAACCATCTTCATCCAGGATTTGAATTTGTCTCTCTCTATCCATTTTCTATGAAGATAACCATTGCACTATGAGCACCTCCAATCTCCAGTGCTATAGAATATGCTAATTGCACCTCTGCTGAGGCGTAAGAGCCCCCTGTTGACTGTAGATAGCATCCATAATGCCTGAAGACAGGATCATGGTAGTTGAGCAGTCCATCACCTGAGTATTAAGTCATGTAACCAGCAACTCTTCATTTCAGCCTTTACTTGGGAGGTTGGAAAAACCTGATTTCTTCAATTGGCTGGTCATGTCAAGCCCTAGCTCTTATATAATTAAATTTAGACCATATTCTTGAAATTGCTCTCATGGTTTATGAACACCCAAACCTTTTTTATCTTAAAGGTGCTTGAAGCTGGTGGTGAAGGTCAACAATATCAAGAGAATCAGTCAATAAAAATTATTTCTACTAGTTAATGAAATCCTATATATAAATCTAATCAGGAACGAAAGTAATCTCTGGAGGTCACAGTCAAGTCGGTTCTTCTAACTGACAGTCTTCAGTCTAAACACTCTCCCAACTGTATCACGCTCGTCTCTCAACAACAATATCCAAATGTATTTCTTTTCCCCGCTCATCTCGACAACAAAATGCTACTGCAGTTATTTCTTTCACCTGGTCTGGGAGGGCAGGTCCTTAAATACACATCAATCCTCACCACATCCAGGCTCCTCACTGCAAGTACGCATCAATCCTCACAACGCGACTGCTTTACATCTGCGCTGCTCGTCCACAAAACTTTCGCACTCTGAAGGACGCGGGTTCGACTCTAGGTCAGTCCTACACACCAGACAAAGCCTAGCCTGCTTCATTCGAGAATATGGCAAGTCTTCATGCCCGCCACTCTCTTTGTCACACCATGTTGCACAAGGTAGGTCTCTTCTCTCGCTACAATAAAAAAGAGATCTGGAGAGTGTGAAGTCACTCCTTCATTGCCATTATTCTTTTGTACTCTAATTGGATGCCACAATTATTAAACTCACATTCAATATAAAATAACCCAGCAATGTTGATATGCCATAAAAACCAACCAACCAACCAACCAACCTTTTATTTCATATGTTACAACAGCAAATACAAGTACTTGAATTCTGGCAATTTTGAGGATTTCTTTTAAAATAGACCTAAAAGCCACTGAATAATTTGTCATGTGAAAAGAAATAAAAGAATATCTCGCAATACTACCCAGAACTAGTTTAATCATTTTAAGGGTCTTGAAATAAATTTTGAAAGATGAAATGAAAATAAGACTAAGTAATAAGGAATTTTAAGAATATTAATTGACTGTTAACTAAAGGAAACAAATTTAAAAAAACAACAAAATATAACTAAAAAATAATTATAAATTAATCAAAATTATATTTATTTATTGATTGAAAATATTTTCTTTAAATTATCTATATTTTTTAAATTCATTTACTTTTCATTCACTTTTAATCATACAATTATTTTCCATTTATTCAGATCAATATATTTATTTGTTTGTTTAAATTCAAAGCCAAAGCCTCAAATAGATCTATTTGAAGATTATTTGTATTAGATAGGAATACTTGATATCATATAACTATATGCAGATTATTTGTATTAAGAATAATTATTTGAAGCTATAATTGTTTCCTAAGGATTATAATTATAACTTACTTGAAACCATATAATTGCTTGCAGAATACTAGTGTTTGATAGCAATACATTGAACTATCTTGCTATATGCAAACAAATTATTATTAAATAGAAATACTTTAAACCCTATAATTGTGTATAAATTATTAGTATTACATAAGAACACTTGTAACCATATATAATTGTGTATATAATTATTTAGTATTACATAGGAATATTTAATATTATAACTGTTTGCTAACAAATAATTACAGACAAGTGCAATAAAAAAATGCAATGTTACATTGAAAATAAGATTAATCCCTCACAATATTAACCAGAACTAGTTTAATCATTTTAAGGGTGATGCCCCCTTTTTAAAATAAAGTTCAGAAGATGAAATGAAAATAAGATTAAGTCATAGAGCAAAAGAAGAATATTAGTTGACAGTTAAATAAAGGAAAAATAAATTAAAAATAAAGAGAAAGAATTACAAATTATTCAAAATTATATTCATTCATTGAAAATAGTTGCTTCCATTATTTACCTTTTTTTTTAATTTATTTATTTTTCATTCATTTTTAATCATCCAGTTTTTTCTATTTCCATTCTTTCCAATTAAGGCTCTTCTCTGTTCATTCTAATCCAAAACTCCAAAGCCTTTGCATAACCATTTTTTTTTGTTGCTTTTACCCTTATTGTCACTTTTCTTTTTAAAATTTTCTACCCACTGCCATTTAGCTCAACCCATTTGTCTTGTTTTTCTCACCCTCAAAGAAATTCTGTTTTTTTTTTTATGTGTATGGGGTGTTCTCCATTTTTGACACAATTGAATAATAATAAAAAAGCCTCAATTATTTCCTCATAAGAAGGAAGTGGTGAATTTTCTTCAACTTGTGTATTTTTTCTTGAAAAAACAAAACAAAACTTCTCTCTTCCTTTTCTCCTGCTGTGTTGTCACACTGATCCAGCATCCCAGTCCACCAGCAATATGTCATTTACATACACGCATCTCTCAATATACAAGAATAGATGTACCCATTTGCACACCCGTCTATGCACAAATGCATCTGCAGCATACACAGATAAGAGTAAAGAAACAAGATCCCATTCATATACAGGGTGATTGAAAAGTAACTCCTTATTTTAAACTATTTATAATTGTTTTATACGCAGTTAGATTTTTCTCAATCCTTTAATTTGCTATTCCTATTTCATTTTGCTATTTTTGTTCATGAATGGCTAATTTACTATTTTCCTGAGAGATGAATGGGTAAATGTGGTCTGCATAAAAGGCTGGTCCGAAACCCTGATTTAACACCCTGCAACGTTTTTTGTTGGGGTTGGTTGAACGAGCAGATCTACTCTACAAAACCAATTACTTTGGAAGAACTTAAAGGGCAAATATGAGAATTTATTTCTGCCATTCCACAAGAGTTCCTGGGAAGATCAGGTGGTGTGATTCCCGAGCAGCTTGAGAGGCAGGAGGTAAATGCTGGTGCCCATATAGAATTTTAAATAATACTCCATGTTAGGTGTGTTCTTCTCATATTCATCTTTTGTAAAAATAATGAATTGTAAATAAATAAGATTTTTAAAATAGGGAGTTACTTTATATAACAGTTTATTTAATCTATATGCATTTTCATAAGATAAAAGTAAAACAATTGGGTACATTCAAACACTTATTAATATGCCACAGGTAAGATATCCGGTCACCCATAGCCTGGGATAATAATGCTCAACTTCAGGGTAGGAGTCTTCCCATGCAACATTTCCTTGATTTCACTAAAAACAGAATCAATCCCTGATGCCTAAGGTGCCCCTGATGGGGAATGCTAAAAATACTAACGTATTTTTGACACCACACATGTATCCACTGATATAAATTGATGAGGGGGTGATAAGTATATACAATCTCTTACAATAGAGTCCTAGGTATGACACTGAACTGTATCTGGTGGTAAGGCTCCGATTCTAGAGTCAAAAGGAGTGTGGAGTATCTCTTCATTGCCATTACTCCCAGGCCCACTTTGAACAGGAGTTGTTGCATCTGACAGGGTTTGATCTATGGGTCAAAGAAATCTATTTTGAAATTATTAATACCTTATAGGAATGCTTAGAATCATTTTATTGTGTACAAATGGATGATTGTTAATAGGAATAGTTACAAATTTTACATTACTTATCCTCAGGTGAGTTAGTATATATATATATATATATATATATATATTCAAAATTTTGTCTAACTTTTAGATCACTAGATACCTACATAGATATACCACCATGACCTAGACAGATTGTCGCATCATGGTTAATATTTAGCAAATAAGTCTCACATTCTTCTGAATAGCAAGTTTGATCCTTGCTGGATGCCTCATACTTGCAACTTTGTATCTCATCCCATGGCAAATGGGTTGGATAAATATCTACAACAAAATATATATCCACTTCTTAATCACAATTTATTTACCCCCTTTTTGACTTTTTTTTAAAGCTGTATTTACCAAGATAGAAATGAAAAATGAATGGAACATGATTTTTTTCAGAATACAAGGTGTCAAAAAAGTACAAAACGTCTCAATACCTTTTTGACACACCTTGTTTGTATATATATATATATATATATATATATATAAGCAATCACAGAGAAACTTTCTCCATCTGAAGAAGATTTAAAGAATCTGAAACTTGTATAGCAATGATTTAAAGAAAATTAAAAAAAAAAAATTCAAACCAATTTTGTAGACCTTCTTTATAAAATATCAACTTTTCTCCTGTTAGATCTACAACACTTGGGTTATAATAATCAAGTAGCACATTCTTCATTTAAAAATCTTTTTTTTTATTGTACCAATGCACAATAGCGCACAAGAGATATCATTAGAATCACATTTTACGTATGAATAGCATTTGATAAAGGAAACTCTTGAAGTAGCCTTACCCTAACCCTCATGTCTCAAATGTTTTGGATATTTCTGTGAAATGTAATGTTTTTTATAAGTAATCTAATATTATCTCTTGGGTGCTATTGTGTATTAGTACCTTTTAATTTAATTAATCTTTTCTTTACTTTCTCCCCTCATTTTTTACTAAATTAACCATTCTAGTTTTCAAGCTGAGGGCAAAACTTGTGTAATGGTATACTTTCAGGAGTGGAAGCATTACCTCATTTTATTGTGAAGTAGATTGTGGGTATTAACCACCCTAAATAAGTGTCCAATGTCTCTTGGAAGGCTAAGCTATTTGGGGCTAATCTGGAAAGGTTGATGACATTGAGGGAACTAAGATAAAATTATTAATAAAATGTACTGGTTAACCTTATCAACCACACCCCAATATATATATATATATATATATATATATATATATGATACTGAGATAACTGTTCATTTCTAAATACCAGATATTGCTTCTTTTTTTAATCATTTTGTTTTTGTTCTTTCTTTCCCTGATTTTTTACTCAAGATATTTTCTGGGTTTTTTTCCTTCTTAACTCATTGATTTGTTTTAATTCATTTTTCCTTAATTAGATTATTTTATTCTCTCTATTCTTTATTTGCTCACATTTTCCTTATCTACATTCTTTTTTCAGATTCTTTGTTTATGTAATATCCTTTCTTTTAGGTTCTTTTATTTTCTGTTTAGATTATTCCTTAATTTCTTTTTAGATCATTTCTTTCATTTTAAAGATCATTTCTTAGTTTTTTTTTCAAGTTTTACTTCATTTCCTCATTTAATGTTTTATTATTTTCCATCATATGTAATTATAAAAAAAGTGTTTTAAAATATTCCATAAAATAAGCACAAATTTGTTAAATGCTGTATTTTTATGGTTATTGAAAAAAACTCAAGGGTATCCTATTGCTCAAAAGATTGATGTGATATTGAATAACTGGGGTCATTTTTTAGTTCAGAAGTAAAAAAAAAAAAACAACAAATCATCAAAAACAAGTGTCAAATCCAACCCAAAGAAAATTGTGTTGTCCAGTGTTATTTATCACTTAGCTTTTAGTTCCTTTCCTCGTTTCATTTTTAGAAAAAATTTCTTACTTTCTTTTTATTTCTTTCCAAGATTCTTTTTAGATTCTTTCTTGCTTTGTCTTTAGTTGATTTTTTGATTTTTCTTTAAAATTGCTTCTTCCTTGGTATTTTTTAGATTCTTTTTGACTTAAAAAAAAAAGTTTTAAAGTTTTTATCATAGGAAATGGATACATTGAACTAAGTTCAAATCCTGAACGAGACTGTGTTTAACATTGCACTAATACCATTAAAAAAAGTATGAATCCAATTATTCTCTCTCCAGTTATAGGCAAATAGTAGGGCAGACTGGGCTCTTTAGCCTTGATATGGCAATCAGTCTAGAAAAAGGAAAACTTTGTATTCAAACCTATCAAACTCCTCCTAAAAAATGACCTTGTGCCTCATCCCACTCATGCGGAGGGCTTTGATAAATATATATATATCTCATATATTCATTCTCTTTTGTTGATCTTATTTCAGCTTAGCATCACTCAATACTCTTTAATCAGTCATTTATGTCTTTAAATATTATCATCAGTGAGACGAGTTCAATTCCTGGACATGGCTGTTTGGATTTCACATAGCTCTAATACCCTTCCAGTCACATTCTCACTGTGAGCACAATGGTTTAATTTTTATGCCAACTAAAAGATTCAGCCAATCAATTATTTCATATATCAATCCTTACTTTTCATTTTCCTATTTTACCAGGTCCATTTCTGATGATGATAACGAACACCTTCATTTGGTAAGTACTATTTATTTTGCTACTCTTTGTCATTTTTCAATCTTTCCAATACAAAACTTTGACTTATATTAGTTTCTCTTGCTTTCCCGTTTTCCATACTGTTAGAGAGAGTTATCTCCCCTAATAAACGTTTGACTCTTTACTGGAAAAAGTTTAGTATCACACAACATGGCTGTTTGATGAAAACACTACTTGTTAACAGTTAATTGTTTATCCAACCCATCCTGCTGTATCCTAGTTGACGAGAAAATAAAAACAGATATTATTGTTTTAAAAAAATATATTTAATGGTTTTGCGATATTTTGTTAATTGGGATATAACATGTACTTTTGTCTTTGGCACTGAAAAAAATAAGAATACTTTGACAAATTCAGTATTTTTAATTCAATTTTTAATCCTTATTTTTTTTTGTCTCATTTGTTAAGAGACGTATCATTGCATGTTCTAGAATAAAACCAAATCTAATGTATTTGGAAGATTAAAATTTCTTTTCTCTGTTCTTTGTTTTATGAATCTTCAGTTTTAACTAATTCATTAAAAAGAAAACCCTTTTGATTCTTTTGTGATATTTCATTTGACTGTACGTTTTAAGAATGTAAAAATTAATTTATATTGAAGATGGAAGAAAATAACCAATACTTTGAGTAAATGTATCTTTGTTTTACAAAAGCTAACAATGGGATTCCAATTCTAAAAAAATGTTGTTCTAAAAGTATTCTGAATGATCAAACATGTCAAAAGTAGATTTATATTAAGTTTTATGATTTCACACTAAATAATCCAGAAATGAATAAAGATTTAAAAAAGGTGTTTCAATTTAGAAAAAAATAAATAACTGAATGGTTAGAAATAGAGAAAAAAAAGAAATACAACTAGAAAGAGAAAATGGAAGAGAACAAGAGAGAAAGAAAGATGATGAAATCAAAAGAAAGAAAGACAAAAATAATGAAAGAAGAAAGAAAAGTAAATAAATCAGACTTAGATTTTTCATAGATTAAAAAGGGAGGAATTAAATATGAATGTTTGTGCTTTTTAATATTCTGAATACTTATTCTAATTTTGGTATTGAGCAATATATATATATGTATGTATGTATGTATATATATATATATATATATATATATATATATATATATATAATTTTAAAAAGTCTTTCTTAAATCATGGAGGTGCCCAAATACTAACCAGTGGAGCAAGATAAAACCTAAAAAAAAGTTCATAGTTCAACTTATCATATTGTCTTCAATACTAAAATTCTCAAGTATGTGAAAAAATAAAATCATCAGATGAAACACACACTATATATATACATATATATATATATGTGTGTATGTGTGTGTGTGGCATGCATAAAACATGCATATATATGGATATATATATATATATATATATGGATGCATTTTGTATGTTTTTGGAATGTCTTGGAGCATAGAGGACTTTCTTAGAAAGTAATTATTAGATTTACTCAGATTCGTCTTGCTATATATACATATATATATTTGTGCTGTTGAGATATCAGTTTGTCACTTGTTTTTTTATTCATTGGTAGTGTGTGTGTTTTCTTAAAGTTGTCATTTTGGCTGGAGGAAAAATTTGTCATCCAACACTAAATTACTATTGCTCTGCTAAAGTATTGGACCCTCAGGTCCAGTTTAAATGTGACACCCACGATAGGTGTCTCAAATCCAGCTCCTCAAAAATCCAATTAACTTTTCCCTGACTCTTCTGTCTTCTTATGAACATATGACACCTATCAGCAAATGATTCACTTTACAAAAACCCTATTTCTTTCAGTTCATTTCTCATATGACCTTGTGAGCTCACTGTCAGTCAAAGTTTCTGTTGTCTCCTCTGGACATTGCAGGTGCATCTGGCAATGATCAACATCCAGCAACATCTACCTATATATTACATAATATATATATATATATATATATATATATATGGTGCTCCGTATCATTGATAGACTATGTACGAGGGTGATTCAAGAAGTTATGCCATTTTCTTTATTTCATGTGAAGTTTTTTTTATAAAACTAAGGCCTACATTGAGACCCTAACGAGGCTCAGTGCAAGGATCTGATGAGTAAGACCCAACTTGCTAATTGACAATGTCCTCCTTCTACACGACAGTGCTCAACCATACACAAGTATCAGGACAAGAGAGAAAATCACTTCATTCGGTGGAAAACTTTACCGCATCCTCCATACTCACTAGATTTAGCGCCTTCAGACTATCAACTTTTTGGCCCCATGAAAGAGGGTTTCAGAGGCAAACATTATTCCAGTAACGAGGAAGTGAAATCTGTAGTGAAGAAGTGGCTCAAAGAACAGTCAACAGAATTTTATAGGGTAGGGATACATGCTCTCATTCAAAGGTGAAACATTGCTATTGAGATAAATGGTGACTGTGGAGAAGTAGGGATGTGACCCACAGAGAACCAGCTTTATTTTGATGTATGATACATATTCCTGTGTTGGTAATTATACCTGCCCTAACCAAAATGGCATTACTTTTTGACATACCCTCATATATATAGTGCTTAGTATCATTGATAGACCATGTATATCAAAGTTAGGGTAGTGAAGACATGAAGTCAAGAGCACTTGGTAACAGACAATCTCTCATCTATATGAAATTTGAAAGCTTTTTTTCACTACCTAATATATATATATATATACACACACACAGTACAGGGTACCTTTGAATCACTTGGTTTTATATTGTAACTACTATGATGGAATGAGGTTATTGGAATTTCTTTTTTAAATAATAGCATTCATTATATATATATATATATATAGGGTGACAAATTCTTTTCATAAAATGATGTAAAAATTTAATAAAATATTTTTTATAAAGATGAAAAAATTGTGAATTTTTTCCATATAATGAAAAAACTTTTCATCATTTCATAAAATGTCAATTTTTTGGGACATTCTATATATATATATATATATATATATATATATATATATGAACTAACTTCTCCTTTTTAATGGTATTACTGTTATATATAATTGACTCTACTATCAATTTCAATGTCTGAGGGCACAAGGGTTCAGTTAAAGATGTAAAACATTGGACTACCTAAATAAGTGATTTGCTTATAGAAGTGATTGCCTGCGGAGAAACAGCCATATATTCTCTAAAAAAAACTCCTCAGGTTTTGAATTCAGAATTTTTCCTTATCCTAAACCAGATACCCAACTAAGGCCTAGTCTGCCCTATTATTTTACCCATAGCTGAGAAGATATGGTTTCATGCCTTTCCAAAGGGCATTATCATAAAAACAGCTTCATTTCAATCTCAATCTCCTCACTCATATATATATATAATATATATATATGAGGTACCTCATACTGTCGGATTCTACTACATCCATCCTATCTCCATATATATATATATATAAGCTGCTGTACAACCATTTACCCCTCAACACACAAACCACCCAAGTTAGGCACACTGGATATTGGTAGAGAAGAAAGAGTGAACTCATCAGTGATTTTCTCATGTGACACCAGCACTTAGACACACCAAAGTAGGCAGACCTAAAAAGATTTATATTGATCATCTCTGTACGGATACTGGATGTTGTGAGGAGGATTTGCTAGAAATAATTATTGATAGGGACAGGAGGAAAGAGAGTCATGGAAAATCATGCAGTCATCATGACATGATGATCATGAAGAATCTTATTATAATTCACTTGATGTCTCTGTGATATATATATATATATATATATATATATATATAAGATATAAGAAATAAATCATGAATGTAAAAGAAACTAATAAACCAATGTCTGGTTTACTGAATATATAACATAAATATGTGCATTTGGAACTAAAATGAATGCATTGATACTGCAAAACAAGACTTAAATGTAAATCCATTTCAACATTAAATAATAACAAACCATAGAAAGTGTTATCACTAAGAGACCAACATCTGATTCATGAAATGAATACTTTATAAATAAAATATCTGAAAGCCTTAGCTAGTCAGTGGAAGACTTATGATCATGAATTCATTTGACAAAATAAATAGTACATAAAAAAAAAACTGCACAACTGGATCCTAACTTAAAGTGTGTTATGAAAATAGTCATTTGACTAGCACTTCTTGTATTATGTCTGTTTTCATAATATGTCTTTGTTGGCAAAGATAAGCCAAATAAGTTTTGGGAAATATTTTCACCAATATTTGATCTTTTTTGATGAAGAATTCTGTACCGTTATTGTGTTGGCACTTTTATCTTGCAGCATAGATACACACACTAACATCCTCTTTGCATCCAGGCATAACACACAAGCTAATAACTTGAAGGTGCATTATTCAGTCATAGATATTATTAGGTGAAAACTTTGTATTAAAGATGAAGAAAAATAAGAAGAATGAAAAAAAAATGTGTTTGTAGAGATCGAGTCACATAATGAATGGGGGACGGAGCTGAATTACAAAAGACTACAAAGGCTCGGATTGAAAATAATAGATATTTCAAGAAGCAGCCAATTTATATTTCATCTTTAACCTGGCTTCATTTTATTGAGCTGGAGTTTTTCGTCAAGATAGTGGATGGCTTTTCACTTCCTGCTTCAGTGAGTTGCAGAATAAATATTCATATTTGCTCGCAAAATGTGTCGATATCTTTTTCCAACATAGTCCTTGTTGGCCATTGTTGTTGTTTTTATTCGCAATTTTATTTCTGTTGTTATTTTCATTGCTTTCTTAGATCTGTTGTTTGCTGAGTACAAATGAGAATTCCATAATAGGGAAAGTGAAAGTAGGTTTTAAGCAAATAATAATGAAAGTGAAAGTAAAAAGTAAAAGCTCAAGAAAAAGAACTTGGAGAAAAGAAAAGATATAAGAGTTATTCTGAAGTATTTTGTTTTGATTTTCTAAAGAATAAAATGATGATAATAAAAAAATACATAAAAATGAAACCTTTCCCATTAGAAAACCACAAATCTCAGCTATTTCCCCCCCCCCTTTGGTTGTTGTTAACAAACGAATGTCTTTATCATATTCAGTTTCGAAAGAAATCATTTTCTTTTTGTTTTTTTGTTTTAAAACTTTATTATGTTTAATTTCTTTATTCTTTTTTCTCACATCTTTCTCTCTGTGCAATTCTCTTGGCATTTCTCAAAGTGTCGGATCGTTTGCACACGCCCATTGTATCAGGGTAATCCTTCATGCGGCATTAAAAATGTCAAATAAAGGGAAGATAAGCAAGACACGGTGATTAATCAGCCAACAAGCAAACATTGAGGTGATTACAGGGATCTGATTAATCAACAATTTATTAATGAATTAAACAGGAAATTTCCCCCAAGCATTGCTGATATCTGAGAGGGGGTGGCGTGTGTAGGGCGATAAACATAAGACAAGTTGTATTAGGAATTGTATAATATTGTCAGAAGATCAACAAGGGAGTGGTAAACAAACCATAATTTTGATAGCAATCATATGATTCTGGTTCGAATAGAGAATGGTGAGTAAGAGCTCAGAAGAAGAAGGGGAGGGTTTATTATATACAATAATTAGTAAGAGCTCAGAAGAAGGGGAGGGTTTATTATATACAATACAGATGTCAGAAATAAATGACAGAATCTAATTATGCCTTTATGATTGTAAGATACATTTCTCTAGTCCTAATTTTTCATAACTGTTGAATTAATAATAATTTTTAAAAAAAGGAAAAAGAAGAAAAGTTAGTGTTAGCTGTTGATGTTTAGTTATCTCTTGTTTTTCTCTTTTTTCTTTTGGTTATAAATAAAGATGAGGTTCATGTAACAGATTTTTCTGTCATCAAGAAATAAGAGACCTAATAGGGGAAGAATTTTATTGATTAATTGATTTTAACAGTGTTATTTCATGCCTAGAGATTAGGTGGTTGGTTAGTTCGATTTTATGGCATCTCAACTCTGATTGGGTTATTTTATGCCAAAGGCATCCTGTTTTATTCACTCTTGATGGGTATTTTTTGAAACCCAATTTTTTTGTATTATTTGGCCTATTGTTCTCATCTTTATTGTTATATATACAGCGTTTTGGCCAGTGTGCCCTCCATTTTTTCAGGTATTTCTTGTCAAACTCTGGAGTTTCATGGAACTTTGAACCAAAGCCTTTATTCAATCCACGGAGGAAGACAGTTCTCATTCTGTTAACCCTGACTGGGTACAAGTGTTAAGCGATGTTAAGTATTCTATGTTATCATCGCCCTTGGCCAAGATTGAACCTACAACCTAGAGATGATTGTCATGTAGAACTGTATTAACTGAACCCTTATATCCTTTGCACCATGTGTCCGACTGAGATTAGGCTGCTGGTTGGTTGGATTTTATGGCATGTCAAATCTTGTTGGGTTATTTCATGCCAAATACATCCTGTTATATTCTCTTTTGATGGGTCCAACTGTAAGTGTTAGAACCATGATGCTGGTTGAGCAGTTCATGGATTTATTCAATCACGTTAGGATTGTATGGGTATGGGTGCTTCTACATGTCCATGACGTTAAACTCTATCTCCAGTCTCTCTCTATTTTAGATGTATTCATTTTTTAAACTCAATTTTTTTTTTAATCACATACTTTAAAACTCATTTTTTTTCTATTTAACCCATAGATGGGACCTAACAGGTACTACTACTTTGGGTCTTCCTGGGAGTAATGGTGATGAAGGGGTACTCCACATTTCCCAGAGCTACTACTAGATGCTGATTAATGTCATACCTAGACACTTGATTGGTCGGTTGGACTTCATGGCAATAATAACGTTGACTATTATTTTCCTTCATTTTTTTTTTTAGTTTACTGCTGCTTTCAATGCAATAAAAACTAATTATATCTGTTCTGATTTTATAATGTTCTTCTTAGAATAGAAAAACCATGGCATCTTGGTTGGTTGGTTTTTACAGCATGTTAACCCTTGGGTTATTTTATGCCGGAAATGTTTTTATTTGATTTATTCTTGTTGGATATTCAAATTTAATTTTTTTTTAAACACATTTTTTAAAACTTGGTTTTTGATCTATGTAACCCAGAGAAAGGGGCATCCCTGTACCTCTGTAGAGGAGTAAGACCCCTCCCCCCTTACAATGGCAACACCTGTTGGCTGTGGGTGGCATCTCAACTCGTGTTATTTTCTGCCAAAGGATGGAACTCTGGTGCCTGAGCAGTCCATGACATGCAGCAGTCCATTTTGGCCCTTACTTTGGCTTGACGGTCAGAGAAGCCCCCTCCAATTAATCAGCTGACCACATCAAGCCCTAACCTTTTTATCATATTTGTGCTAGAAGGCAGTGGTTGAAGGTCTTAATGTCCTGGGTATGACCTTACTTTATCTGATGGTAAGGTTCCAATTCTGGAGCTCAGGGGAACATGGAGTACCCCTTCATCACCATTACTCCCAGGTCCACACTGACCCAGAATGATAATACCTGTCAAGGTCCCATTATGGGTTAATTAGAGAAAAAAATGAGTTTAAAAAGGTTTAAAAAATTTTGCATACCCATCAAGCAGGAATAGAACAAAATGTCTTCAGCATAAAATAACCCAACAAGGATTGACATGCTGTAAAATTCTACAAAAAAAAAACATTTACAATGAAATACTATTTTTCAGCAGCACAGAAAACTTGTGAATACCTTTACATTGAAAAGCAAAGCAGTGAGTTTATCTCCCTCCACCTTTCTATTTCTACTCTTCCTTCTCTTTCTCTCTCTCTCTTCTCACTTTTGTTGCAATTGTTTATTTAGCAAGTGGATTAAAAAAGAAATGTGAAAGGACAAGAGAATTCATCCATTTGTTGTACTCAATTCAAATGGCTCCCCATCATGAAGTATTTCTTCACTATTACAACAGCAACAGCAGCAGCAGTAACAGCAGCAAGGGTCAAACTCATTGGACACAAACTGCCCACTTGAGACCAATCTTCCCAAAGGAAAACATCTGCCAATTTTAAAATAGAAAGGCCAAGTGGTAAAAGACCATTTACACGAATAGACATTTTCAATATATGAATTCCACGCCACTGGTCAAATAACTGTTCTCGGCCCGGTGCCGGCTCTCCACGTCCACTTTTGCCGTCCATGCCAGAGCATTTGTCTTAAAAATGTATCCACTTGATGGCGTTTAGACCTTTTGGATACAGACGCAAACACAAATGCCATGTTCAAGTGTAAGAATTGACCAGTCTCCTGTGTTGGCGTGTTGCAGGTGGTGCTGTGGCCTTTCAAATGCAAAAAGTGCATATTTCTACCTTTTTCTGCACACCCCCTCCCCTACCCTCCTATCCTACACCACCCTTCTACCCTATAAATTCTTTCTTTTATTTCTTCCCTAGCTCTCACTCTCTCACCTTTCCCACCTCCTAACCTATCTATAATACAACATCATGCTGTTGGGACCTGAAAGTGAAATCTTCTTGTTCTTTATCGTCACATGTCTCTTCTTTTTTCTTTTTGCTTTTAAACATTCATTACACCAAAGTCTTATGTCTTTTTTTATGTTCAGATTTCAAAAGTAAATTACACTGTAAAAAAATAAAGTAAGTATTCATGTTTCTGACTGTAAAGATGATGATGGAAATTAAAATAATGATTATGTTGGTTAGAAAAAAAAAGTTTTGAACGAAGTAAAAAAGTTGATTAGAAAATTTTTTTTTCTGCTTTTTAAAAAAGAAGGAAGATGATGTTGGAAAAAGATTATGATGACTGTAGTGATTAAAGTAAAATGTTTCGACTGTAAATGATTGAAAGTAAAAATAAAATGAAAGAAAACTAATAAAAAAAATAGATGAATGAAAGAAAGAGAAGTTGACCAAAGGAGAGTATGAAAATTAAAAAAGGAGGAAAAATAATCAGTGAATGACAAAAAAATATAAGGAAAAAAAAAAGAAAAGATAAAATAGAACAAGATTAGGGTAATGATGGAGAAGAGAAAGCGAAAACTAAAAGAAAGTAAAAGAAAAACTTACCAAAAAAGAAAAAAGAAATTATTTTTTATCCCCTTTTCATTAGCACTAAACCGAGATTGTTTTTGTCTCTGAATTGGAGCATGACATCTACCGTCAGCTCTGCACAAATCATATTATCCAATCTGTGCTACTCATGCGCTGAGTTAGTAGGGACTGGAATTGAATTAGGAACCTTGCAATGCCTAGGTGGGTGCTCTACCAACTGAGCTAAACCGGCCCCTTAAAAAGCCCACAAAAACAACTGAGAGAAAAATATGTAAAAAATGAAAGGAAGAAAAAGTTTCTAAAAAGTAAAGAAGGACAGAAAAGAAGGAAGAAGCTAAAAAACAGCAAAAGAAAGGGAAAATCGCTTTAAAATGACAAATATTAGTAATATAATTTAATTAGAAGGGCTTGTTTAGTTTATTTGGTAGAGCACCTACCTAGGATTCACAAGGTTCCTGATTCAATATTGGTCTCCACCAACCCGCTGCATAAGTAGCATAGATAGGGTTATCTGATCTGTTCGGTAAAGTAGGTAGTTGACGAAACGTGTAGCATTCCACCTCAGAAAAAAAAAACAATCTCCCTGGTCTTGTTCTAGCAAAGCAGGGATAGACTCCAACAATGTCCGGCTGATACCAACAATAGGCCACTCTACCAATTTTACTTTACTTTAATTTGATATAAACATTTGAAGAGGATGGAGAAGAATAGAGGACAATAAGTGATAAAGTGAAGATTTACAAAATGAATGAAAGAAAAAAAGAATCTTAATGTAAAATAGGAAAGAAAAAAGTTAAAAGGGAACAATGAAATAAAAGTAAAACTGTGCAAGATAAAGAATGAGAAGTTGAAAAATTAGAGAAGAAAAAAAGGAAATGGGAGAATTTAGAATGAAAGAAAATGTCAGTTAAAAGTTGATTGTAAAAGTGAAACATAAAAACAAAAATGGCACCCAAAATGAGTTCTATGAAAATGAATATTGCAGCGAAAAAAATTGAAGAAAAAAAAAAATTTGAGAAAAGGAAAAAAAAAAATTCTTACTAAAACCTAAAAATGAAACAAAACTAAAATCAATAGGCTCCAAAGAAATACTAAGAAATTATAATTTGCCTTAAAAAAAAACAAAACAAAAAAACAAATATATATTAAAAAAAAGAAAAAAGTTTCCTGTATAACCAAGTCAGACGAGCACAAACTCAAATTTTTTTTATTTTTTCATTTTTATTTTTTAATGTATCTATGTTTCTGTATTTGTTCATACATTGCTTCATTCGTTCGTTCGTTCAAGATAAAGCAAAAGATAGCAAAGTCTCTCAGGAGACAATTAATCACTTTTTTTTGTTCTCCTTTTGCTCTTTCCACTCGCAATTTTCTCTATCTTAGAAAAGTTAGAAAATTGAAGTAAATGTTTCTTTGATAATAATTCAATCTGCTGATGCTGACTATCATTGCTCTTGGAAATAATTCAAGAAATAACACAACGTTAATGGCGCCTTATTCTAAAAACCAATTCTTATTTATTCATCTTGTTGTTGTTTTTGGCTGGGTTGATTTTTTTTTTCATCTTTCTTTGACATCTTTATTGTTGTTGTTTTTTTTGCTAATATTTTTATTTGTTATCATTTTTTTTTAATGTGTTGGATTCTTACTGCTTATTTCTTTCAGTTCACATCAATGTGTTTTTCATTAACTTTGTCTCTTATTCCAAGTTTTCTAAAAAGAAAAAAAAAAGAATAAAAAGTATTTAAAGGTACTTAAGTTTTAGACTAACTTTTAAGAATATGTAATCACAAGCGATAAAATATTTTGGTTGAGAGATGACATATTTGCAACTCAGAAAGAAAGCATTAATTTAATAAATCTTCTTTTTTTTTTTAAATGCTGTTTTATTGATACTTTTTTAAAAAGGTATCAATAAAATAGTGTATCCTCTAAAATTATAGAGATTCAAACATAAAGGTTTTTTTATTCTAAAATTTGAATGAAGATGTGTCTTCAGCTGAGGAACTTATATGATTAAGTAAGTTATATAATAAGTAATGTCTAAATGTTTAGACAAATTTGTTTTTGATCAACAGATTTTTTCAGAAATTTAAATGAAGCTTTTATATTATGAATATCATTAATGTTTTCTGTTAAAAATTCTGAGAAGTTTTCTAGAAAATTTTTTTTAATGTGAGTTCAACATCAAAAACATAAAGTAAACTTCAAAATGAGAAAGAGTTATATAATGGAATAAAATTCCTATGTAAGTTAAGATAGAAAAGAAATTTAAAAAATTTGTGTGAATGTAGAGGACATTAAAAGAAACGTTTACCACTAAATCAAAAGAGAAGTTTCAAAGATACTTTAACCAATGGAAAACTCACTGGATACAAACACACACACACACACACACACATATTCTTTAAGTAAGTATATGAAATAAGTTTTGAGTGGACCTGAGAGTAATGGCGATGAAGGGTTTCCTCCCAGAGCACTAAAACTGCAGCCTTAATACCAGATAAAGTTGTTTGATTATTTTGATATATAAGGTGTGCTGTGGCCCAACACTTAAATGTATAGACTCTGTGTGGGCACATGGATAAAAGCCAGCCAATCAACACAGTCGAATATGTGGTTAGTCAACTATTTAATCGCCGATCTTGAAAGCCATTCAATTGCTGGTATTCAACACGGACAAATGGATCAACAATCAAGTGCTCTGCTTAACACAGAGATTCTGCCTAACACTAAGGAACACAATGATTCTGTCTAACACTAAGGAATATAAAGGATCTCCACTGTAAAGTACTTTCACCTGCTTCCTAAAAATGGCCACAAAAATCATAACAGCAGTTGAGTGTCATACCCAGGACACTGTTTTTAGAAAAAGTATTACCACTTGGCAGAGGATACAGTTGGTATATTCTAAGCTCTGCTCACAAGGCTGTCCAAAAGTTTTTAGTGGTATTAGAGTTTGAATCAGAATATCCTCAGATTAATCCTATGTATTATCTCCCCACTTCCTCTCTCTGGTTTATTCACAGTTATAATTCATAAACTAAACGGCAAACAGACAAAAAAATGAACCATAGGAAAATTGAAGTATTGTGAATAACTCCTTACACAAAGCTTGGTGATGTGTCCAGCAATGGCCGCATTCACTATTTGCAACAGTGCAAAGTATTTATCAAAAATATTGGTTAATCACTGAGCCTAATCTATTTATCATCTAAAATAAGATGGACTTGATGCTTTGTGTCCCATTGCACCAATTGTGAACAACAGCGTACCAAAAATGCTGGAGATTTGCCATTGGAAGTTAACTGAATATCCATCATGTAACAGAGATTTTGATATTGATGGATACATTGCTATACACAGCCAGTAATTGAATTGACATAGAGTGAAAGATTTTATGATCTGTTTCTTGAGCCAAACTCCACAACTGTTTGATCTGTTCAGCTGTTCTTTTTCATTATTCTGTTTGGATCCATATGCCTCTCTTTTGAACAATACACACATTTTCTTTTTTGTTTTCAGCTTCTCTATACATCTGTCTGTCTTTTTATCAAAATGATTTCCAATCATTTATTATTCTATTTATAGCATAATGTATATGTTTTTATTTGTTGTAATTAAAAGGGGACATTAATATTCATATATTGTGGTTATAATTATAGAAGTTGGGATAGCAAACCAATTTCAAATCCTGGATGAGGGAGTTTGCATTTCACTTCATGCTAATGTTCTTGGGAAAATCATAATTCATTTTTTCTCTCCTCAATTATTGATAAACAGTAGGGCATTATTTGAATGATCTCAAATTTTAACAGCATATGTAGAAACAACTAAAAATTCTATATTTAATGCCTTTTCTTTTGAAGTATAAAAATGTCATTCCCTTGAAAAGTAAAAATGTTTACATATTAAACATCAACATTTTAGTTGTTCCTACACATGCTGTTCAAATTTGAGATCATTTTAATTAGAACTATTCAAGTTATTAGATTATTGATGTGATATCAATTTTTCTGAAACATACTGTATACCTCAAATGATATCAATTTTTTAAACTAGGAACCACAAGGCCCTTTCCAATTCACTACATAAGTAGTATAGCATGGATCTGTGTGATAAACTGGTGAGTTGACAGTAGGTGTGACACTCCACCTGAGATGCAAAAAGAATCTCCCTGGTCAGACGCTAGTGAAAAGGGGATAGACTTCCTCACTGTCCAGTTGATACCAACAATAGGCCACTCTGCCAAATTTACTATTTATCACATAATATAATAAATTTTTTGAAACAGCCTGTACATCTGAGAGGTTAAAGAATTTTTTAAACACTGTATAATACTGCCCGGTGGTCTGAGGTAGTAGAATACACAAACTGCACCCCTGCAGAGGAGTAGGACTACGCAATGGGGCCACCTGTTGGTGGCAACCTGTGATGCTTTAGGACGGAATCCTCATGGCTGAGCAGTCCATGACATGCAACACTCCACTTTGGCCCTTACATAGGCTAGATGGGCAGTTGGAGAGACCCCCGTTGGTCACATCAAGCCCAAGCAGCAATATGATTGTCCCAACCACATTGCCCTTATGGCAGGCCCAACCCATTTTATATATATGCAAAAGGTGGTGACTGGGGGTCTTATTATCCTGAGTATGACATTGTATGATGGTGAGGTTCCAATTATGGAGCTCTTGCGAATGTGGAGAAACCCTTCATCAGCATTACTGACCCAGAGTAGTAGTATGTTAGGGTCCATCTATGGCTTAAATAGAAAAAGAAAGAGTTTAAAAAATGTGTTTAAAATGTTTAAAAGAAAAATTGAGTACCCATCAAGAATGAAGAAAACAAAATTTGTTTGGCATGAAATAGCCCAACCATGTATAATAGATAGACATTTTCTTTTTCCCCATTTCATTTTGATATGGTCATTATATTTGTTAACTTTTTCATTCTGCCTTCCTTCATCAATCTGTGCAGTTTAGTGAATTGGTAGAGGGGCACAAAGAAGATAGCATTTCTCTCAGTGGCACAAAATATGAATTGATTGATCAGGAGTTTCTTTAACAATCACTGCATAAAAGCTATTTCTGTTTTTACAAATCAGAAGAGTTCTCACAATTTAAGGTCAAACAACCAAATTAGATATCATCTCTAGGACGAATGCCAAGTGTGTTAAAAAGAGATGGTGCTTCATTTCAAAGGGAGGGGGGAGGGTGTGATTAAAATCAATTAAAGTTCATTGGCCTTTATTACTATCAGTATAATCATTACCATCATTTTCAGAGATACTGTCAACATAAGGACTATTATTGTTATCTTTATCATCAATATCTCTAATAATAAATGCGAATGGGAGTGTGTCAGATTGTTTTCAACTTTAACCCTAGAGGCCGCAGCTCAACATATCATACCATTTTGGAATCAGGCTACCTCTGTGAGAAAATTCTGGGCCAAATCCATACCCATAATTCTGAAATTTTGGATTCCCAAGTTTTAATTTCTGCAATTTTTTGTAATAACAATTTGGTCAACTTCTGATTTAGGTCGGAAAATTAAAACGGAAAGTTTTTTGGTGGTATGACAGTTTAACTACAGTCTATGATTAACATTTTGCAAATTAAGTTACGGTTTTAGGGGATTAAGGTTGTTTTTAATTACATATTGCTTTAAAAAAATAAACAACAAAAAACCCAAATTAACCCATATTACTATACATTTAATGTTGAAAAATATATTTTTAAACTAAGGTTAATTGAAATTATACATTGCAATACTAACATAAACAACTGTTTCTATAATAGATTCAATAATTAATTTCAATGGTTAATTAAATGTATAGTAATTTGGGGTTTTTATTGTTTATTTTTTTAAGCAATACGTAATTAAAAATAATCTTAATCCCCTAAAACTGTAACCCAATTTGCAAAATGGACAGCTGTTAACTAAAAAATATTAATTAGAATTATTCAATCCTTCCTAAATATCATTGAACTTTTAAAGGTAAGCTTGAATATTAATGCAATAATCTAATTCAGAGTTCAATTTTGAGTTATTCTGTAGGTTGTTTGTTGCCTATTACAGGAGGTAGCTTAATTGCTACCTGATAGCTTTTAAGCCAGTAACTAATATTTATCAACATAGGGCTGATACACTCTTCTAACACTAGAGAAAACAGAGCAACATCTATATATATATATATATATACATATATATATATATATAATGGAGATTGTCTCTATTTGTCTGTAACCGAAACTGTCACAGTAATTTCAGGAATTACGTAATTGTATCAATGAGTATTTAATTTATAGTCAATTTATTACTACATTAAATAAAGCAAACACTCTAGTATATCTATATGCTCTGTAGTAGTACACAACAAAGGATCGTTTACGGTACTTTTTAAAAGAATTTTAATAAATACATGCCCAGTATTATTGATAGTTTGTTTTATCTTAAAATATATTTAAAGTTATCTAACATATAGCTCTGACTGGGTGGGAATGATGGTCCACTGGGAATTGTTCAAGAGACTAAAAATTGGCCATGGTGTAATGGTTAGAGTCAGAGGAAATGGACTCATCGGCCCAAGTTCAAATCCTGGATGAGGCTGTTTGCATTTTCATATAGTGCTTGGAATGGTATGCATCCAGCTACGCTCCCTCCAGATATGGGTAAATTGTAGGTCAGACTGGGCTCTTCAATCTTAGTATTGCAACCAGTCTAGGAGAAGAAAAACTCTGAATCCAAACCTGTTAAACTCCTCTTAAGAAATTGGCCTTGTGTCACATCCTGCTCATGTGGATGGGTTGGTAAAAAAGAAAAAGAAAAAAGGTTAGCCATGCTGATAAAGGGTATATGCTCAAACCAGAATCTATCCTAGAAAATGAGTCCCATAAAACTCGCTGGGACTTAGAAATACAGCTGTATCCCCAAATCCTGACCAAAAGAACAGGTCTAGTGTTAATTATCAAGAAAAAAAAACTTGACATCTAATGGGTTTTGCTATTCCAGCAGAACAAAGAATGAAAATAAAAGAAAGTAAAAAGGTGGAAATTACCTGTATCTTACCTGGGAGGTGAAAAACTTTGGAACTTGAATTTTTTACCAATTGTAGCTAGAGTCCTTGGAACAGTCCCCAAAGGCATGAAGAAACTAGAAATTAGAGGAAGAATTGAGACCATATGTTCAGTATTTGAACTCTGTTTGCTGGATTTATTTCCTATGAAGATAACTATTACACCTCAAGCACACACACACACACACACACACACACACACATATATATATATATATATATATATATATATATTAAAACTAAGAAATCCCTATAAAAAACATTTTCTCTTAAATCAGAAAAGGGCTCAAATACTGGCCAGTAGAGCAGGATAAAAACTTAAGTTGTTTTCTCCTCTTATCTTGTTACTGTTAAAATCACCTGAAATACTGGAGATCTGCGGAGACTTGCCATTACTCTGACTTTAGCAAAAACGACCAGTTAAAACTGGTGTAAAAAATACTTGCAAGGAGTAAAATGATAATAATAATAATAATAATAATGTTTGTTTATCAATTCAGTAACAACCATTATCTAAACAGAAAGCTTAGCAAATGACAGATGATTTATTTATAGTGTTAAAAGCTTGTTAGAACCAATCACACATTTTGGATAAGCTGATAACGGAGAAAATTGTCCACCAATGTACCACAGATATATTGACCAGAATTCCTCAGGTTTTCAATTCAGGGTTTTGCCATCTCTGAGATCAGTTGCTATACCAAGACTAAAAAGCCCAGGCTGCTCTATTTTATCTTTACTCAGAGCTAGAGAGAAAATAGTTGGATTCATGCCTTTCCTAATAATATTTGCGTGAACTAAAATATAAACAGTTTCAATCAGGATTTAAACCCAAAATTTAGACTTGTCAAATCCATTTCTTACAATGCTAACTGTTGCACCATATATATGTACCCGTCTCTATATATGTGTGTATGTATAATATATATATATATATATATATATATATATATAATGTGTGTGTGTGTGTGTATATTATCCAATTGCTGTGTTAACCTTTCCATTGCAGTGGCATCAGTAAATAATCTAAAACTGCTCAATATATTAAAAACATAGTGCAGTAATAAATAATAATAATTATTATTATTATAGTTAAGAGTCTACCATGCTTTCAATTCAAATGATTTAATCAGGACCCAACCCTATGCTTAACTAAGTCAATGTAATTCCTTAAATATAATTAGAATTAAATTTCAACTGCTTTTATTAGCTATTATTTATAATTACAATTAGATAAATAACAATAAAGAAATGAGAACTAAGTAATAAATAAACGAATAGAATAAGCCACATGTAAAAATGGAGAGAAAAATAATGTATCATTCAACTGTTATTATCAAAAAAGAAATGTATCTCAGTGTTTCTTTTCAGTATTTATCCTATTTGAAATTAATGAGTATTTCAAAAAAATTCTAATTTATTTAGTTAAATTTAATATTGTAATTCTAATAATATTTTAGTGACCAATCCAACCTATGTCTACAATTGCAGATTGATTCAACCATTAATGGGGCTCAAATTGGTTAATAATTATAAATCCTGTGAAAAGAAATTGGTATAAAACAACCAAAAGTCTGTGAGCTTAGTTAACGATGTTAGAAGGTTCAACTCGGCACTCAAAATGCAAGAAAAATATTTATATATAAAATGGACATTGATGTCCTTATGTATCATGTATTGGTTAATGCAATTGGGGGTTTGAGCAAATATAAATTTATGATATTCTGTTTTATGTTGAAATTCTTTTAACGTCCGAAATGCACTGGGGATAGAATGGATTTATTTAGCAATGGGAGATAAAAATTAGAAATCAGGATGCAATTTGTGAAATCTCATTTTGGAAATAAACAAATAAACAAACAAAAAATACACAAATTTTCTCTGAAAAAAATGCTTTTGGAAAAGGAATAAAAAATAAATATTAAAAAAAAAAGAAGCCTTAAAAAAAATTTCTTAAAAAAAAGAAAATGAATCATTTCTTTCACAGATGGATGACAAAATCTGACCAGTCACCAAAAGTAATTTTTATTCCTTTTAATCCGCCCCCCTCATTTTTTGCTCCCTTTTTCTAAAGACTTATCTTCTATCAGCCACTCACACTTAAACCCCAAGCTACCAATTTGTATTTAACATTAATAGAATGTCATTGAGATTCCAAGGGACAGCTGCCCCCGTCCGCACACCCAACCAAAATATACCAACTTGGGCATGGCATCTAAGACAAATAGTTATCTACGCTGAGAATTTTGTTTTTTTAATGCTTCTAATAATCGGATGTCAATAGGTTCCTCTGGAAAATGCCTGTCTGTGGCCACAAATCTAATGCGGAGAGACAAGCCGAATGGCAAGATGCGTTCTGGTTCAATGCATCTCGTTGGTGCATGAAGCAGTTTGGATTTCATGCAGTTCACAAACATATATATATATATATATATATATATATATATATATATATAAATCAAAGCCCCCTGAAAAATAAATTCTAACTGATGAATAGTTATTTTATTACTTCAGCCTCCTATGTCATCGTTTAAAGACCTTTCACCTCAACAAAGTTTTAGGATTTATCCTCTTGTGTTTCTTGTTTTCTGTTTTGTTTATGTGTTTTTTTATTTGATTTGTATTTCTATTAGCAATATGAATAGAAGCAGTTGCACATTAGTTTATGCATGTTTCTGTATATATGCATGCATGCATAAACACACACACAAATCTCTGTCTCTCATTCTCTTACTCTCCATCTCCTCTCTCTCTCTTTCTCTCTCTCTCTCTCTCTCTCTCTCTGAGTGTGTCTGAATAGGACATTAAACTGCCTCTAATAGTTAAGTTCCAATTTAAGAGCGATGAGGAGTAGAGTATCCTGTTATCGCCATTACTCTCAGTTCTACTCTGACCAGGAGTGGTTGTATATGATAGGGTACCATCTATGGGGTAAAGAGGTCAAAGATGAGTTTTAAAAAATGTGTTTTAAAAAGGATTGAATACTCATCAAGAATAAATAAGACATAAAATAACCCACAGGATTTACATGCCATAAAATTCATCCAACAAACTCTCTCTGGCTATATATATATATATATATATATATATATATATATATATATATATAATTTAGACAACCAACTATTAATAGAATTAACTTTGAAGCTAGTGATAATATTTTAAAATGTTTAAAATAGAACAATTTTTATTCTAAATACATTTACCTAGCTTAATAGAAATAATTTAAAGAAATAAACTGCCACTTAGTGTCACCTTGGGGATAAGAACAAAACAGTTACTTTAACAGTTACATTAACATCACTTAACTTTACTTAAATAATTTTAATGATGAAAGACAACCATACTTTACCTTGATAATGGTTCGAATACAAACTGAAAGTACTTGGTCAGCCAAGATTATAAGATTAAAGGAATCATTAAGAAAGCTTGAAAAAAAAAAGATATATATATATATATATATATATATATATCAACTCCTCAGCATGATTAGGATGAGACACAAGCCCAGTTTCTTAAGCAGAGTTTAACAGGTTTGAATCCAGAGTTTTCATTCTCTCAGACTGGTTGTCAAGAGTGCCCAGTCTACCCTACCATTTACCCATAACTGGAGGGAGAATAGTTGGATTCATTCATTTCCCAATGGTATTACTGCTATGTGAAATGCGAACAGCCTCATCCAGGATTTGAACTCATCTCACCATGTCCATTTCCTACAACAGTAAACATTACACTACATACCTCCATATATTTGGAGGTCTTT